>JAJJMC010024127.1:1624608-1689768 GCA_023531435.1 Papaver californicum | reverse complement strand
AAGAGTTTGATTGGTTGTTTAGCAAAAGGAATTTTTGGCTTAAACAAAGCTCATTTAGTCTCTTGTCCAAACCCAGACCATTAAGAGACACATATTGTCTGTAGCGAAGGGGAATAATAAGCATGGTGAGTTTGCTTTCTGAATTAGTTGTGTTAATGATAGTAATTGGTTTAGGATTCTAATGGCATATATTTCTATAATAATGCCTCTATAAAAATAGACATGCACCTATTTCAGCCTACAAACCACAATATTTTTCTTCCATACTTCTAAATTTATTATACCCTTCGGTGCATTTAAAAGAGCAGTGTTATACAATATTGCCGATCTTGATACAGACTTTAGTATAGATTAGATGAAACGTCTTCAAATTTGGGGGCACAATTAATGGAGTAGTTGTTAGTACCTCAACATCATGCTGATACATAACCACCATTTCAATTTCCCCCAATGTCTCAGAGTTTGGCTTTGCAAATGTCTTGATATGTGCGAAATTTACACATAACCACTTTTTAGGGATCGACCAACTGCTGCACTTATAGGGTGTGAAAATTTCCTATACATAAGCATGCTTTCTTCGTTAAAGAGTTATTTCCTAACGGTTCTTATTGACAACGATATAACAGTATCTTTTTTGTGTGACTACTACATGTTGATGAAACACGATTGTAAAGAGGTTCATGAACATTTGCATTGTCTTTGTAATTACCAAAAATCTGGCATCTTTGGATCACAACCTAAAGTATTTACATCATAGTATAACATGATATCTTATCGTGAAATCAACTCCTATGATCATTTAAACAATGAAAATTCATCAAACAACTTAAAATGAATTGACTAATACATTTAACGTGGTTCAACAGTCTGACTGTCGACATCCACGGGTTGATCGCTCTTCCCACAAGTTTTTGCATACATACTGCTTGTTTTCCGTATTTTTTACTGGTTATCCCGCAGCTCTTCTACGGTCTTGTAGTTAAGTTATTGTTTTTTGGATTGGGATGACTGTTGCAGTCTTATTTGAATCTCGGCATGTTTGACACGTAGCTCTTTAAGGTGAATCGTCATGCTTTAGTTCTTTCTGTTCCGCAGCTTGTAAAGTCGATACGTGTCAATCATGTATCAATACTCATTATTACTCGTTATCGAGTCATGTTTTTCCGCAACCTGCTGTCTGTCGAGCAGTTAAAGCTGTCTGTCTTGATCAGTGTACCTTACTTTTCCGCAACCTACGTGTCGGCCAGCAGGGCTATCTGTTTTGAGCAGTGTGCCTTACTTTCCCGCAACCTACGTGTCGGTTATGTGTTAATGCTGTCAGGTTCAAACTTTATCGAGTTTACAGTTGTCAATTTAATGCTTTAAAAGGCTTTGTTCCAGTGTTTCTCGTCTCATCGTAGCTCGTTACTTCTCCAATAGTTTTTGGACACGCGTACCTCATAATTTATTCTCTCACAATTTGCCCCCTTTTTCCTTTTTTGGAATTGACAGTTGGTAAATTTTTTGAAAAAAGGAAAAATAATAATTACCTTTTCAATTCCCACGCCTGCCATAACTTCCTTTCCCACGTTACACTTTTATACGCTTTTTTCGCTAGCAGTAACTTCTCTTTGCACGTTTTTTGTCAGTTGGCGTTTTTCGAGGAAATCAAATCTCTGAAAAAGTTTATTTCTTTTCAGTTTTCGACGGTTCGTCAGTTTCAGTTTTCTTTTATTTAATACCAATTATTTCCTTCATTCCATTCTTTACACCTCTTGTCTTCATTTTCTTAAAGTTTTAGTGCTTTTCATTCCTTTGAATTTTTTCAAAGATTCTTCAACATCTTTTCATTCTCCTGAACTTTTGTGATCTAAGATTCTTGCATCGGGATCAAGTTTTTATCTCCACAATCAATCAATATTCCTTTTTGAAGATTCTTCAACACCTTTTCATTCTCCTGAACTTTTGTGATCTAAGATTCTTGCATCGGGATCAAGTTTTTATCTTTTCAATCAATCAGTATTTTTCTTCTATCTTTTACTTCACTGTAAGCAACTTTTTTGCTTTTTCTTTTTCGTATTTGCTTGTTTATCAATCCCTGAATCTGTACCTTAATCATTGAATGAATGATGATTCTAAGGTTGTTGATCTGTCTTTTTGTTGATTGGTTGTTTTACCATGATCATCTTGTAGAATGATTGGATGATTTGTATTTTAATGTAACGATCATCTTGTTGTTCTTTTACTTTGCAATCTTTTCTGTTGTGTTCTTGATTTTGATCTTAATAAGTTGTGTAGATAAAAATTTATCATGGTGGGAAAAGTTAATGCCAAATTTACTGGTGACGCTTCTCATCGGGATGATCAACCTTTATTCAGGAAGTCATCTCGTTATCCTGTATCGAGGAATCACCCTTCGGGATCTACAAAGCCCACAAGTGTTCCTGTTTCGATAACCAATCCTGCTCCCAAGAGAAAACGGTCTCATGAAAGCTGCAACTTTAGGTCCGTGAACCTTGAGGACTTCAAAAGGCAGCATGGTCTTCAACAATTCAGAGTCTCTTTCTATGATTGTGTTGAAGATGAAATTACCTTGGAAATGATCAGAAGGTTTTAAATACAACAACGACATGTTATTAATCCATGAGGGAGCATTAGATGCGGGTCTAGAACTTCCTTTATACCAGAAAGAAAACCCTTTTCAGTTTACGGTTCTTGCCAGCTGCAACCAATCTCAACACAACTTATTGCGGTCTGTAACTCAATACAATGAGAATTGGTGGCGCATACTGGATGAGTGTAGCATGCGAAGCCAAGGTAGAACCAATTTTGCCTGTTACGTTCCGGACCCTGTGGAACGTAAGTACAACACAATGAAGAACTTCCATGCTACCTATGCGGACAACATTGCTGCAAAGAATTTCAAGAAATGGAGCGTTGGCCCGAGCCGTAAAGGGGGTGAGGGATTCCGGCTGCTTGCGGAAATCGATAATGTCAAGCTGAAGTACACTCTAGGAACATCGCCCCCTCTGAGTCGCAGGTTGATAAAAGTGCAAAAGATGATGCGGGGGTAAAACGCAAGGCCGCACCCCCTACAGAAAATGTATTATTTTAATACGATGAATTCTAATATTCCTTTAGAATTTGATTTAATGAATTGTTGAGGTTCATTTATAGGGTCGAAAGAAAGTAAAGGGTGCACCCCGTGCTTCCACAAATAGGAAAGAAGGAGAAATTCGAGATTCTCCCCTTCATCGTGCACTCTTACGGGGTGAAGGAAGCTCTGCTCACGAGAGACAAGAAGAGGAACAAAACATACCTCTTCGATTGAAAAACTTCAAGTCTGCGGAACAAACTGGTGTTGCGGAAGGGATTTCAAATGCTGTCACCGATTTGTCGCACCAAACTATTGCTCCCGATCCTTCTTTCTTCCTCCAATTCTCTCCTCTAACTGTTGATGAGCCGCTTGAAGCCGCTTCAGATGAGGATGATTCTACCGATGAAGAGGATTACAACCCTCAAGATGATCCCAAAATTACTTCGACAGAAGTAGACCCGCAAGCACATGTTGCTGAATGGATGAGCCCGGCGATTACTAGTATAATAGGTAATGAGCCCTCAGATATTATGGCAGAAGCTGGTCCTGTCAGAGTTAATGCTTCGAGCATGGCTGCTGCTGATGCAGTACAGCCAAACATGGAATTTCCGCAATCAAGCATAGGAAGGGGAGTTGCAGAGGCTTCCAATCTTCTGGAAAAAGAAGAAGAGGCCTTTTGATGGTTCATGACAAAGAATCTTTTGTCTGTTCCATGCAACTCTTGACCGGTGAAATCTGATAGCTCTTCCCGGTTGCGTAATTCCATGGACGCTGCACCCTATGAAGCGGTTAGAGATGCTTGGTTGAAAGATCAAGGTGAAGTTGTTGATCCCTCATTCTGCATCATCGAACCTTCTTCTCTTGCGGAAACTCCCGCACTTGCGGACGGACAAGTGTACTCTTTTCCGCAACAAGCTCTTCTTCAGGTATTTTAATTGCTTTTCTACCTTTTGATTTCTTCTTATTTTTGTTCTAATCATAACTTTAATTTTGGAGCTTGAACGTGATCAAAGCGCTGCACATACCGCATACCAATTTTACAAAGCGCGGTCCACCATGATGGAGTCCCAATTTAGGGCCCTAGCTAATGACGCTTTGGATCTGAAGCGGGAAAATGATGTGCTCCGCCAACAATTGCTTGATCTTCAGAACCAAGGTTTTATTCTTTCTTCTACTTACTTTTTGTCCTTATTTTATTTTGCTTGTTTTCTGAATCACTTTATGGGATCAGCGGGGGATTCAAAACTTGTATGTAGAATTACGCAGTTGAGAGATCATGTTATAAAAGTTAATAATGAGAATGTAGAAATCAAGACAAAGTTTAATGATCTTGTTGATAGTCATAAATTATTCGCACAGAAGTATGATGAGTTAGAATCACGACATCGGCTTTTATTTGTGGAGAAGGGTCGCAAGAAAGTAGAGTTTGATGCCACTTTATTGTGGACTAAGGATTGCGTTTCTGAAGCGCGGGAAAAATCTGACAAATTGGAAGAAGAAAACCGCAAGCTTTATGTGGAGCGGCAGAATATCCTTGCGGGATTTTCCTGTTCCGGATCGTATCACCATTCACAGCTTTCTTCGCACATTGCTCAGCTTATTAAGGACAGAGATAACTCGGCTTCAGAAGCTTATGCTAAAGGAAAATCCCTTACGGATGCTCATGCTATAATCCGTAATTTATCTGATTCTGTTCTTTACCGTGAAAGCAACATTCTCCGGCTGCACAAAGAAGTGGCAAGATGTACATCCAAATTGAATAGTCTGCGGGATAATGAAGCAGAATTAACTCAATGTCAACATCATCTTAAACAACTCAAGTCCAATTACAGCAAGCTTTCCGGAGAATATGATTTTCTTGACATTACAAACGATGCAATGGGTCGTGAATTAGTAGAGTTTGAATCCCTCGCAAGAGGTATCCTATTTTATCGCAAGATAAAAATTTAATATTATTCTAGCATTGATTAATCCATTACTTTTATCTCAGGTTTTGAAGAAAAGTTTAAGGACGCAACCGCTAGAGCTGATAAAGCTGAGGGAGAGCTCATTGCGGAAAATACTAGGATTGAAGAACTCAACAAGCAGCTGGAGCTATCCTCAGTTAAAGATAATGAAGCGAAAATACAGCTAGAGCTTGCCTCTACCAAGGCCACCGAAGCGGTCGCTCAACTTGAGGTTTTTTCTTCTAAAGTTAAGAGTGCGGAAGATAATTTAAAACATGAAGTCTCGAAGAACGAAAACCTTATTCGGGATTTATCTTCTGAGAGAGGGAAGATAACATTTGGAAGTCAAAAGTACAAGCTTGCGAAACTGAAGTAAATCAATTCAAACTGGAGATTGAAAATAGAAAGGCTTATATTAAATGGTAAGAACCGAAGCTAAAACTTTAATCGCAAAGGCGGTCAAAAATACTCTTGACCAAGTACAATCTGATGGATTTACAAAAGTTTACAAGCGCAGAGATGTTCCAGATAATCCTCCCTTTCAAGGCGTTCTTCCCGCACCTTAGCTTTCTTCGATGTTGTTCCATTCTTCTTCATCTTTAAATCGTAGTTGTGTTTTCATTCTTCCTTGTAATTTTTTATCTGCAAAACAAATTTTGAATACATATTAATTATTAATTCATTGTATGAGTGTGATTTATTCAACCGCAAGAAAATTTTGTACCTTGAGTTATATTGTGGGTGTAACACATGTCTAACTTCTCTCGTGCCAGGAGGAAATTAGGATGCGGTCCCGAAAGTCTCCTGTAACAGAGAAAGATAAAACAATTAATATCACGTTAGGCACCCCTGTTGGCGAAAGATCCAATAGTCTTACACTCATAGACATTCACATGGACTTTCTTAGAGAGGTTACATTTATAGTTTTACCTAATATGAACCGAATTGTTGTATAATTGCATTGCTAATTGTAAGCACTTCCTGAAGTGGAGAGTACCGGGTACAATAATCAATGTCATGTTAGGCATATCTATGGTGAAAAATCCTATGGTCACAGAAATTTATTTGGATCTTCTAGATAGATTACATTTGATATGATTTACTTATTATGAGCGCCAACTGTTGCTCAATTGCGTTAGTGATCAAGGCTAATATGGTTTGAGATATTGTGCATTCCAAGAATGTTGTAAAATTCCTCCATCCATATTCCGCAAATGATATGATCCTTGTCCCGCAATGCCTTGTATAATATAAGGTCCTCCCCATGTAGGTGCAAATTTTCCTGTTTTTTTGTCTCTTTGGTATTCCGGGATCTGCCGCAAAACATATTGTCCTTCCACAAAATTCCGCAACTTTACTTTTTTACTGTATTCCCTTTCCAATCTTCTTTGATAATTTTCCATTTTTTGAAGTGTACCTTCTCTTCTTTCTTCTAAGTCATCCAACTTTTCAAGCATTAATTCTGAATTTAAATTTTTCTCCCATGCTTCTATTCTTGTAGTGGGTAGAATGACTTCCGTTAGAATAATTGCTTCTGTTCCGTAAGTAAGAAGAAATGGTGATTCTCCAGTGGATTCCCTTCTTGATGTGCGGTATGCCCATAATGTATTATGAAGCTGTCCACACCACCTTTTATGATGGCCATCAAGAGTTTTCTTTAAATTCACATCAATTGTTTTATTTGTTGCTTCAGCTTTCCCATTACTTTGCGGATAGAGTGGAGTAGACTTATTCTTTTGAATGTTAAATGCTTTGAAAAGCATATCTATATTTTTCCCTTGTAATTGCTGTCCATTATCCGAGACTATGGCCACTGGAATTCCAAATCTACAGATTATATTCTCAAATAGGAATTTAAAAACATCAGTGTCTCTAATGTGTGCAAGAGCTTTTGCCTCAACCCATTTGGTGAAAATAGTCTGTAGCCACAATCAATTATTTTATTTTTTGAGTACCTTCCACTAATGGTCCAACAATGTCTATCCCCCATTTTGCAAATGGCCAGGGGATGAGTACGGAATTAAGTTCTGTTGTGGGAGCCTTTATTCTTTTCGCATATCGCTGACATTCTTCACATCCTTTTACCATATTTTCCGCGTCTTTATGCACAAATGGCCAATAATATCCTTGCGTTTTTGCTTTTAAAGCCAATGATCGTCTTCCACTATGATTTTCCGCATCTCCATAATGTATATCTTTGAGAATCTGTAGCCCTTGCTCTCGTGATAAACATCAAAGTAAAGGACCTAAAAAGGATTTGCGGTACAGAATTCTATCCCACAACTGATAATTCACATACCTTGATTGCACCTTTCTTTCCTCTTTAGTGCTTGCGGGTAATACCCCATTTTGCAAATATTGATGTATTGAAATTCTCAAATCTACTCTGGTTAAATCATTTCTGTTTTTTGTGGGAAACTTGCATTATCTTGTATAGCTGCATCTTCAATATCTTCTTCCACTTCTTATTCAACATTTTCAACTGCCCACAACTTGATTGATGGTTCATAAATACGCCCAATTTTTATTGCTGATGTATTATGATCCCTTATCATTGAAGAAATAAATGCTAACGTATCAGCATGGCGATTCTTATCCCTGGACAAATGCCGAAAGGTTACATTTGGAACCTGAAGCGCCAAATTTTGCACAAGATTTTTGTATTCTACCAGGTCTTCATCAAGCGCTTGATATTTTAACTCAACCTGTCGAATTATTAATTATGAATCACTTGTGAGTCGAACATCGTTTATCCCCAATTCAATGATGCGCCTAAGGGCATGAACCACAGCCTCATACTCCACTATATTATTTGTATGTTCATCGAACTCAAGTCGGAATGAATGTACCATTCGATCCCCTGTAGGAGTCGTACTTACAATTCCAATTCCAGCACCTTTTTTGTTCCTGGACCCATCAACAAATACTTCCCATCTTCGGGAATTCACAGAGCTTAGAATATCTGGAGGATCATCCTCTTCGAACCCGGGCAAACCTTGAATTTTAAAATCATCATCTAATGGAAAATCTGCAAGGAAATCATCCAGGACTTGCGACTTTTGCGCAGTTTGTAACTCAAATAATATGTGGAACTGTTCATTCAAGTCAGGTTTCTTTGTTATTGGGTTTGAGTTGTGCGTTCCATTTTGCTATTCTTCCCACTTTTCCCACATTCTTCAGTACAGACTCCAATGTAGCTTTTCTTGGTACCCGCACATAGTGTGTCAAAAATACGTGCGTAATTTCCGAGTAGCAAAAACCAGTGCTAAAATTAACTGTTCAATTTTCGTGTAATTTCTTTCTATGAGGTTCAGAGTTTTACTGATGTAATATACGGGTTTTCTACCTTTTCATTTGTTCGCACCAATACCGCGCTTACAGCATCTTCTGTTGCGGCAATGTACAAGGCAAGCAACTCTTCAGGTTCTGGCTTTTGTAATGCGGGAAATGTGGCAAGATAAACTTTAATACTTGAAAATGCTTGCTCACAAGCCTCATTCCATTTAAATTTATTCTTCTTTTTCAATGCGTCAAAAAAGGGCTTACATTTGTCCGATGATCTAGCAATAAATCTTCCGAGTGCGGCCAAACAACCATTTAATTTCTGTACTTCTTTGACATTCCTCGGAGATGGCATATCAACAATGGCCTGAATCTTTGCCGGATCAACTCCAATTCCTCTTTTGGTAACCAAGTACCCCAAAAATTTCCCTGGCGTAACCCCAAAAATGCATTTATCGGGATTAACTTTCATTCTGAATTTTCGCAAGGCCTCAATTATCTCTTTCAAATCTTGTAAATGATCTTTTGAAAATTTAATTTATCAGCATTTCATCTACATAAACTTCGAGTGTGCTGCCTATCCATGGTTTAAAAATTGCATCTACGAGCCGTTGATAAGTTGCTCCTGTATTTCTCAGCCCAAATGGAATTCTGGTATAACAGTATAATCCGTGCGGAGTGAAGAACGCAGTGTGTTCTTGATCTTCTTCAGCTAGAGAAATCTGATTGTACCCTGACTGTCCATCCATAAAGGATAAAGGCTAATGACCTTCAACAACGTCCACCAACTGATCAATGTTGGGAAGCGGATAACTATCTTTCGGACATGCCTTGTTTAAATTGGTGAAGTCTATGCAAATTCTTACTCCGCCATTCTTTTTTGATACTATCACCATGTTTGAAATCCAAGTTGGATACCGCACATCTCGAATGAATCCCGTATCCATAAGCTTTTTTAACTCTCTCTCAACTGGCAAATGATGCTCAGGTGCAAATTTACGTATGCGTTGCCGAAAAGGTGTAGCTTCCAGATATATGTGTAATTCATGTCGTACAATATTTGGATCGATGCCCGGCATGTCCTCCATCTTCCATGCAAAAATGTCCACAAAATCTTTTAGTATCATAACCAAATTATACTCCCTTTCTATTTCCATCAACGTTCCAATTTTTATCATCTTGGGAAGTTCTTCTGTTCCAATATTGATATTTTTAGTTTCTTCGATTGATGTAAAGGTGGGTTTGGGAGCTCATAAAAGTATAGGACCCCCCTTTGATTGCTATGCTGGAATACTACCTTCATCAAATTTTGGCATGCTTTCCTTTATTGTAATACCTTCATTTGCTTCATTTATTGCTTTATTTCCCGCAGTCTTAATCATATATTGGTTCAAGGCTTCTTCTTTAGCCTTCATCTTGCGCTCTTTTTTCTTATTTTGTTACTGCTGTTGTCGCTCTTTATTCATGCGGACTTCTTCTTGAAAATACAAGATTTTGCTTCATTTTGATCTCCTTTTATCTCCACCTCCCCTTGCGGTGTTGGAAACCGCAAGTATTGGTGATATGTTGAAGTTACCCCTTTCAATTGATGGACCCAGTGTCTACCAATGATGGCATTGTACGGAGATGGAGCCTCCACTACGCTGAACTTAGTCAGGATACTTATCGGTCCTGCCGGAACATCAAGCAGAATTTCCCCTTTCGGTTTTGAAGCTGAACCGTTAAACCCATAAACTGTATAAGAAGATGGTGTTAACTGATCATCTTTTAACCCCATCATCTGGAAGGTATCATAAAAAAAAACATTAAAAGAGCTTCCCCCATCCATAAGAATCTTCCTTACATTCCATCCAGATACTGACAATTTAAGTACCAACGGATCATTATGCATTTCAATCTCTTGGTCAACCTCGTCCGCAGAAAAAGTTAGCGGGGATGCAATCCATTCTTCCCATTCTTCAGTAACTCTTCCCGCAACCTTGAAAACTTCGTGACTGCGGACTCTTTTATGCAATCGTTTATCAATAGCTGCACTCATGAATGATTGATCCGATTCCGAATATGAGATCATATTAATAGTTTGATTATTTAGGGGAATATTAACATCTTTTCCTTTATTAAGCCTTAGTGAGGGGTTAGGTAATTGAATAAATTCTTTTAACTCCCCCGCATCAATCAACCTTTGAACTTGCATTAATAGATTCCGGCATCGGTTTGTGGAATGACCTCGATAGCAATGGTATTCGAAATATTCCTTGGAGTTATGTGTGTGTTCGGGTTGTTGTTCTTTTGACCGCGGCCACTGAAAATCTTGTCTATTCTTTATTACTTTTAAAATTTCTGAATAAGGAGCGTTGAGTTTAGTGAAAATTCGCTCTTCAAATTGTTGGATAAATTTTCTTCTTTCTTCTATCTTTGCTCTCTTTGATTCAATGTTTGGAGTTTTTCCCGCTAACCTCTTCCCGGATCCGGATGACGGCTCTATAGAATTGTCTCTTTTTGTATTTCCTTGTTGTTGAGATATTATTCTCAGATGTTTCCTCTGAATGTCCTGCAATCTTGCACATTTTTCAATGATATCTCTGAGATCTCCTTTACTTTTTGGATTTGTATTATGGATATCAACAAAGAGTTGACTTTCCCGATTGGTTATTCCCCACTTGTAACTATTGATAGCGATTTCTGGGGTTACATCCCCAATTTCTTGACAGATCGTCTGCCATCGATCTGTATAATCACGGATGGTTTCCTTCGTAGATGAGGCAAGTGAGTATAGCTTGTCCATCCCCACATATGCGGGCCTATTGTACATGTATGCTTCTAAAAACTTACGGGTCAACTGTGTGTAAGAATTCACCGACCCTTCTGATAAATTGTCATACCACGCTAAAGCTATTCCTTTCAAACTCGATGGAAAATGCCGACACATAACAACATCATCTTGCTCCCAACGCGTCATGATGCGACTGTAATACTTCAGGTGGGTTGTTGGGTCTTTTGTCCCATCGTAGCATTCAAAAATGCGAATACTACATTCATGGGGCATTGGTGCGTACGCCAGGTGCGGTGCCAATGGGGTTCGCCTAGCTTCTTTTAATACTTCTTCTAATCATCCACCCTCTTTATTTTTCAAATTCTTTATTTCTTCCCGCATTTTCTCCATGTCCTCATAGCATTTTTGCCGCCTATCATTTTGTAATCTTGAACCATCGAAATTCAATATATCTGGTTCATTCCGCTGGTGTGCGGGTTCCACTACCATTACTCTTTGATCTTTATTGGTTGTCACTCTTTTCCTGTGAGTCCACTGAAACTTTCTTCTTGCCCCCGTGTTCTTGTTGTATATGGTTCCGCACCATGCTGGGCCTTTTCTCTGAGTACTTGGTTTTCTCTGGTCAAAAGTGCAATTTGTTCCGCACAAGTCTGTTGTACCTTGCGCATCTCGTCCATTTCTTCCATTAATTGTTGAATGTAATCAATATTATTCTGAGAATTTTCTTCAAACGAACGACTATTTGAGTGATCTTCAGAATTTTTTATGTGATCATTAATGGGTTGTTGCTCTTGTGACTCTCTCACCATTTCCCTTTGTTGAGGAGCCCCTATTGCATTACTCCCCTGATTTCCTGAATTGGCATCTTGATCTTGCATGTTTCTATGTGACACTGTCCTCATTTGTGTGAATCCTTTTGAGATGTTGTGATTTCTTCTAACCTCAGTCTTGTGCTGCTATAGGGATTTCTTTACCAGTATCCTAAAAGAGCTCAGATAATAAATTATGTGTTTCAAGAGGTTTTATCATTCTCAATAAAGTTGTAATACACTTTGATTGAAAGAAAATATTACACTTAATTTTAACATATCACACTCAAAACAGATAACTTTCTAGTTTTTGTAAGTTCATGTGAAAACAAATTAGCATCAAGCTCGAACACTCAATTGGAAACTTATTTCACTGTTCTGTATAGGAATCAAGAATTTTGTTGAAAGTAAAAAATCAAGAATTTGATAAACATAACATATTGTTTAGACAAGTAGAATATAATCTTTATTACCTCCCTGTTTCTAGCGCCAAATTGTGATTACCAAAAATCTGGCATCTTTGGATCACAACCTAAAGCATTTACATCATAGTATAACACGATATCATATCGTGAAATCAACTCCCATGATCATTTAAACAATGAAAATTAATCAAACAACTTAAAATGAATTGACTAATACATTTAACGTGGTTCAACAGTCAGACTGTCTACATCCATGGGTAAAAGATTTATATTCCTTTTATCATACATCATCTTAAAATATATCAAATTATTGATATTAAATAAAATCATGAACTTAATAATCATCGTATAATTGAACTTAAAATTTTACATAAGTTCATACCTAAACTCTTTTCTATCACTTCAATGTCTTTAGTCTCATTTCTCTCCAGATTTTCCAACCCCTTTTCCTGTTTATGAGCTTGGTATTTATAGCCAATTTAATGGGTCCCACCCATTTACCTTTCCACATATTTATTCTTATCCATTTTTGGTGTGATATGTAGTTCCGCAGAGCCTATTTGCTATTTCCGCAAGGCTTGATCGCTCTTCCCACAAGTTTTTGCATACATACTGCTTGTTTTCCGTAATTTTTTACTGGTTATCCCGCAGCACTTCTACGGTCTTGTAGTTAAGTTATTTTTTTTTTGATTGGGATGACTGTTGCAGTCTTATTTGAATCTTGGCATGTTTGACACGTAGCTCTTTAAGGTGAATCGTCATGCTTTAGTTCTTTCTGTTCCGCAGCTTGTAAAGTCGATACGTGTCAATCATGCATCAATACTCATTATTACTCTTTATCGAGTCATGCTTTTCCGCAACCTGCTGTCTGTCGAGCAGTTAAAGCTGTCTGTCTTGATCAGTGTAACTTACTTTCCCGCAACCTACATGTCGGTCAGGCAGCAAGGCTATCTGTTTTGAGCAGTGTGCCTTACTTTCCCGCAACCCACGTGTCGGTTATGTTTTAATGCTTTCAGGTTCAAACTTTATCGAGTTTACAACTGTCAATTTAATGCTTTGAAAGGCTTTGTTCCATTGTTTCTCGTCTCATCGTAGCTCGTTACTTCTCCAACAATTTTTGGACACGCGTACCTCATAATTTATTCTCTCACAATCTTCATCTTGGTTAAACATGTTACACCCTCCTATTGACGTGTTGTGCTGTGCCACATGTTTATCCGTATCACGTGTTGTGTTGTGTTACTGTGTCGATTAGTCTGGCTCACATAGCACATAAAGCTACTGTGCTGGGCTAACTTAGTATTGGACCGAGCTGTGTTTGTGCTGGTACGGTCTAATTTACACCTCTACACGCAGGCACGCACCTAAATAAGACTTCTGTTACTGCTCCTGCTTCCTCCAATCTTTGGACTGCTAAAATGCCCGATTCTTCATTCTTCTCTCCCAAAAACATTCTACTTGATACCTTCGAGTATGTATTGTTTTTTAATGTCCTACACTATCATGAAATTACCATTTATCTATGAATGGACACAGTTGGTTATCAGGAAAGAAAATAAAAGACCCCAACATTATAAGAGACCCCAACCACGACAAACTATATCAAAAACGATAGGAACACACCACTTGTTCGCTAGCGGGGACGCAATATATTTTCAACCTATCATTTTTTTCTAGTTAGATCGCATTTAGCGTAACACATTTAATAGGAATTTTATTATTGGATCAGTAGTTTTTGGGTTTTGAGGGCTGCAGTGGATTCGAATGGTTAACATATGGATACGGGGACTTAAGCTATACCAAAAGTCAAAAATATTATTTCATTATAATCCATATTTTCTTGTTCTTCTCTTCTTCTTCTCCATCGTCCCTCTCTTATTTTTTCTTCTTCAACGACGATTAATCATCGATTCTCAACTGAATCAAGTGAATTCAACCGAATCATCTTCAAATGAAGATGTTGAAATTGTATTTTTGAAACTGTTTAAGGCTGGAAGTTCTTATTTTCCTAATCGTAAATCAGCTATTACGGTTGGAAAAATATCAATTCCGAGCCGTAAAATAGGTTTACCAGTTGGGAAATTTGAATTCCCAATCGTAAGTTAGATATTTTTGTAGTTACGTCTAGGAATTGATGAACTCCCAACTGTAATTTGGATATTATCAACTCATTACGGCTGGGAAATGAAGAATCCCTAGCCGTATGTTAATATGAAAAAAAAATTCCTAATCGTATAGGTATTTTCCTAGACGTAGAATGTGTAGTGAAAACTAGATTCCCAGCCGATATTGGTATTTCCTAACCGTAGGTTTGTTTACGGCTAGCTCGTACCTTGGTTGCTAGCCGTAATAGAAATAGGAAGGTTTCACAGAAATAAGAAGATTTACTAGCCGTAGTAGTAGTTTACGGCCAGAAAATGATGAACTCTTAGCCGTAAGTTCTATTTTACTGTTGGAAGTTCATGAGTTCCCAGTCGTAGAATGTAAAAAAATAAAATAAAAAATAAATAAAAATTGAATTTCAAAAACTAAGTATAAAATAAATTCATTAATCTAATTAAACTCCTAAATCTTAATTAGTTTAATTAATTAATTTATTAGTACTAATTAATCGAGGGCATTTTAGCCATTAATAAACTTAGTGGGATAAGGGGTTATTGAGTTGGATACTTGATGACCCTATTTTTTCATTTTATAAGCCCTCAAAACCTAAAGGCTGCAGCCCCAACAATAAGATTCTTTAATATTCAAAGGTAATAGAGAAAGCTGAGACTATGGTTTCCACCATTAACCAATCTTTAAGCGATTCAATTAATAACAATAATCATGCAACTCATACATTCAAATTTATTCTAAAATATTGCCAATGAGTATATTTTCAAAATAATAGTTGTAAATCACAAGCATGGAACATCAAGAGCCCTAGACTAAGCATGAACCATCAAAAGAAATCACAACTAGTTAATAAAAATCATATAATCAATTTTAATCCAATGCAAAAATCCTAAAAAGAATTGCAAAATTAATTAAATAAGAAATAACTACTTTATTATTGGAAAAATGGCTTCCTATGTTGCCTTAGTAATGGAGTTTAACTCCTCATAACAAACACTCTCTCAAAATAGTTGTTCATGGCTCACAAGTGTTTACAAGAAGAAAAAGAAAAGAAAAGAAAAGAACACATAACACTTGATATGGATATAGTTGTTGCAATCAGAGTGTTCTTTGTTGCTAAGAAGATAAAGAAAAGAAAACAGACATAAACGGCTGTTATTTGTCGCAGTAAAGCAAATAAAATACGCGACGATATCTGTGACTTTCTATTTTTGTGGTATACAGTTCTTTTTCTTCTTCACGAGTAACAACTATTTTTTTCTGAATTTTTTTTTCAACTCTGCATGGATTTTTCTTCGATCTCTTCCCTTTATATAGGTTTAGTAAACCTATAATATGCATTCCTTAATTGATAAGGACCCAAAGATCCAACCAAAACTAATTCCAAATTGTACAAATCCAAATCAAAAAATAAATCTCTTTTCCGGTCAGGACAATGAATTTTCAGCTTGTTTTCCGGCATGAAACACTATAGTTGACATGTTTAAGGAAGTTTCGGTTGTTTCTTTATGTAGATATAGTTGAAAACTCTTTTCGTTCCCAAACAAATCAGATAACTCCGACGCGTAACTTCAAATTTCCCACCATTTTCAGTTTTAAATTAAAGAGACGGGGTGCCCCTATTCACGAGTTGGGTGCCTTTATCATTTTTTGTGCTAATTTTTCCACAAAAGTTTATTTCCCAAACACACCTACAAATACATAAAATAACACAACAAGTATCAAATTGAGCACTAACAATATAGAGAATTGAGAACAAATCAGACACATAATATGCCTATCACTGCTTGAACTTCATTTTATATTTCTTGATCGATCAATATTTCCTTCTGATAGTACTTAGTACATATGATGTTGTATGTAGCTTTTATAGTCTTTATCATGGCTGTCAATGAGTACCCATTATCTGGAACCGGAACCAGGTGAATTGGGTCTGGGTCCTATAATTGGACCAATTAGTAACTTAGGATCCGACGGGTATTACCCGTTTGGACCCGAAATCTTAACGGGTCCTAACAGGTATTACCCAACGGGTACATATGGGTATCGTGTATCCGCGGGTACCCGAATATTTGTTAGTTGTTTGTTAATTTTATCCAAAATTCAATGACTTCGTCTAATTTTTCTTGGATTTTTTTCATTTTTTATTTCTTTTCTTAGATTTAATCTTTAATTCGAACATTTACATAAACGTAACAATAACTTTATATGAAAAACTTATTCGATTCAAGCCAATATAAAGAATTTAAAAAAAAATATAGTTGATTTTAGAAGACCCGTTAAATACCCCCGGACCCGACGGGTACCTGAGTTTTTTAACGGGTCCGGTTCTGGATCCACAAATTTAGGAATCAGACCCGAATTTTATATTAGGGTCCGGGTCTAGATATGAGAATTTTTGTATATGGTAAAGCTTGTGTTTGTTTTAAGGACTTTTATTTCGAGGGTGTTTCCATGACACTTGTATATATATGTTGTTGTGGTATAGGTTATATGAGAATTCAAGTCATTTTTGTTAATTTTGTCTGACTATTTAAGATAATACATTATCAATTATAAAAGCAATCAATTGGATTATGCGCATCCAATCTATCAATTCGTATATCCATTGGATGCGGATGTCAAACTTAAAATCCGTCGCATATTGGATTTGACCGGGGATGAGATTGAAACCGGTCCTATCCAGACCATGATCACCCCTACCAGACTAGATATACACGGATCATAAACTCGAACACCTTGTTATCAACTTGGGCTTTAGGCTCATTTAGTCTCTTGTCCAAACCCGGACCATTAAGAGACCCACATATATTCGGTAGCATGTAGGGAAAGAGCAAGGACGGTGCGTTGGCTTTCCAAATTAGTTAATGTTTCCTGATACTAAATTGGTTTAGGAGATCTTCGGTAGCATGTAGGTAAAGAGCAAGGACAAGGATAGTGCGTTGGCTTTCCAAATTAGTTAATGTTTCCTGATACTAATTGGTTTAGGATCCTAATTGCATATATTTCTATAATGCGGCTTTGTAAATCTATAAATATACACCTATCCTACAAACCACGATTACCTTTTTTCCATATACTTCAAAATTCAGCGTCTTGTGCTGATCTTGATATAGACTTTAGCATAGAGCAGATGAAACGTCTTCACATTCGGGGTTCCGAGCATTTAATGGAAGAGTTAGTACCTCATCAACATCATGTTGATCGTCCTTGTAAACGTCAAAGAAAAAAATCTCATGCTTGTTTATTTACATACGATGAAGAAGATACCGAAGATGATGAGCTGATACTAGCACTGTCAGCTTCGATGAAAAACTTGACAACTACTGCTTGTCCAACTTCAGCCAACATACAGGAATTAAAAATTGACGAGACAGAAACCTCCTTGATCAAGAAGGTTATTACGTATCCAGAACTCACTAAAGAGCCAAAGGTCGACAAGAAGCTTCTCTGCAGAATTGGGGTTCGACTTCCTGATGGACGTAGAGTACAACGCAGTTTCCTCCGAACAGATCCGATTCAGATGATATGGTCTTTTTGTAGGTCCTTGCTTCACGAAGCAGAGTTTCCGAGTTTTAACTTAACTCTAGTCATCCCAGGGGCATCAAAGACACTTGACTACGACGAAAAGCTAACGTTTGAGGAATCTGGATTGTCTAACTCAATGCTATCTGTAACTTGGGATCGAAACATAGGAAAGGTTCTATAACTAAGATTTTCATGTATGAAGAAACAAGTCAAGAACAAGAATCTTTGATTTTGTCTATTGTAAATAAATACGCTTTTGATGTTTATCTTGTTGTTCTGCTAGTGTGACAGAATTTTCAAATTCTAATTTTATATTCTGTCAATATTTATTAATTTATGACTTCATTGAAATTTTAGAATTCTATTGTTGGGGTACATTTTTTTTCTTCGTAAAGGCTGCATAGGATTTAATTGTTCAAAATCAAGACATAAAGGAAGATCATTTTATATAAATATCAAAATTATTCTTACTCCATAACTAAACCTAAATCTAACAACTTTTCATTAAAAAAAAAATCTATTAATTTTATCTTTTTTTCCTCCTTTATTATGAATACAAATATTCTGATGGACACGTGGCGTTATTCGGAACCCAGATCTATCCTAAGATTATGTTGTATGCGAAAAGCATGAGATCAAAGAGAAGCACCAAATCATTGCCTGATCCGCTTTATCTCATCTCGAGGAAGAGACGTGGAAGATCCGCAAGATTATCTCCTGACGTCACCTCTACGTAGCATCCTTTAAGAAATGTCAGGCCCATGGCTGGATTCCACTTAGCATTGAATGCTGAGTCAGTGGCGCAGAGACAGGTGGAGACTTTTCAGCGGATTAAGATCCTTAGTTGGACCGTAACAGGCTCAAGAAAGGGACATATCATTCAGCCGCGCAAGTGAAGATAATAGGCTAAGAGAAAGTCTATAAATACTAGACTTGATCTCAAGAGAAGGGGTCGAACATTTGTTAGAGCCTAGAGAGAGAAGAAAGTCTTAAATCTTGTCAGGTCATCTCTTTGTAATCATAACTTTCCTATTCACTCACTTGTAAATCAAATCAAATACTTAACAAACTATTAAATTCATTACCCTGTGGATGTAGGCATAGCCGAACCACGTAAAATCTCTTGTGTTAAGTGTTGATATAATTTCTTATTTTACCTACTATTCGAATCATCGTGGAATGCTTGCTCATTGACATTATTTGAGTAACACATCCATCTTGACATATTTAATAACTTTACTCATATATATATCGCTATAGCACAGCACAAACAGAAAAATTAGTATAATCATTCTCTATGTAAACTATAGGAAAAATAGTAGTTACATTCATAATTCACCACAAATGACGAAGATGATGAACTCAAAAAAATAAATAAAAAATGATAGATTAATGAATCAATTTTAAACACGTTAACAACCAAATAATCTTCCTCTGTTTTGGATTGCTTAAATAAGTTAGAATAATCAAAGTAGAAATTTAGTTCCGTTCAACATAATAACTGGTCTTTTCTTTGTCTTAGCTTGGCTTGATTTACTTTTTGCACACCATACTACCATAGTGCTTGGCCCAAGAGCTGCTTGGCCTAAGAGCAAGGGCTATGGGTAGAGTGTTCTCATTTAAAGTGAATGAGTTTCACCCAAATGTAGCAAATTAGACTCCACTATGGGTAGAGAGTAGAGTCTCTTTCACCCAAAGTCTTATACACTCCTTCAATTGAAGGAGTGGTTGCTAGTCTTCACTAGACGGGTAAACTTCAATCGTATGGGTAAAAAAATCATCAGACGGGTAAAACTTCAGCTGTCTAGGTATTTATTTCAATATAAAACTCTTAAAACTCAGGTCATATCTAAGGTTTTAATAATAAAATAATTAGATAAATTCCTAAACGGGCGATCTTTACCCATCCAATTCTTTTTTTTATACTAGACAGGGAAACTTCACCCGTCTAGTCTCTCTATTTAACTCCATCTCATGGTGTAAAAATACTCATTCGCCTAGTCACTCATTCATTTTACAAGAGATAAAGTGTTTGAACACTCTATCTCATAACCTTTCCTCCAATAAAAATCCTTCCCTACTTCCTAGTTAAAACAAAAAAAAATCTAAAACAAAATAAAGCCCTCCGTATGACCCTCATGGGCCTAATCCTTCCCGGTTGTGACCGTGCATTCTCTGTCACAACCGGTATTTAAGTAATTTGATTACAAGTACGGAGACAGTATAATAATAATAACAAAGGAAAATCAAAAAAATCAGAAATTGGAGTTCTCATTTATTTTTGCCATCGTTTCCCGTTAGAACCCTAGATAGTTCAATCCCAGGTCAGTTCTCCCTCTCTCCCTCCTCTCTTTGTATTCGCATTTTCTTTTCGTGCTGCTTGAAATTACTTGTTAATTAGTGAATTCATTGTTATTTTACTTGCAGAAACTGAGAAAACCCTGGCCCTAATTTACACTTTTCGTATTATAATCCTGTATTGATTCTTTAACAAGATAGCAATGTGGATAAATGAATTGCGTAATTTTCTTTAAACCATTTCCTCTGTTGTTTTTAGAGAACCATGGTTTTAGGGTTTTGATTGACGAATTAGAGATCCTTGAATGTTTGACAAAAAGTTTAGATGAGTAGGAGGCGGTGAACCCTTGGGTGTTATGTACTGAGTTTTTTTTTTCTTTAATCTCCTATGAACGTGGCTGCTCGAATAGACTGAGCTTGGTGGGTAATTTATAGCCTGAACAACTCCATCCTACCATAGTTTATAGAAAACACTGGGTTTGGGATTTTGATAAACCAGAGACCTGTCATTGTCCTTTAATGTGCTACAAAAAGTTCAGCTGAGTAGGATTCGGTGAAACCATGTGTTTTGTGTACTAAGTTTGTATTGTTTTGTTTTATCTCAAATTTTGATAATTCAGAGACCTTTTATTGTCCTTCAATGTGTGACTGCTTGTCTTAGTGAGCTTGGTGGGTATTTTATAGCCTCGAGGATAATGTTTTCTGATTTAGTTCACGTGTTTATTACTGTAGAGTATAGGAGAAAAGTAAGTGAAGGAGACAATGAATAGGAAGAGAGAAGATGATGATGGGAAAATCGACGTAAAGAAGCAGAAGCTTGAACGGGAATCTTCTCTAACTCCTCCCTCGGTCATTGATAATCCTCTTCTTCCACTAGCTTCTTATGATGATGATGACGATGAAGAAGAGGATAGAAGGAGGGGCAGAAATGTTAGCGAGGATGATCAGATAGATGGAAAGATTGGAGACAATGGCGTTAAAGAAGAAGAGGAGGATGATTATTCTGATGCTGACCAAGAAATGTTTCAAGGGAGGCGCAACCGCCAGATTGAAATCAGGAGGGATTGTCCTTATCTCGATACTGTCAATCGCCAGGTGAGTTTTCCAAGTGATGATTTGGGCGTTTTCACATTATCAGTAATGGTTACTTTGTCTCATGTGTAACTGACAATAGCTTGTTTGTTTGATTATAGCTTGTTTTCTGTTTATCAGGTTCTGGACTTCGATTTCGAGAAATTCTGTTCTGTGTCTCTCTCAAATCTGAACGTGTATGCATGTTTAGTATGTGGAAAGTATTACCAAGGCAGGGGTCGTAAGTCTCATGCATATACTCACAGCCTCGAAGCAGGGCACCATGTTTATGTCAATCTTCAAACAGAAAAAGTTTATTGCCTTCCTGATGGATATGAGATTAATGATTCGTCATTGGATGATATTCGACATGTTTTGAACCCAAGGTAAATCTCTTCGCATAATATTCTTCCTTTTACTCCTTTTGCTTTCTTGCTTGGTTGTTGCTTTCTCTATATGCTTACAAATGTTGTTATTGCCAATTTACTGCTTCACAGGTTTAGTAGGGATCAAGTTGTACAGCTTGAAAAGAATAAGCAATGGTCAAGAGCCCTTGATGGTTCGGACTATCTTCCGGGGATGGTATCTATGCCGTTTTATCTGTTCAACTAGTCAACTCTTTCTTAGACAGTTTGAACTTATCCGTATTCAATTTCTGATCATGATCTTGGTTATATTCCAGGTGGGACTCAATAACATCAAGGAGACTGATTTTGTGAATGTCATAATACAATCCTTAATGCGAGTTACTCCTTTGAGGAACTTCTTTCTTATCCCTGAGAACTATCAGAACTGCAAATCGCCTCTTGTTCATCGATTTGGTGAACTCACTCGAAAGATTTGGCATGCACGGAACTTTAAAGGCCAGGTTTGTTTATTAATAACCTTGTTTCCACAATATGATTCTTATCCCCTATGTATAAAGAACCAAATCAAAAACCAAATAAAAGCATGATTTGACCTTCCCAAACCTATCTACAGGTGAGTCCCCATGAGTTCTTGCAGGCAGTCATGAAAGCCAGCAAAAAACGTTTCCGAATAGGGGCACAGTCTGATCCAGTGGAGTTCATGTCCTGGCTACTAAACACACTGCATGCTGATCTCAGAAGCTCGAGAATTAACACAAGCATCATTTACAAGTGTTTTCAGGTTCTGATCTCTTGCTTGAGTTTAATTAATTTCTTCACATCTATTAGTTTGTATAGGCCAAATCATCAAACTCATTTTCTATTGAAGAAAAAGGAAGATGTTTTATTTTTCCCAACAGGGGGAGCTAGAGGTTGTGAAAGAGTTTCATGGAGCTGAACATGGCAAGTTGGTGATGGAAACTACTAGAATGCCTTTCTTAATGCTTGGACTTGATTTGCCACCTCCTCCTCTTTTCAAAGATGTAATGGAGAAAAATATAATACCACAGGTGTGTGACTCAATTACTATGTCAATGTTTTCAGCAAAGGGACAATTGAGTGGGGTAACAGCTTCACACATTCTACTGATTTTGTTTAAATTGTTGTGTATTACAGGTTCCATTATTTAACATACTGAAGAAGTTTGATGGTGAGTCTATTACAGAGGTTGTGAGGCCTTCCATAGCCAGGATGCGGTATCGAGTCACTAGACTGCCTCAATATCTTATTCTCCATATGCGTCGGTTCACGAAAAACAATTTCTTCATAGAGAAAAACCCAACTCTTGGTAAGTCGTCACTTTTGTTAGATATAGTAAAGTTATAAATTGACCTACTTTATTTATCATCACCTTGCCAAATATATTGGGCCATTAACATGATGTAGCTCTGTGCCTTTCAATTATCTGTCAGTTGAGACCATTGGCATCTTGGGAAAATGACCTGTAGTAGTCCTTGACCCCAGGTCCTCAGGACAAATGACAAATTGTTCTTTTATACCATCGAAGTCCCTTTTTGATGGTCGAGTCCAGTTAATAGTCGAGATGATTGACATGGATACAGTCAGTTTTGAAGAAAATGTTTAGTTTTTACGAAGGGGCTAGCGGGGATTAACATAGTTGAATGGAAGTGTAATTCCTTTATATCTGTGTGATTTGTCCTAGAGAGAAATAGGTGGACATTATTGCTGGCAAAGGGATTCTTGTTGGGCTGTGTGGACTTTGCTGCCTTAAATCAGAGAGTGACGGTGGAGGATGATGTTTAAGCCTCTCTTGACCCATGTAAATCGTGGGGCGATAGAATTACCCATTTCTAACAAGTTTATGATAAAACCATTCATTCTCTTATGACAGTCTTTACATTATTGCTGTTTTGGCTTTTGGTAACTGTTCTTATCGGTGTCAATCAGTTAACTTTCCTGTAAAGAATCTTGAGCTAAAGGACTACATTCCATTACCTGCGCCGAAAGAAAATGAAAAGTTGCGCTCGAAGTATGATTTGATTGCAAATATTGTTCATGACGGAAAGCCTGGGGAAGGGGTTTATAGGGTATTTGTTCAGCGGAAATCAGAGGAATTATGGTAATAATACTTGACCATGTTGTCACTGATTTATTTAGTAATTGGCAATTTTAAATGCATCAGCAAATGAAAGTGCAAACCTTTAATGACACTCCTGTTCTGTGTTTTATGTCTATAGGTATGAGATGCAGGATCTTCATGTTGCAGAAACACTTCCTCAGATGGTTGCTCTATCCGAGACCTACATGCAAATATATGAGCAGCAGCAGCAGCAGTGACGTGGAAGATTCAAAGTTCTGGTTTGTTTGATGATACAGAATCACAGATTGTTGTTTAATCCCATGTTTTAGAACTGTTTCACACTTGAATTGTGAATGTTAAATGTTGGTCACGAGTAGGTAATATTAATCACACCTGAATTTTTAATGAGCCACGGAGAATAATCAGGGATGCCCATGCGTACAGATTCTTAGTTTTTTGTAGGTTTGTCAATCTAAAAGCTTCCTATAAATTCAGAGTTTCGAATTTTAAATTCCTGAATTTAAAACTACACAAAATGAAAATCTTTCTGATCTCCATTCCGAGTGTTAATGTGCTATTGTTCAATGGATGGAGTCAGGGTACACACACATTTTCTGGATAGCAAACTATGTATTGTCTTATAGAAGTTACAACTTACAACAATGGGGTTGAATCGGAAGGTTATATTCGCAAGTCTTCTTTTGTGTGTATTCTCTTCTCTTGTACTTGCCAGAGATTTGGTAGTAGACTATTAGGTCAAGCGACAGGTTCCCGAAGGAGTAGACCCTCTACCCAACAATGGATTCGGTGTGAAGAGTCAGGTCCCCGGAGGACCAAATCCTCTGCAAAATAGTGCATTCCGGAGGAATTTCCGTCTTCTGAGAACTAGTCCAGCTGGTCCGGATCCTCAACATCACAACTGATGGGAAACCCCAAGAATATTAATAACTTTTAGAAACAAAATCACATAGTTGAAGTGATTTTAACATTATTGTACTAGTTATTCACCAAAATAAATGGAGGAAATAAAAATTAGAGAATTCGTTTGATGGTTTTTGGGTCTTTTTGAACCGCATAGACAAACCAAATCTGATTACATAAAATCATCACTCGCAATAAAAGACTCACTGGTTTTAGCAGCATGTACTCCCTTCGTCCTATACAAAGTAAGTCCACTTTTCTTTTTTGCCTACAAATAGGTAAAATCGTAAAAGGAAAAGACCCACTTTTTGAAAGTAGCATATATTAAGAGCCTCAGCTGCCTGATTAGCCCGATCAGTCATATAGAAATTTAGATTTAGAGTTACAATCCCGCCTATAGAAATTTAGATTTTCGCATTTTGCACAACCACTAGTACAAGTGGTGCAACTATTTAACCCTTTGAATAATGCACCAACTAATTCATGACATATCTAATAATTAGTGCCGGAATATGAACGTTGATGAAGTAATCATCCCAATCTACGCATTTGAGGTCGAAATAGAATAGTTTGGCCTCGGTTTCATTTGCGCTTATCGCCATCCGCAATCTCTCTGTGTTTAAATCATCAAACCTGTGCACAAGAGATTAACCTTACAAATGTAGGGTACTAGCAGATATCATATACACCAAAATGATCCTAAATGAATATTACTTACTTTCCTTTAAAGAATATGTAAGGCTCATGGACTTCAACCAAATGCATTACTCGATTGATCTTCCTATTCATAACCTTGCACGTGTTCTTAAAATACTGAAAAAGTGCTATATTCACCAGCTCCAAAACCTATTTAACCAAAGGAAATATGAGCATAAAAAAATGATTATTTTTTGCTTAATATTGAACTTTAATGTTTATATTCGTATTCATTACGTAAATATTCAATTAAAGAGATTTCCTAATTACAATATTTTTCGGATAAAAGATCTTAAAATTTAAAGTTTTTAAATTTATTTTTTAAACAATAATATTTATATAAATATATAAATTAGATTTAAGATAGCTTTTTTATCCTCAAAAACATATAAAAGTATAAGTTATTATAAGTCGATGATGTTGAAAGTTATATTTATAATATTAGCACCATAGTCCATATTATTTGCGACAGACCAAAAATAAGATTCCCTATAGAAGTCTGATAAATGGTAACTACTTAAAATCTCGTATGGACTCCACATGCTCTTTTTATTTGTGATTTTTGGAATTAATTTCTACTTCTGAAGAAGTAGAAATATTCCTATTTTTGGTATCTAAACATGTTATAAGGATGTCTGTACGTATGTTCATAAATTACTTTTCAACTTATAGAAGCTAAAAAATCAGAAATTAAGGTAACGATAAAATTTGAGATAAGAAGCAAAAAAAACAAATTTTTTGTGAAGCAATTTTTTTTTTGACTTCTGAAAACACTTATACTACTGGTATCAAAATACCCTCTCCGCATATGCTTGACCAAGTATATAGCGGATTCGAGTGATGCCTTAATTTTTGTAATATCAATTGTGTTGTAATACATAGTTACATACCCTTGGCTAGAAAGCCAGTAGAACCAGTTACAAGGATGCTCTTGTTCTCAAGAAACTCAACAATGCTGCCATTAAACTCCATCCAGACGACCTGGTGTGTTTGCCAACACAAATTTTATTAGATTGAGCGAATGGTTTGTTGTGGATACAGAAATCTTCAAGATTGACATATCTGCTTATATAGTACTTTTTTTAGTAAATTAATGCCGGATGTAGGCTTCTGCTTTTAGTAATAATACTGTCGACCGTGAGAAGTACGTATGGACTATATTCGACCAGCCGATAGTAATTAATAGCCCTATTTAATTAGTACATTAAGGGGGAGTGTAGATAGACTTAGTAACACCCTACCGTGATTAAATTCAGGGGGACAGGAAGCATTTATACTGAAATTAACCTGTGTCCGATCGACTTACATATCATCAAGTTGCACCATGCTGAAATTGTACAGCGTATATGTTTCTGATTTGTTCTCTGGCGAGCTAAACTTCTTACTGCACCAAATATTGATGTAAGTTGTATTAGACTAAGTAAATGTTTTCTTGTGTAGACATGCTTATATATTGATTGTTGAATCATGTGGTTTATGGTTTGCAGGCGGTGGCTGTTAGTGTAAAAGTTGGATGTAGACTGTACAACGCCAACCTACCATAGTACGATGACATTAATATGCATGCCCTACAAATATTATAACTAGCATCAATGACGTCTGTTCTCTGGCTACACTTTTTACTGCACCAAACAAGTCGTTGAAGTTAAAATATACCTGGCTCCGACGAACATCCTATGGCATAACTAGTATTGTACTGCATATGCTTGTGACTGTATGTGCACTGGCTCAGGAGATTCTTGGCCAATGTTTTGAGAAGAGTACTGATCATGATACATGTTGGGGACAAAATGATGTTCGTCCGAAGTGACGTCATCACGTCCCGAAGCGACGTCATCATCACGTCCCGATCCCGAAGTGACGTCATCACGTCCTGAAGCGACGTCATCATCACGTCCCGATCCCGAAGCGACGCCATCATCATGTTCCGACCCCGAAGTGACGACATCATTTTCCCGAAGTGACATCATCAAGTCCGAATCCTAATTTGGACCGAAGCGACGTCATCATTTTCCCGTAATGACGTCATCAATCCCGATGCATCAAGTCAAAAACACGTGGCGGATCCCGTTGACACATGGCGAAACGTGGTGAATCCTCTACGACACATGGCGAGCTTAGAAGAATCTCCATCGACACGTGGCGAACCTTGATGACATGTGGCGAAGGGCTTTTTAATAATTATCATCTATTTTATCCCTATAAATACAATTTTAGAGAGAAGAAGAAGGGGACTTTTGGCCCGATGGAGGCTTCCTCTGCTTCATTCTCAACTGTAACCCAGAGATGAATAAAAACTCCAACTTCATTACCCGTGGATGTAGGCTAATCATGGCCGAACCACGTTAAATCCTTTGTGTTAATTTCATTTTCGTCTATCCTTTATTATCATTTTTGGTTGTTTTTTGCACATGAGAAATTCGGCAGAAACAATTTGGCGCTAGAAACAGGGATTGTGTCAAAGGATTTATCCTACCTGATACATAGATGATGGGAGCTTCAGATAGCATCCATTTTGGAAACAAATAGAGATACCGTTGAATAATGGAAATAGAGTGGAAGAAGAGGCAATCAAAGTAATATCAGAGGCAGTTTTCAACAACAACAAGTTTTAGAAAATTGAAACTTTCTTCTACTTCTTTATCTCGTTTTCTAATGTTAAGATTCTTCTTCATCTCGTTTTCTAATGTTAATATTTGAAGTTTAAAAACCAAACTTTGAGAAAACTCACAGAAAAAAAAAAAAAATTCTTCACAAGAAATCAGATTTTCTTTCGAAACTTTGTCCTAAATTGAGCTTTGTTTACAAATTTATAACCATTGAATCATGTTTGACAAACCCATTTAAGTGATTTATAAAACATCAAGTATCAAAATTTCAATTTGATTTGAAATTTTTTCTCATTAATTTGATTAGCTTTTCATTATAAATTAACTCCTACAAGTTTTATGATTTTCAAAACGACTTGAATGATTTAAATGAATGGGTTTGTGTGTGAATGAATTTGTAGTGAATTTTGCAGGGAAGTAGATTATGCTTGAGTGAAATCACAGCCAATTTGATGCTGAAATCATTCACAAAGTTGCACTTAAGATGTTCGGAAAAATGCCTGAATGATCAAATTTTTCATAATTGAAAATCTTCATCACTACCAGCCTAATAATACAAGATTGCTATGGATTCTATGAGGAATTTAGAGTAATTGGTCAAGGAAATTTCGCGTGAATATCTACTCAAGCCTGATGATTCAAATGGCTGCCACATCAAATTGCTAAGACCCCTGCTCAAAAGCTTGAGATCCTCTTTAGAGTTGTCTCTTCTCAATTAAACGTGATGCCTGCTAGTGATGACTCTGCTGATGAGATTAAATCCACAAGCCAATGAGATTAAACCAATGGGGTTACTTGGTTTCATAACTTTCATCAACATGTACTAGGTGAATTTGTTGCTACTGATGACTTCATCATTAATAGCTGTCGTTACTAATGAGTGGAAGGGTGAGAGTGATACAGTCATTCCTGTTCAGCAGTGACAAGAAGTTCAAAACTTCAAGGATCCTCCACATTTGTGCTTTCAAACATTCTACATACTTAACCATGCTAGACCTCCTCCTTCTCATCTCCGGAACAACGAACAATTCTCGTTTTCAACTACAAATTGAGGCTTATGATCAAGAGGGAAACAACCCAATGAAGTAAGCAAGAATCAATTAAGGCGTAAGAAGGCATCCAGGCGTTCGATTCGCGGGAGGGATTGAAAGACTTTGAATTACACACAGGAACCAACATCAATTTAGTGGTTCTTCTGTTAATGTACCACGAACTAATTCTTACCGGGCTCAAGCTCCCAAACTGGAGCAGATTCTGTGCATTGGCAATAAATGTGTGGACAATCGTTAAGAGTGCTGGCGCGTTTCTTATTATTATCTCATTTTAATATCAGATCGCTGGTGCTTGGGTTCACGTGCCTAGTGGATATTTGTTCCTCTTAATTTTCTCACACTCCGTTTTCTTTCTCCCGGTGGGGACTATAATGGAACGCACAAGTGGCATTGGTACTTCACTCAGTGATTTACTGTCATGCTATTCAAATTTGCATAATCAGCGACCAAGTGGGAATCCTATTGGGATGAAGCTGGGTAATAGACAAGACCCACGTAGAAGAGATGGAAATAGATCATATTTTAATGCTGTCAAAGAGGGTTCCATGATGGTTTCTCAGCAACCAAAGATTGCTTCAGTCCCTTGCTGTATACAATGGCTCTACATATTTTATCTGCTAAACTGCAACTTGTGACATCAATCGGCAAGACTCTCACAAAGAGCTAAGTACCCCATATCTCTCTTGATCTAAAATTTTCTCTTGCTTTAATTATTCCTGTTTGTATAAGTCATAAAGAGGACTCTTATTGAAAGGTGAACAGGCTAAAATGCCACCCACTACAATTATCGGAATGTCTGGCGCAAATAGGCTTTGGCGCGTATAAAGAAAATTACGCCCAATGAATAACCTGACATGTGACCCATTCCGATTGCTACTTTGAATTTGAATTCCTGATTGACTTATACATTTATGCAAGATTCAATAATTGGATGAAAGATAGTTTATTAATCAATTTATCATATTTGGTTAAAACGCATGGAATGATATTATTACGCTAATCTGCGGTTATGTATAAGTTTTGCAGCAAAATTCTATTTTTGAATGGATCAGGTTCATACTCTTATCCTGACAAGGCTAAGCAAGAAGTAACTGCAGTAATTTTCTTAAGAGTTTTTCTTCAAACAACTCTCAAGAAAAGGGGGCAAGTTGTTGGGGACAAAATGATGTTCGCCCGAAGTGACGTCATCACGTCCCGAAGTGACGTCATCACGTCCTGAAGCGACGCCATCACGTCCCGAAGTGACGTCATCATCACGTCCCGATCCCGTCGTGACGTCATCACGTCCCGAAGTGACGCCATCACGTCCCGAAGCGACGTCATCATCACGTCACATCCCGAAACGACGTCATCAATATGAACTGCTAGAAGGAACTACCATTACTAGTTCATTCTTCAAATGAACTACCATTGTAAATGAACTAACTTTGAGAGTTCATTTTACAGAATGAACTACCATTACATGCTAGAATGAACTATCATTACGAGTTCATTCTATAAAATGAACTACTAGAATGAATTTTCATTACGGGTTAATTCTACAAAATGAATTGCTAGAATGAACTACCGTTACGAGTTCATTCTACAAAATGAACCCTATAATAGTGTTCATTTTTTAGTATAAATTAACATTACCAATACCGCTAAGATTAAAGCTTCGAAAAATAGTGAAATTGGTACCCGTTGTATAGATCTCATTGAGAGCTTTCTGAATATATAAAACTTATTAATTTTCGTTATATAGTTTGAGAGATATTTAATTTTTAGTTTTTTATTTTTATTTTAGGAAGTGAGAGAAAATAAATGAAAGAAAAGGATAATTTAGTTATTTTAACATTTTTAAATAAATAAGGACCAAACTAAATTCCCTTATTTATTGGTAGACCAAATTAACTTCAGACTAGGGCTGCACAGGAACCGCCCCAAAAAACCGTACCCGTCCGAACCCGACAAAACCGTGGGTTTTTAAACCGAACCCGCCCGTCGAGGGTTGGTATACGGTTTTAAAAATCAAAAACCCGGTCATCACGGTTCAGTTTACGGGTTTAGTACAGGAACCGCCCGAATCCGCCCGTATAAACCGAGTATTTTTAGCCATTGATTGAGATTACTATTTTTCATCCTAGCCATCCATCTAAAGAGAAACTTAACTAAACATAAAACCTAATCTTCATTTCTCGTTCTCCTGTTCAGCAGCTGTTCTTCACTTCAAGTTCACGCCGCTGCTGGCTACTGCCTCTCCATCACCATCACCATCCTAATCTTTCTATTATCCTAATCTAACTAAGATTTGATTTCTCCATCACCATCACTCATCAGACAAACATCGATTTAAAAGTTAAAACTTACATCAGACAATCAAGTTCATCTGATTTCATCAGAAATTGGGGGTTCATCTGATTTCATCAACAATCAAGTTCAACATACAAGTTAAAGCTTACAACAGACAAACAAGGTGGGGGTTCATTGATTTTATCAGAAATTGGGGATTTATTATTTTTTTGGAAAAATTAGGGTTCATCAGAAATTGGGGGTTTATGAATACTTCTGTCTCAAACTGGAAATATTGTGCTATCGTTTAATTGGTTTGCTTATTTTGTTTGTTTTGCCTGCATAATATATGTTTCTCCATACCAAGTTCATTACATGATCAACAGATATTAAGTTCACAAAAGGGGTTTTGGTATCTCAAACTTTTCTGGATTGTTGCCTGCTTTGTCTATAATACATTTGCAATGAACTTCCAATCAATACACAAATTGATCAATCGTTCTAGTTAATGGGTCTTCAATGTTTCATGTCACTATACATGTCTTTATTGCTCTTTCTCTCACAAGTCCTTTTCCATTTCATCTTTTACAACCACCTTATCAGACTTGGTTTACCATCATTGAATTTTGCATGTTTTCAATTGTTATCATCACTTCCAAAGACAACTTACATGATTGAATTTCAGTGTTTATAAATGCACACAAGTTTTTATAATGAATCGATGTTAATGGTATCAGTTAAAAGTAAGTGGTGCTCCAACAATGGTTGGATTATCATGAGAACTGTAGCTCCCTTCAATCAGCAACATGAGATTATTCATTCATTTTCTTAGTTGTGTATCATGCCTGAAGCACTCAGCACTGATGCACATGCTATTCCTCTTGAAACATTAAAACTTTGATCTTATTGATTAACTATGTAACTTTCCTTTGCAACATGGCTACAGACTTGTTAACTGCGCAGTAGTTTTCCTGTCAAGTAGTTTAGCTGTTTAGAATATTTGCCTCCATATCCTTGGGAGTTTTCTATGCAAGTTTTTTTCTGTCTGTCAATGTTATGCAGGTTAAACCGCAAAAAAACCCAAACCCGCCTGATCCGACTCGGGTCGGTTTCAAACCGACCCGCCTATGGACGGGTTGGTTTTTTCAAAACCCGCCTGTAGACGGGTTGGTAGTTGGTTTTGGTTCAAAACCGACCCGCCCGCCCGTTGTACATCCCTACTTCAGACCATATAAAAAAGGACCAAACTGAAATTTTCCCTTAAAGGAATGGTGACAGCGGGTAGATAACGTCTGTTTACGGGGTTTATTTTGGCAAAAAAACGGTCAAATTAGGCCTATATATAAAGTAAAATAAAAAGAAAAATAGACCTATTTTTATAACCCTTAAAATAAAAAAAATAAAAATTAGAAAATATGTTTATAAAAATGATTTGTGACTCCAAAAAATCTACTTCCAATACTCCCAACATTAGTCGGCGTTCCATAAAGGTCTGAATCTCCTAAATCCATATCATCCCATATAACCTTAGGTGAGAGAAATTAATAGTGAACTTTAGCCGTCCATTAAATCAAACGGTTAATATTAGTAATTGAATTTACTTTACTCGTATCAAAGAAAATATATTTCAAAATATTTTATTAAGAACGGATGGTTTCTTTTTCTCGGAGAATTTCCTCAATCTGTTTTTCTCACAAATCATAGTAATATCTCTGGAATATAATGAGGTAAGATTTTGATAACTTATATTGGTCCCTTATCATACGACTCGTCTAATAGTATTTGGTGACGCATCAATTATATCATCTGCGATCATGAAGATAAAACTTCTCTTCTCGTACAGCTTGTTGGATTTTTTTTTTAAATGTTTTTAAAACATTATTTACTTGATGAAGTTTTCGTTTCTATTTGTAACTTACTGGATAGCATGTGTATAATAATGTGGATTATTATTTTTACTGAGTAAGTGTGTTTGTGAATGTTTAATTGTTAGCCAGAGAAAACCCTTAATATCATCGAAGTTAGAAGAAGGTTATTTACCTGTTTCGTTTTCAGAATTGCTGGTAAAGTACCATATTTTTGTTATTTACGCCTTGTTTTTGTTTTCGAACCTTCACTGTAATGATACTCGTTATTCATTATTATGTATTGTTTTCATGAATAGGAGTCAAATCTTAGCCCATGGGAATTAGGCTACTGAAGGATTACTTGGCTTTTGCAAGATGTCAGATGTTCCATACTCTTCAAAGAAGCTCTTATGTCCCTTGCATCTGTTGCATCTTTATGTCTACTGTCCGTCCTACTCTACTACTTACATAAGCTAGTTTTTACAGTGACAGAGTTTTTTGTTTCTGAGTGAATCAGTTATATGAAATAAATAAGTGTAGGGGTATGCCAGACTTCGATAGTATTTGTACTCCATACACAGCTAGAATAATAATTATTCTCAAAAGATGCAGAGATATCTGTTGAGATTTTTTCTGCTAAGACGGTCTTGTATCATATCCGGAAATATGTACATTATTGCATTTTCTGTGCTAGCAGATGAAAATGACGGGAAAAAAATGGCCTCAGAGTGATCAGGGAACTAATCGTCGTAAGAAACATGAACACTTGTGGTGCAGCCAATTGCACAAGGATCCTCATCTCCACAACAGTCATAGAACTTGGCGGCATAAAGAGGATCATCCGGTCCTACTCCTAGTTCATAGTACCTTTAAGCAAACATTCAACCAGGTCCAAAAATGAACAGTTAAATAATATTTGCAAAATGAACTGTTTACCATTTTGTTGCTGTAAACAAACCAAATCATCATCCAACCACACATAGGTAAGGAATCAGGAATAGGGGGTTTAGCCAAGAAATCTAATGGAATCACTTCTGTTGCAGTACAACAGAAGAGCCAGAGGTTCAGTTTATTTCACTCTCTTCGCAGAAATTACTGCATGAGAGAGAGTACTGTAATACACTGTAAGTCTGTAATGATTTTTATAGTTCACAAATATTGTTTCTATGTCCTCTGTCAGTGTTGAACCTCTTTGAGTGCCTATTACTCGCGAGTCAAAATTATTTATATGGAGAAAAAGAGTTCAGAAATTATTTTCGATTCATTTATATTTGTTGGGTCGTTTCAAGCCATAACTAGTAATCAAACCAATTCTGAATATGAAGTGCTACACCATCCCTATATGTGTTATATTGTGTCTCAATCAAAGTAGGAGCTATTAAGCACTGTTGTTTTTAAGTTCATGTCTCATGTCGCGTCTGGCTCTACTCCTTCAAGTTCTATGGCATATTCGACTTGTAATAATAGGCACGTAGAGTTTTGTATCGCAGTTTATGAGCTTAGTCGTTTCGATGACGATGGTATAAAGCACAATATTGTATATGAATTACAACATAAAACATCACATAAGACTATCATTGCAATAAAATGAATTGATAATACTAGGTGGAGATTGCCACCCCACCAAACTTTGAAGTATCATATGGAGTACTATATAAAAAGCATATCATTTGCCTGATTAGCTTACTTATTCACACTTAATACAAATTTTGAGTTACAGTCCCGGGCTTATTCACACTTAATCGCTTTCGACTGTGCACTAACTAACGAATGACGTATTTAACTAGTCCCGGAATATGAATGTTGACGAAGTAATTATCCCAATCTAAGGATTTGGGGTCGAAATTGAATAGTTCTGCCTCCGTTTCGTTTGCTGATCTCACCGTCATCCGCAATCTCTCTGTGTTTAAATCATCAAACCTGTGCAAAAGAGATTAACCTTACAAATCTAGAGTACCACCAAAATGATCCTAAATGAATATTACTTACTTTCCTTTAAAGAATATGTAAGGCTCATGGACTTCAACCAAATGCATTACTCGATTGATCTTCCTGTTCATAACCTTGCACGTGTTCTTAAAATACTGGCAAAGTGCTATATTCACCAGCTCCAAAACCTGTTTAACCAAAGGAGATATGAACATAAAAAATTAGATTATGATTCCAGCGCCTAACAACTTTACCACTCTACCAATCAACCAACCAACCAACCTTCAAAGGTAACATGTACTTGACAAACACATATCGTCGGAAACTGTCCATAGTAGGGAGACATATAGGCATGACAACATTAACAGGATTTCCATCTTTACCAATCAATGGATTTTTTAGGAGATAACTGTGGGAATAATCTCTCAATTTAATGGCACTCAATGGGCTTGTTTGTGAAGAACACACTTGGTATATCAATGGATCTGAAGATTGATGGTTTGCATTCACCACCATTGCCACTATTACTGAATTCGCCACCATGTCTCCCGGTACCTACAAGTTTTTTTCCTTCTATTTATACAGTAGTATTTTCAGAACCAGACGGATACTTAAGAAAGAATAAAAAATATATTGACAATGGTTAATTACCACATCCAACATTGACTCTGCATTTCCAAGAAAACATGGTAACTTCCCTTTAGCACCGGCAACTAAAAATGTGTCAATTGTTCTGTAATTGTCAAAGAGTATGAAAATCTTCAGAGGCTAATAAAATAAATAAACTTTGGTAAAATAATTTGTAATAAATTAATAAAATCATACTTCCTCCGTTTAAAATTAGTTGTTTAATTAGAATTTAGTAAAAATATTAAGGAAATAAAATTATTTCTGCATGAACCCTCAATCTACCAAATTACTTGTTTAATATACTAGTTTTTACTTCTTAGTTTTTAGTTTCTTAATTGATAATCATGAAATTTTAGAGGGAAATATGGAAATTTTTTGGTACATTTTTACTAAAAAAAACCTTATTTATACAATTAAAATGGGATGGAGTGAGTACTTTTTCACAGTTAACTAAATTAGTATATGGTCAATTGACTTTGTTTTATTAAAAGAACTCATTTGGTGTGACTGTAAAAACAAATGTCAGATATGAGATCTTAAGCATGTCGAGTGACATAATATTTTTTTACAATTAACTTATTTTTAAGAACTTATTTGGTGAGACTGAAAAAAAAATGTCAGATATGAGATCTTAAGCATGTCGAGTGGTATAATATTTTTCCACAGTTAACTTTTTTTTTGTTGTTGTTGTTTAAAGAACTCATTTACTTTTTTTTTGTTAAAAGAACTCATTCGCTGAGACTGGGAAAACAAAATCAGATATAAGATCTTAAATATGTCAAGTGGTATAATAGTTTTTCACAGTTAATTTTTTTTTTTTGTTTAGAAAAGAACTCATTTGCTGAGACTGTAAAACAAAAAACTCAAATGTGAAATCTTAAGCATGTCGAGTGGCAGGGTCTAAGATTTTTACCTAGCACCTTCGATCCAACCAGGGAATGGCTCTTTGTAAGTACCGGTGATAATGGTAGGCCTTATGATAACAATTGGAAGATTTCCTCCATATTTACCAACTAACATCTCTCCCATTGCCTTTGTAAACACATACGTATTTGGCCATCCAAATGCTCTTGCTCTGTCACCATCACATACATACGTACGAAGAAGACAATTAAAGACTTAGTTGGAAGTTGAGCCTTTAAGCTAAGAAGCAGTACTGACAGGTCGTTCAAAATTGACAAACCTTTCCAAACCAAAGTTTTCCATGGCTTCTGTCTCTTCGGATTTAGAGACTTGCAAAGCCTTGAGTTCTTTTAACCGATTTCGCATGAGTTTCAGCTCCGCTTCAATGTCTAAAATTTCTGAGGTTTGGTTCAGCGTTTTGCCCATCATTTGAGGTTTCTCTGATATCACACCTGATTCTTCCCCGCATACGTAAGCTAAAAATCGATATAAACATAGAAAGATGTTAGTTTATAGTATAGGCTCAGTCAATTCTTTACTATGCAAGGAGGTTTTTTTGAGCTTAAAAGCCAGGATCAAGACAAGGGACACTCACTAATACAACATGGGTCTAGCATCATGCATTACCCCACGATAGGCTAGTGCACTAATTGCAAAGAATGAATCTAGGATAGGGTCATATGAAATTTTTACTGAAATGAAACTGAGTTTAATTCTCTGAGATTTTGTTTCTATTGACAAATCTTGTCAGACAAAGGTCGACGACTCGTTGGTATACGTCTTGGCCCACCGTATTGAGTGCAACCTACCAAGCACTCAAAAATGACTATGCCCTCAAAGTAAAGCTGTATAAACCAGCTGCATGTGAAGCCATTTCCAAAACCAGAAACTCGATCACCTGTTGAGACGTGAACTAGCATCTCTAGCTTCGCACACGTTTTTGCAAAATCCAGAACATTCTTAGCTCCTAGAGTATTTACTTCCAAAGCCACATCATATCTACAAACAGGAAAAGAAAAAAAATGAAAACACACATGTTATTACGTACTAAGCATAAATAGCCTTTATGATAATTGGAAAAATGCCCTAAAAATGTATTCCTCGTTGGGAAAATGTCCCACAAGATTAAAATTCAGGGAAAATGCCCCACCGTCCACTTTTCCATCCATTTGGTGTTAAATGCCACACAAGTTCTTCACACACGTGGGACTTTAGACGAAACTACCCTTCATATCCTCTTCCAATCATAACTTTTTTAATCTTTAACTTTAACTAATATAAAAAATATTTTTATTTTCAATCTTTTTTACAAAAATTAGTTTTTCTTACAAATTCTTTTTTTTTACAATTTTTTTTTTTTACAAATTTTTTTTTCTAATTTTTATTTAGAGAAATATTATTTTTTTTCAAATATTTTTTTATAACTTTTTTTTGATAATTTTTTATTAAAATCATTGTATAATTATCGATTGTAAAAAAAAAAATTGTAAAAAAACTAATTTGGAAAAAAATAGCCCCTAGATAGTTTTTTGTAGCCCTCAAAAAAATTAGGATTAGAAGGGAATATGAAGGGTAGTTTTGTCTAAAGTCCCACGTTTGTGAAGAACTTGTGTGCCATTTAACACCAAATGGATGGAAAAGTGGACGGTGGGGCATTTTCCCTGAATTTTAATTTTGTGGGGCATTTTCCCAACGGGGCATGCATTTTTAGGGCGTTTTTCTAATTATCCCGATAATGAATACTATGTTTCTCCTTAACAAGCAAATAGTATGTAGCGCCCCAACTGAATAGGTTTACTCACTCCAAACGGAATAATCATAATAATTTCGATTATAGAATACCTCTCAATGAATTTGGTAGTTGCAGCAAAACTGGCAACAACGTCCACATCTTTGAACAATTTGTTCAACAAATCGGAGTCTTCTTCTAATCCAAAGTTTTTCAATGCAATGTCTCCGGCAATAGTTGTTACCTTTTCAGAAATAAAAGTGTTGAATTCGGCTCCATATATACTCCTCAGCACACTGAATAGCTCCTTTGACGTAATCTGGATAAAACACACACACACACAATATAATCCAAATTTTCAATTTTAATAGGGTCATCATGTATAACCCTGTTCGAAAATGAAGTATTGACAAAACAATTAGGCTTCATGTAGCAATTCCGGCCATCGATTAGTTATATAAAAATGTTAAGCTGAAAAACTTGACAAGATTCAGCTATATGTACACTGCTACTAAAACACAAATATATATGGATTCAGTTCCCAATTAACAAGCCGGTCAGTTGTACCTCGGTATGGAAACGTTGCACAGCTGACTCCGGATCGGGAGCTCTTAAAAGAAGGAAGAGATGCTTCAGTTTAGGTTGAACTCTAAGCAACTTCTCCACAAAAACTGCACACAAAAAAATCATCAAAACAGTACTTATTGTTATATATACATGTATGGGTACAGAAATACAAATTAACGCCATATCGAGGTACGTACTTTTCGCTAGAAAGCCAGTAGAACCGGTAATAAGAATGGTCTTATTCTCAAGAGATTCAACAATGCTTCCATTCATGGAATTCTCCATTATTACACAACTGAAAAAGGAAAAACACAAAGTGGAGATTTGTTTGATGAAAAAAGGTTATGCAAAAACTCCGATACTTTAAACTTCACTTGATGAATATCCTTTACATTCATACATCCTTGTACATGTAGTTGCTATTTATAATGCACGAAAGGTACGTGCATTACTGTGTGTACTACACAGCATGTCCATCCTCTTGAAAATGATCGGCTTTTTCACTGTGAACGTGAATACAAGATGATTTTATTGTTAAAACAAAGCCTACATTTATCACGGTTTAAATCCAACATACATTATACGAATCACGAACAGAGTAAGTACATACAGCTGCTAAATGGACACCGAAATTGGAAGCCTTGGAGGGATTGAGGTGGATAGGGTAGACTATATATGGTATGGACCTATGGCGTAGAATTTTACCGCATACTGTGGTCCAAAGTCATTCCCGTTCTCCCCCAAAATATTTGTGATCCATCATTAATCTCCTTTTTGACATGGCCATGTTCATGGCGGCCAGTACTCTGACTAAGCCAATTGAAAAAAATGTGTTTAGAGACGTACTATGGCAATAATTTGGTACACTACATCCACAACTAGAGTAAATGAACTAAGATATATGTGAGATATGATTGATCAAGTTACCACATTACTCTAATGCATTTCACACCGTACCATCGAACATATCCGTAGGAAAGGTAACTGATGGCGGATGGACTGATAAATCACGCAGTGAATGGAAGTTAATGGAGAAATCTCATAATCAAAGGCTTTTTTTTTTCTTTTTGTGACAAATTCCGGAGGAGAAATTATTATAAAAAGCAAAAAAACATAAATAAAGGGGGACTTAAGCCTGAAAAAGTAGAAAATAAAATCAAAAATAAAAAAGCCGAAATAACAAAAATTACGTCAACAAGCTCATGTAGAACGCTGCATTCAAATATTCTTTTCCGGAGCTCTTATATAAATCCCTTGTTTTTTTATTTTTATTTTTTGCACAAAACAGGTTGAAAACCATCCGATGGGAGAGAAGAAATATCTTCAATCACCATGCTCTCTAATATCGGCGATAATTAGAATATTGGATAATCATCATATTCCTTATCATTTGTATATATGACTAGCATATTAAATCTATTAGTATATATATTAGCATCCATGTTCAACTTCTTAGAAGAGAACCATTCTCTATTTCTTGCTCTTTGTGAATAAATCTCTCATTTATCTTCGGAAACATATGGTTCTATCAGTGTATTATCATGTAATAAATTTTTAATATATTAATATTAATAAAATCTTTATGCTTTAACAGTAAAAAAAATAAAAAAAAGAATATCCATTCGTTTTTTTTTTATAACTTATAATTTGTACTCAAATTCAAAATCTAACTCACTATCCAAACTTTCTCAGGTGACTAAATTTTTTCTTAGTAGTCTAAAATAGGCCGCACGGCCCAAAATTTGTCATGTTATGTGATATCTACATTTATGACCCTAAATCTGTCTCGTGACCACAACGGCCCTCCGATCCAAATTCTTTTTAAAGACATAAGATATAGGGATAAGTAATAGGTGGAACCTATGGATTTAGTATCATCCAAATCCAATCGATTAAAATGGTGGGTGCTAGACTTACAGCCGTGTCCAATTCATCACCCACGGATTTAATATCCATGGGTGGGCTGATGGAAGGATTGGATACGGGTAAATTTATGGATTTCATGTTTTTAATTAGAAAAAATAGAAATAGTTAATATATTACAAAAAAAAAAAACTAATTTTAACACATTAGATTACTGAAATTTAAAAATATATTAAATTATTACAACATAATAATTTTAAAATTATAATAATATCATCTCAACGGCCAAAAGTAAAATTTAAAGAGTATATTCGGTACTGCTTGCTTACAAATTTGATTCATCCGCACAACCAGATTAGAATGAAAACATTGAAAGTTATATAGTATCCTCAAAATACACATATGTCCCTATGTATTTTATAAATTTCCTATTTACTCTCAAACATAGCGGGTGTGGGTGTCCAATGGATTTCTAGACTTACACCCGCACCCAATCTATTATTTAGTGAATTTTAAAAATACATCCATGTCTAACCCATCCACGAACGGGTTGGGTATCAACCCGCCAACTGCGGGTGGATTGGATCGGGTTGGCTGGTTTGGGTTCATATGCTCACCCCTAATAAGACGTGCCTACAAGTAGAGGTGTAAAACGGGCCGTCCCAGCCTAGCACAACCAATTAAGAGGCGAACCCACCGTGTTACATGTCATGTTATCCCGTGCTTGAGGGTGTGCTGTGTCGTGTTGTGCTGTGCCTGACACATTTATTTTATATTTTTCAAAGTTGACATTTTCTAAATATTTAGATATTATATGTGTTGTTATAAAAAATAACTCAACATAACGAAGATAAAATATCAAAATTTGGTTAGAAAAACACTCTATTGCAAAATATACACAAAATGTGTTGTATTATACCGTATTGTGTTTTATAAATATTATAAATTATTTTCTTAGCGTGTTGTGTCACATGCTTATCTGTGCCACATGATGTGTTGTGCCACTGGGCCGATTAATCTAGTCGAGCACAACACATGAAGCTGTCGTGTTATGTCGTGCTGGGATGGGTTGTGCTCGTGCTAATACGGTCTAATATAAGCCTAAAAACATCTTCATTGCTCAGTATTTTACCTTATAATCCAAAACATTTCATCTGATCCCTATTTATATAGGGGTACGAAAAAATCCTAACCATTGTATTTTAGGATGATATCCCAATACAATCCAAAATCTAAATCATTAACTAAAATCTATAAAATTGATATAAGAATATACCAAATCTAAAAGTAGATACCAATTCATATAAAACAAAACAATCATGATCACTAGATTTTTAGATTAATATCTCAATATCAACATTGTGATCCAAAATCTAAATCATTCATTAAAATCTACAGGATTTATATAGGTGATATTAAACCTAGCAAAAGATATCAATCTATGTAAAATAATATAACCCTGATAACTGGATCTCTGGGTTGATATCCCGATATTAGAATTGTGATCCGAAACCCAAATCATTAACTAAAACTTGTGAAATTCTATGATTCAACCCAAAATCTCTCGGGACCCAAAATCTACCTCGTGTCCCAAATATTGCCTAGTGAGTAGTGACCTTAGGTGAGTCTTGGGTCCATAGATCGCTGAGTGACCATCAAATCTTCCTATGAATTAAACTGGTTCGAGATCTGCAATGCGATTCAAAATATGAACAATTACATAAAATCCTACTCCTTTCGACCCATGGAAAGTGATAGTTTTATATTTTTAATTTTATCTATTTTTATATATTTTTAGGTAAAAACAAAAATACAAACGGATTATTGGTGAAGTATTTCTGAGACAAATCCTAGTTGGCTACATCCCCTCTCATTATAGAAGTTGTTGCCCTCCTGTGTTGTGTCAATGCTTTACTTTAATAACGCCATTTAAAGTTGTATATACTGATAATGACATAATAGCCACCGCTCTCCCTGGGTAATCTCCCAATTTCCCTTCTTAATCAGTAGATCAGTTTAGTCAAATTCAACACGGTTTTAAATAGGTCGTTAAGGTATGGAGAAACAGCTGTGACCTCTCAAGTCTTATCATTAGATGAGAAAGTTATGTATGATGGATTTATGGCTTCATGTTTAATGGTCTCAACCAACTAATAATAAGTGAATAACTCAAGCTAGGCACCAGGGCATAGTTGTGGTGGATCATGAAGTTGATTTGAGAACTTGACACTACTCTTAGGTACTGCCTTACTGGGTCTTGGCACTTGTCTGGTTGGATAGAACCCTAGCTATCAAGGCCCCAAAAACATTAATCAGTTAAATCCGTACTCAATCCAGTTATAATCTCATTATGGCCAATTAATTGCATCACATGGGAAGATAGTAATTAAGGGCTTATAACATGCATTACATAAATGAAAGCATAATAATCTCAATCATTTAATTTGATAGCATTAGCAGTAATAGTTGCTTTCAGTTTGAGTGATTTGCTTATCCATGTGGTATGTTAATTTGGTTATTTCCATTGGAACGTAATCAACCGATCAACCAATCAATTAATTTAGTAGCGGTATTAGCTGCTTTCCGAATTATAAGAGATTAACTGGAGAAACTCTTTTGTGAAACCTCTTTACTTTTGTATTATTATTTATCCAAACTCTTTCATTTACATAATATATAGAACAAATATATAGCAAAATAATATCTCATAATATCCCATAATAATATCCCATAATATAACAAAATAATATCCCATAATATAATCCCATAATATAACAAAATAATATCCCATAATATAACAAAATAATATCCCATAATATAGTATCCCATAATATCCAATCCGTAATACGCCCCCTCAAGTTGGAGTGTGGGGATCAAGAACACCCAACTTGCGCAATAAGTAGGAAAACTGTGGAGCTCCAAGAGCCTTAGTAAAGATGTCCGCAGGCTGTGAGACAGATGGAATATATGCAGTACAAATGTTACCTGCTAATAGTTGTTCTCGCACATAATGACAGTCGACTTCTATATGTTTAGTGCGCTCGTGAAAGACCGGATTAGATGCAATATGTAAAGCTGCTTGGCTATCACAAAACAATCGCATTGGTTGAATATGTCGGATTCCAAGTGACGAGAGAAATGACTTCAACCAAGTAAGTTCACAAGTCGCAACTGCCATTGCTCGGTATTCTGCCTCCGCGGATGAACGAGCAACCGTAGGCTGCTTCTTGGTCTTCCAAGAAATCGGTGAAGAACCAAGTTGGACAAAATACGCCGTAAGAGATCGTCGAGTCACGGGACAAGCTGCCCAATCTGAATCACAATATGCAAAAAGTTAAAGAGAACTATCCGACCGGAGGAAAATACCTTGACCCGGAGATCCTTTTAAATACCGAAGAACTCGAAACACAGCATCAAGATGGTCTTGACGTGGAGCTTGTAAAAACTGAGTTAAAATATGAACCGCATAACTGATATCGGGACGTGTAATCAGTAAATAAACCAAACGACCTACCAATCGACGATACTGTTCGGGGTCACGTAAAAGACTTCCTTTAGCTCGGCCAAGAGTATGATTCTGTTCCATTGGAGTCGCAGCAGGTCTAGCGCCCGTAAGCCCAACTTCGGACAAGATATCAAGTGTGTACTTGCGTTGACTTAAGAACAAACCAGTCTTGTTACGGGCAGCTTCAATGCCAAGGAAGTATTTCAGTCGGCCCAAGTCTTTTAACTGAAAACATCTATTAAGATACTCTTTAAAAATGGAACAAGCTTGAGTATCATTCCCTGCCAAAATTAAATCATCCACATATACGAGAATTGAAAGAAACACCCTGTCTTTGCGATAAGTAAACAAAGTGTGATCTGCATGTGACTGAATAAAACCATAAGCACGAAGAGCCGAAGCAAGTTTACCAAACCAATTACGTGGAGATTGACGAAGACCATACAAAGATTTTCGTAACCGGCAAACCTTATTTGGAAATGACGAAGTAAAACCAGGAGGAAGCCGCATATATACCTCTTCATGTAAATCGCCATGAAGAAAAGCATTATTTACATCCAGCTGATGTAACTCCCAACCTTTAATAACAGCAACAGCCAAGAATGTCCGTACACTAACTAGTTTTGCCACGGGCGCAAACGTTTTATCAAAATCAATACCCGGAACCTGATTATCGCCGCGAACCACAAGACGCGCTTTGTAGCGCTCAATGGACCCATCAGCGTTAAATTTCAGCTTATACACCCATTTACAACCGATCGGCTTCTTACCCGGAGGCAACTCTGTGATGGACCAAGTACCATTCTTTTCTAAAGCATCAATTTCAGATTTCATTGCATTACGCCAATTTGAATCTAAGATAGCATCACTGAAAGTACGAGGTTCAACCCCCGCGGTTACGGCAGCTAAAAATTTCCTATGAGAAGGAGAAAATTTGTCACATGAAACATAATTAGTTAAAGGAAAACGCATACCTGAGGAACTGATTGCCGGAGGAGACGGGGAGGGGTGTACAAACGTAGCCGTGTGACAGACATAATCAGTAAGATAACCGGGTGGTCGTCGATCACGCGGAGGACGGTCGGATTCTGGTGGAGGTGGTGTAATTGTAGCTGAGTCGGTCGAATTCTGAGAATCGGTGGCAACTGGAGATGTTGAAGCTTGTTCTTCGACATGAATGACAGGAGATCTGTCTTCCCTAGAAACCGAATGAGACGGGGAAGATGAGTTGCCGCTACTGTTGTTCTGTATAGGATTTGTTGATTCTTCACTACCAACATATGGGTCAGCCCACCCGATTATTGGGCCCAAAGATGGTAGACTAGGAGCAGGCAGAACTTGTGAAGTGGATGGCTGCGCAAACGGAAACACATATTCATCAAAAATCACATCCCGGGAGACAAAAACTTTTCGATCTTCCAAATCCATAACCTTTCATCCCTTTTTTCCATAAGAATACCCCAAAAACACACATCGACGACTCCGTGGAGAAAATTTATCTTTAGAACGATCCTTGTGATGTACATAGCATAAGCATCCAAATACCCGTAAATGATCAAGAGACGGTGATTTGGAGTATAATTTCTCAACTGGAGTAAGCCCATTGAGAATATGAGTAGGCGTACAGTTAATTAAATGTGCCGCTGTAAGAACACACTCTCCCCAAAACTCAGTAGGAAGGGATGCTTAAAATAATAGTGCTCGTGCAACATTCAAAATATGAAGGTGTTTTCGTTCGACTCGACCATTTTGTTGCGGGGTATCGACCATACTCGTTTGATGTACAATACCATGTTTACCATAGAATGCGTCCATTTGAGATGAACAAAACTCCAAGCCATTATCAGTACGGATAGTTTTAACCATTTTATGAAACTGAGTATTCGCAAAAAAACAAAATCGTTGTAATAAACCGCTTGCTTCACTTTTATCAGTCATTAGATAAACCCACACAGCACGACTAAAATCATCCACAATTGTAAGAAAATATCGGGCACCATTCAAAGATGTCTGACGGTACGGACCCCATATATCGCAATGAACCAACTCAAAAATACTTGAAACAGAGTTATTACTAATAGGAAAACGACATCTAGTTTGTTTCGCCCGACAACAAATATCACAAATTGATTGTTTGTCGGGCATCACAATTTTATTACCATGAATACTGACTAAGGACATAGGTTTCGACGACGGGTGACCCAACCTTCGATGCCAAAGCTCATACATATCTTGAGACTGAGATGTAGCGTTCGCAACAGACACTGTCTTGTAGTAGTACACCCCACCACGTAGCTCACCCAGACCAATCTGGATCCCCGAGGTACGGTCCTGTAACAAACAAAGTCGATCCGTAAATGTTACGACGCAATTAGAATCAAAAGCAAGCTTACTGATAGATATTAAACTAACAGTTAGGCTTGGAACAAATAACACATGCCGCAAGATCAAACCACAAGGTAGAACACAAGTCCCTTCTTTAGAAGCCGATGCTCGCTCACCATCGGGTAAACCCACGGGAGATGGAGTAATATCACAAACATCACGTAATCGCGTGAGATCCCCTGTCATATGATGCGATGCACCACTATCAATAAGCCAAGACATATTAGAAGGATGCTTACCAGACATTTGATCAAGTTTAGGTTCTAAAAGTGTTAAAAGACGCTGCACTTGTTCACTCGTAAGACCCGGAATCGCAGCTGGAGCTGACTGCTGATGTGTGGCCTGTGTAGCAGCAGCAAAAACAGGGGTGTCCGTATCCTGTGTAGCTCTGGATGCGGAAGGAAAGGCCTGGCCAGTCAGGCCTGTGTTGCCGCGTCCACCCTGACTGCGCCCACGCCCCCTGCCACGTCCTCTTCCGGCCATCGGGGCAATACCGAGACGCGTCCAACATGTTTCATAGACATGTCCACGCCTGTGACAATAAGAGCAGGCTGGTTTTTCATGTGTACCCGAAGCAGAAGACTGTGCCGCAAAACCAAGAATAGAAGATTCACGAGGTTGTACGGCTGTCCGATGACTTTCCTCTTGGCTTACCATCGCATACACACGATCCAAGTCAGGAAGTGGATCAATATTGATAATCTGAGTACGCAATTGATTAAATGAATCATCCAAACCCATCAAAAATTGATAGGTTTTCAAGTTACTAAACCAATTGAAGATCGATGAATCAGTAGTACAAGTGCAAGATTCAATAGGAGATAGAGTAGCAAGATCCTCCCACATACCAAGAAACAAAGTATAATACGCCATTACCGATGCACCCGATTGCTTAGTAACAACAAGATCAGACCAAAGTTTGTAAACTTTTGGTCCATTTTTGATGGAGTACCTTGTTTTGAGACGATCCCACAAAGTCTTTGCAGTAGTGAGACGAGAGACGGTGGTTCGAATAGAATCGTCCAATGAATTGGCAATCCATGAACACAACATAGAGTTAACAATTTCCCACGAAGAGAACAACGCATCAGTCTTCGCCGATTTTGTTATCGAACCATCGATAAACCCAAGTTTGTTCTGAGATTTCAAAGCTAAAGTAATAGCTTGTTCCCAGGAAGAGAAATTATCACCCTTTAACTTAATCTGAGTTAAAGTCGAACCGGGGCTTGACGAAGGGTGAAGAAAATATGGAGATGTTGGGTTGATGACTGTGTTGGCATTGGTGCCGGAAGTTTCATCACGAGATGTTGGGTTGATGGCTGTGTTGGCATTAGTGCCAGAAGTTTCATCATTTTTCCTCATTGAGTGTGTTGAAGAAGATGAAGATGAAAAAATAATAATATAAGCTCTGATACCATATAAGAGATTAACTGGAGAAACTCTTTTGTGAAACCTCTTTCCTTTTGTATTATTATTTATCCAAACTCTTTCATTTACATAATATATATAACAAATATATAACAAAATAATATCTCATAATATCCCATAATAATATCCCATAATATAACAAAATAATATTCCATAATATAATCCCATAATATAACAAAATAATATCCCATAATATAGTAATATCCCATAATATCCAATCCGTAATAGGAATGGTATTCCAGGTGTAATCATCTCTTGTCAAAAAATAAATAAAATAAGACACGAATAATACTACTTGTCCGATTTAAAAGACCACGAAGAGATATGCTTGACTAGATTACTGCATGAGTTTAAACCTAAATATTAAAATTGAAATTTTATAAACATTATAGTAGCGGATTTTCCTACTACCACAACCAACATAATCTATGAGATCCAAGATATAACATAGCAAATAAGTATAAAAAATATAAATGAGAAATGTTAAGGTAGACATAAGTATTTACATGATTCGGCATAAATGCCTACGTCCACAGTGGAGTGATGGGTTGAGTTGCATTATGTATGAGAGTATTACATTTATCTCCATTGAAAATGAGTGAAGCTCTTGTTAGAGAAAAATGAACTTAAAATGTTTTTGGTCTTGGTGGGAATGGATCTTAGGACCTAGAAGTCACTAAGGAACACTAGCTCATTTTTCATTTTTGTGAATAAACTTTTAGTCCCACATTAGAGAAACTAAAGATGATTCCTCTCCTTATTACCTAGAAAGTTACTTCTAACGGAGGGCACTTAGGGGTTTAGACACTTTTGTGGTTGGGGGAGGACTAAGGCTGTGTGCTAGTTGGTGCAACCATGCTTTTCACACACGCGCGGTGCTTCGTACCAAAGCCGTACGGGCTCGGGTCATTTTCAATCAATTAGTCATTCAGTCACGCGATTCCTTGTTAAATTAAGGGTAATTGATCGAGAAAGATTTAACGGTATAACTAAAGATGAAGTGGTCCAATTAGCTCCAAATGTATGGAAGGAAACTCACGACAAACCTTATCTGTACGAAGCTTGTTCAACATCCTTAGAGATCTTCACAGATTCGACCCATTTATGTAATGATGTAGTTTCCTTTTAATCTTATGTAGTTTGCTATAAGAAAAGACGTTATTAAAATTTAATTGAATGTGAAATAAAATTAATAGTTTTTTATAGATTAATTCTGATTACACAAATAGTTAGTTTCTTAATCTCAATTTAAATTATAAATATTAAATAAAATGAAACTAATCATTCATAGGCCAGTGGGGTAGGTAATAGCCCCGGTCCTGGGGTGGGTAAAGGTCCCAGTCCAGCAAATTCCTAGAGCCTTGGCTTGCTCCTGGTTGAGATCCATCGTCAAATCCAATAAAATCACAAGTTTGAACTGGAGATGTGTCAAAGTCTATATGTCTTCTGTAATCTTGATTGAGATTTGTTGGACTGGCATGACGAGACCTTGGTTGTGGAGGTAGCAAACGATATGGAGATGGTTCTTGCATATCTTGCACTATTTTCCCCTGATGAGAAGGTGTTGGTCCAAAAAGTCCTACAAGATAGAGATTCATGCTTGTGGACTCCATTAATGCCTGCAATTTTTCAGTGTACATATGTCTAGTCAACTGATCACTTAACTCCATTTGGTTCAAATATTATAAAAATTGATCAACAAATGCCGTTTTACCTGTATAAGAATTAGTTCGCTCCATACCTTGGGAGACAATTGGAATTGTCTGACGCTCTCCTTGTAGATTATAGGTCTCGATCTCCCAACTCAATTCTGGTAAATCGTACCCAACCGATGAAGAACAAGGTGCAAAAGGTCCTCTTGGGGGGAATGATGAAGTAGAAGCTCCTGCGAAGGATAAATGACTAAAGTTGGAACCGATGGTGCGGGTTGTGTCGATAGAGCCAAGCCCGAGCTTCATCTTCCTATTGGGGAAATTTCGATCCCATAGATGTTCATAACATTTACATTAATTATCGGCTTTGCTAGTGATTTGTATCATTGGTCATATGCATCTTCATCACAATGTTTCCAATAACGATCATACCCTCTCCATCTTCGATCCCTTCGACTTACATATTCCGCTCCCAGGACGATTGATGGTGGAAGATTTTTAGGGATACCATATGCACCCACCAACTTTCTAGTACATCTCTCCCAAAAAAGATAGACACCAATGTTTCTGAGTTGACTATAAAACAACACGTACTGTAGTGAATATTGTCTGATCTCATTGGCTACATCAAAATTTAACTCGTCAGAATCCTCATAGGGGTTCCAAATAACATTGTATCTCCTCATAAGATCCATTTGGGCTCTCCACGTATGTATATGATCTTGCTCAATGGTGTTTTGATCCTTTTTGTGCCAGTTATTGGCTTCAAACTTTACTAAAATTGGAAAAAAAGTTTCTATCGAACACCTTTAGTCTTGGTAGACCAATATTGGTATATGTATACCACCAAATCTGAAGTAAACAACGTACGATTAGTTTAACTTACTATAAATATTCTTAAAATTATATAAACTTGTACGATTAGTTTATCATATTTACCTCAAGGACTCCCCAAACACCTTCATGCTTGGCCCACCCAAGCAGGCGACATCGAAACAAATGTATAACTCGTCCAATATAGCGGACCCCCAATTACAACTGGCATCCTTTTCCAAATCTTTCAATGCTTCTAGCCATCCTGCTAAAACATTATTATTTGAGTTGGGGAAAACACACACACCCATAAAATAAAAACCTTTACAATTTCTGTAACGTATTCCTCGTCTGGATTTTCTCCTACAAGTTGTTGATATAATTTATTGGATATAAATGCCTTTAAACCGGCATTAGGAATCCCCAAATCTCTTAGATCGGTATGCTTGTGTGTCGCTAGTTGAAAATACAAAGGAAGTTCATCTTTATATCGTTCATTTGCCAACCAACCTTGTTGGTCAGATGGAACATGTTGTCCCTGACCGGAAGGTATCCCAAGTAGGAAATATAAATCTAACGAATTTATTCATGAAAAAATATTAAAATTGTTAATTTCATATATGAATCGTATTTTTTGCATAAAAATTATAAATCAAAATATATGACGCACCTATTTCGAAGTTATCGAAATGCAACGTGTGTGTAGTATGCCACCAACGTTCCAGCATCATATGTATGGATTTGGCCGAATGTCTCTTCGCCTCGATATGGTAAAAAGTCCTCCAAGGAAATATATTCAATAATTTTAGCACTTTCGGGGAGAGCATCATAAAATGGTTTTATTTCATACCAACTACCTCTTGGTTTTTGATCCTTGCCATCTCGCTGTGCTACTAAGATATATGATGTTGACTCGTGGCTAATTTTCAACTGGAAACTAAATTAAGATTGTTCTTTTCATCCGAAAATTGTTGTTGAGTCGGGAGAGGTTCAGTATACCTATTTCTGGGTGCTTTTCTATTTCGATTTCGACTAATATTTTAAGATTGAGACATTTTGTTTTGAAAAAATATTTAGAAAAGCGGAATACGAAAAGTTTAGAAGATTGTAGAAAAAATTGATTTTGATGTAAGTAGAAAAGAATGAAGTTGGGTTGAATTTATAGGGGTGGATTAGTTATAGCCGTTGGAATGACCGTTGGGAGTCGACCGTTATCGATGCAACTTGAGCCGCTCGGCCTAGGTTGCGCCTAGGCTCGGTGAAAGGCGTAACCTAGGCCGAGCGGCTCAAGCTGCCTCGGTCGATTCATATTGCGTCATTTTACCTTTTTCCCACTGCCCAAAAACGAGTTTGTCCATCCACCTGGTTTAGCATTTTGACAAATTTGTTAATACCCACTAGAATTGCTCTTATAGGGTAAGAGAATATATATATGATTACATGTTTACCCTTAGCTTAATAGTTAAACATCTATAGACTAGTTGTTGTGTATGCCACCTCATGATATTAAGTTGCTCACGTTCTAATCTTGTGCCACGTGTCAAGTGGACTTTTACCTTTCACAAACATGAAATACGCTTAAAAGAAGAAAAAAATCAGTTGAAGATATAGTGTATGTTTCGAGCGGAAATATTTTAGAGCACTTGGTCTAAAAGAAATTTCTATATGCTTAAAAGAAAAAAAAAATCAGTTGAAGATAGAGTGTATGATTCGAGCGGTAATATTTTAGAGCACTTGGTGTAAGAGAAATTTCTATACGCTTAAAAGAAGAAAAAAATCAATTGAAGATATAGTGTATGATTCGAGCGGTAATATTTTAAAGAACTTGGTCTAAAAGAAATTTTTATAGAGCTTTTAAGAACCAAGATATTAATGTTGTTGCAGTTTTGAATAAGGCTAGGTATCAATTTTTCGCTTGGTCTCTTGTTTTTAAGGACTTTGAAAACACTTTACTGGTATAATAGTCGATTAGCCTGCTGTTTATTTTGATCCTCCTTGAACCATTGTGGTAATATTTGTTATGTTGCTGGTGTAGTAGTCAATTGGCCTGCTGCATATTTTGATCCTCCTTGAACCAATGTGGTAGCTGTTCTTTTGTTTTTTTCCCAAGGATAGTTTAAATATTTTTTTTTCAACTACGGCTAGAAAATGATTAAATGATTAGTTTCTAGTCGGCTAGAAATTCATCGATTCCTAACCGTAATTTGCATGTATTCCTATGAAAATGAATATATATTTATATTTTAATTCACCCGTGGCTAGTAACCTAGCCATAAAAATTCCGACCGTGAGAAATTTGTCATTTTCTAGCCGTAAATAATAAAAAATTACTATCCTACAGGTGGAAAATGATTAATTCCTAGACGTAGATAAATTACTAAGTTCAAATCAATAGTAAAATACCCAACGACTAGGAATTTATCATTTCCCTAGCCTATATGGACTAATTACGGTCAGGAAAAGATGAACTCCTAGCCGTAGTGAGTGTTTACGGCTAAGAGTTTATCTATTCTAGCCGTAAGTAGTTCCTGAAACTGAAAAAAAAAATTTTTTTTTTTTTTTTTTTTTTTTTTTTGAGTTCATCATGCATCATGAAGGAGAGAAGAAGGAGAAAAATAATTATTTTTTTGATGAATAGTTGTTAGATTTAGGTTTATTTATAAAAGAAAATTATTTTTAACTTTCACAATAGATTAAGTCTTCATATCCATATTTAGGATATTTGAATCTTGTGCAGCCCTCAAAAATCAAAAACTATAACACCAATAATAGGGTTCTCTGAATAAGGCTAGCTATCAGCTTTTCCCTTGGTCTCTTGCTTTTAATAACTTTGAAAACACTTATTTATTGGTGTAATTGTCAATTAATTAGCATGCTGTTTATTTTGATCCACCCTAAACCAATGTGTTAATCTGTTATGTTGCTGGTGTAATAATCAATTAGCCTGCTGCATATTCTGATCCTCCTTGAGCCACCAATATAGTAGCTTTTGTTTTGGTTGTTTTTTCCTAGGGCAGTTCAATTATTTTATATTTTTCTTTTTCCATCATTAAAATCTTTATTTTAAAATGAAAAGAAAATCATTAGTCATTCAACCAATCGAATAAAAATATTAATCTGAGACTCCGAGGGCAAACAAAATTGGATTTTTCTGGTATAGGCCATTCTAGTGCAGCTCGTTTGCAATTAACTTTCCAAGTTCGGTTGGGTATAACCTGCATTACATAAATGAAAGTTAATGCACACATTAAAAGTGTCCGTACACTGTTATTTACATTAATCAAACACAAATGAACGTAATCATCAATCACTTTATTTTATAGCAATATTAGACTTAGTCTTATCATGATCCAAGATTGAACTTTTATAGAAAAACTGTGGTCAAAGGGTCTGATTTCAGATTTATCATCATCCAAGATTGAACTTTTATAGAAAAACTGTGGTCAAAGGGTCTGATTTCAGATTGCGTTTAAGGGTTTGTTTGGATGCAATATGGAATCATCTCTATAGCGCCAAATGGTTTGGCACTGTAAATTTTACTTTTTATGTCAAATCATTCGACGCTTTCAATCTCAGTCATCAAATTTTATGTTAGAAATTAAAATCTAACAACTATGTTTTTTTTGCCAAACCATTCAACGCTTTACATCTTATCCATCGGATCTTTTTTAAATTTTAAAAACTAACGGTTCCAGTATTTCAGCGCCAAATCATATGGCGCTATGTTGATTCCATCTTAAATTACGATAGTACTGGGATGTTCTTTCAACCTGACATATCCAACTATGAAAGTTAAATCTTGGAGGATGATAAAACTAAGCCTTAATTACTTTCAGAATTATAGATTAGTTAATCATCTCTTGTCAAGAAAAACGCAAATAATACTATTTGTCCGAGTGAGTTAACTTGTTATCCACCAGTAATTTATTCCTTTTATTTTTCCGCATATGCCGTAAGTATTTGCGTACAGTACAAAATTTAACGATGATCAGGATTGTCCAATTTTATACACATTTTCTAACAAAAGTTAAGAGTGATATATAACTTTCATCTTTTAAATTATTTTTTAGTAATTATGTGATGATAATTAATTATTTAATCAATTAAAATTAAATTAAATTTAAACTCAAACTTAAACCTAAATCCAAATCCAAACCCAAACCGTAAATAAAATTGGATTTTCCAGAGACCATCTATAAGGGTAAAGTATAAGAAATATCCTAAAATAGTATTTATAACTATCGGATTTAGGGTTCAGCCATTTTGGGTCGCATCACAGTGGGAAAATTGTAATGTTATATTTTCTTAGGAAGAGTTTGAAGCACTCAGTTCAGGGAGTGTTGACTTTGCCAGAAGGTGTTTTAAACTTTTCTGGAGATTAAGAAATGTTTTAAACTGCACCGATACAAAAGAGGTTTTAAATAGGATGTGTTTTAACCTTCACCGGAACAGTGTTTGAAATTACGCCAGAATTGTTAGTGCGGTGTTTATAAGGTCAAATATAAAAATTGTTGGAATCGTGTATATCATTGTAGCTGCATAAAACCTAGAACCTACACCCATGGAGATCTAGAGGTAGTAAACTATAAAATATAATATAAGTAAAGACAGAGTGCATAATATTAAATTAGATGAACACAAAAACTTAGAAGTGGTTCGGCCATAGAAAAGACTTATATCCATGGGAATGATTTTCCTTGCTATAATATCAAGTTACAAGATCTTACCCCTTTACTCAAAGGTTACAAGTATCTCACTCTTTCTCACTATTCTCCTACTCACAATATTTTCTCTTAGCCTAGCTCTCCCAAAAGAACCTCTCTAACTCTCTATACAAGCTAGGTATTTATAGGTTAACTGGATTGCAGGATATGTTCTAGTGTTTTTTAAGATGATAGGCTTCGGTACTCCTCCTTCTTGCTCGGGAAGGTTTCTCCCCGGGGCTCGTCCGATTTATTTCGTGTGATTCTTCTATTAATGAGAAATCCCACCTTACACTAATTCGAATATCTGCTATGTCAGTCGTCTCCTGAGATACTTCCACATGGTGATTATATATTTTGTACTCATATTTTACTCTATTTTTGTCTTCCTACGGATAAGATGGAAAATAAATTTTTACCTTTTTAACCGTCGACAAGTAACCACCACATCTTTATTACTCCTTATTATCTTCCCTTTATGACTTATTTCACCAGAGGTGCAGGTTAATATTTCCTTTTCATTCCTTATAAAAAGATTCGATTTGGATGAAGAGTTTTCCTTATTCCTCCACTCAGTGGCGAAGCCAGCTGCAAGCAAGGGCGTGCACTTGTTACCCTTGTTCATTGGGCTTCTAAGCCAAAAAATTTAAATAATTTGGGCTTTCAACCTAATCTTGCTTTCTTATTACCCTTAATAAAACTTTACTTTCCTTTAGTCTAGTTTCTAGCTCCGCCGCTGCCTCACTCCATTAAAAATCCTTTTCTTCAAAAAGTTCTGCAACTTTTCTCCTTCTCCTCTGCATTTTTTTCGTCTCTGTATTATAAGAAGATTTTACACGAGATGCCGAATAGAAACCCTTCTTCTCATTCTGAAAAAACGGTATGCTTTTCCTTTATTAGGGTTTAATTATATTTTCTTTTTTTTCTTGATTTTTTTCAGTTTCACCTTGCACTTAATCGTCGATCTGCTTCTTTTTACTCCGGTGATCTTCTTGACTTATTCCTTGTGTTTGTTCATTGTTACAGAGAAGAAGCCTTCTGGAAAGTCTAGTGGCATAAGTGATTCTCGTGTTCTTCGTAACTTGAAAGTTAATCATCATCTTACTCGCTTTGAGGTCTCCTTCGCTTATCCTGACAGGCAGTCTGGAATTATGACTAAAGAGCTCGTTCAAAAGCCATGGTCTCCAAATGAGATCGTGATCAATAAAGATCAGTTGGAGGAGATGCTTCATCTCCCCTTGTATTTCCCACTCAACTCTTTTCAGTAAGAGTCTCTGGCACTATCAGAACCTCAACGAGTTGTGTTTTAATCTACGGGAAACTACTGGCGCCTCATGCGAGAATGTGCTCGTCACAGTCAGAGTCGTCACAGCGATCACGAGAAGAATGAGTACACTCCCGACCAGTCTGACTTATATACCCTTGCTAACTACGTGGAGAACTATTGGTGCCACCAGTTAGGTGAGAAGTTTGATGGTTATTGTGTAGGGATTTCTCGGCGTCATCGTGATTTGAATAGTCATTTGCTCCTTACTGACTTGGACCCTCCCCCAAATCCTAGCAATGGATATCTTCGCAAGACTAACGACCATAAGTGGTTTGTTTGTCCTCTTAGGGTTCTTGGTCCTTGGGTTCTTGAATGGGATTACCTTGGTGGTCCTCTCTTGGACATCCATGCATGATATGCATCGTGATATCCTGCTTATGAGCCTTAGATGTTGCATTTGGACGAGGATGTGTCTTCCCTAAAGCATAAGTTTTAGTAGGGTTTTAGATGGTCGATTTCGGTTCCGTTTCAGGTCAAACCAAAACCGAAACCGGTAATGTTGGTTTTTAAAAAAACTTACCAAAACCGAACCATTAACTATCGGTTCGATTTCTATCCGGTTCTAGCCGGTTTCGGTTTTTCCAACCAATTTCGGTTAACCGACTGTTTATGTCAGTTCCTGAAACTGACAATACAAATCTCAAAAAGAACAAAAAAACAGTTATTCTCGCATTCATACTTTATAAAATTCCTGCAGACATTCACATTCTCACATTCATACTTTATAAACATTCAAAAAAACTAGATGCAGATTTTAACTGTGTGTTTTCTTCAATGAGATACCATTCCCTTAGTTGCTAACCAATAATCTATATCAAGTATGTCATGTCATTACAGAGTTGAAGCAGAAGAGGAGCTAAACACTCCCATATAGGAGGGATAGAAAATTAACTCACAGACTCTTGAGGAAATAAGACGAAATGAAACTGGGACTGCTTATGAAAAATTGGAGTACTGAACCATTGTTGTCTGTGGCAATGAAGGTACTCCCAAAGAAGAAAACTAAGTAGAGCAAAGAAGCCGTTGGAACTAGACTGCAGATACACAATCTCCTACATTTAGGATCTACCGTAAGAGAAACCTATGAAGAAAAATAAGATATAGTGAGTATTTAACAGACCATGTAAATTTAGGTATCATTTAAGAAGGCATACAGTAGTATAAAAAGCAGTACGTACGAACAACAAGCATCTTGAGCCAAAATACTATGAACATACTTCACCTGAGTCTAATGAAATTACTTGTAGCGACATTACATATCTAGAAGATATATATCCGGTGAATAAATTAATGAACTCCTTCTGAATAAGATAAATTCAGTACAGTAATAGCCTATTACTAGAGAACCTAAATGAATCAGTTCAATACAAGAATACGGAGTCAGTACCTAAATGAATCAGTATAATACAAGAATCTTATTTGACTATTCCTAGTCAAGGTCCTCAAGTTTGTAACTCCTCGGAACAAAGAGAAGTTGTTTAATTATAATTACTAATTAGTGTGCAGCTCCAATTGCACATAAACAAATTAAAATAGTCAGCACCAGTATCATATTGTTTAAGAAAATTTCATTTACACAGATCCTGCAAATCTTGTCTATTAGTAGTAATTAGTGAGACATTTTTTCTTGTCACAGTAATCTAATCAAGTAGAAAAGTCCACAGTAAGATATCAACATCAAACAAAACAAAAAAAAAATTGCAAACAGTATTCACTGAAACAACAATGAAAATCCCAAATCCAGGAAGAGGCAAAAAGAGAGTGAGTGAGGGATTCTTACAGATTTTGATAAGAACTTCATGTTGCAATATACTTTAACTTGTATTAATATAAATTAGTTTGAATAGACTTTCAGATCAAAACAATAGAGAACTTTCCAAACAAAACCTACAGAACCTACAGAACAACACATAATTTATTGGTGAAATGAATTACCTTGGTCTTTGGTACTCATTAATCCTCATCCTCCTCTATTATATGTATAAACTTGGACTTATAGAGAGTGTCAAAAAATTATACAAACTAATGAATACATGAACAATTAGTTAGAGTATATAGTGAATGTCCAAAAATTCTACAAAGAAATAAATAAATAAAATAATACCTGAATTAACTTCTTCTTTTGATTCCAAGGAAGAAATATCAAGATCAATCAACGTCTTCAAAATCCTAAATCCAAATCTATATGTTGTTCCACTAAGGACTAGGCAGATACAAAGCTTCAACAATTGGGAATTTAAAATAACATCAGGGAGAAGATGAGGTTGAACCAATAATTTCAACAACTGAAGTGCTAAGACATGAACTAACAAGTCCTCAGAACCACAAATGTATCTACATACCCTGCATCAAGAGACAAAATACAAAGTTTCAAATTCGATATTTATGACAACCAACGAATAAGTAGTATATCACTGGCAAGATTAAATCATGTTTATAGCTGAAAGCTAAAGACACAATCAACATTTTTAGCCAAACTAGAGTGATTGAATAACAACTGAAACCAGAAGACAGAAAGCAATAGAGCTTAGTCAACATAAACGACAACATATCTAAAAGTACATTGTACACTCGTTCAATAAGATAGAAATTATAAAATGGAGGAAACAACTCATAAAAACCTTTGCATTACCTTAGCTTCAAGTGGTTTATCTGATCTTGAACAAGGCATTTTCTAAAACATAAATGGAAAAATAATTAAAAAATTACTATGAACTGTGGCTCTACTACAATTTGGTAACAAACATAATCATCATCCCATTTTCAATTTCATACTTTTCATTGAACTTGTGCACGAATTACACATAAAAATAAAAGAAAGTAAAATCTAGGGTTAGGAATCTATATATCCAAGCAACCTTAAAGTCTTGAACTTCAATGGTGTTTCCTATCCACACTTTAAGCGAGCTTAGTCCAGCAAGTTATACTCAGTATTAAACCCTAATTTAAAACTTTGAAAACCCATCAAAAAACCTAGATCTCGAACTCCAAGATTACAAAACCCTGTTTGATGAAGAAATATATGAAATTTCTATTGGTGGTGTAAAAGTTTTTAAAGAGATTAAAGCGTTTTTGATGTTGATGATGACGGTTATACCGACAAAAAAGTAACATTGTTGATGGTAGGGAGAGAATCTTCTGAACTTGAAGAAAAATAAAATGAGGAAATGGAAATGACTCAGGAGAGGTGGCTGCTGTCGAAGACTCGAAGTGAAGAAGATGAAGAAATCAGAATTAGGTTTAGGTCTTAGTTTATATATCGGGTGATTGAAAGGTGTAGATTTAATCTATCAAGTATACTAAAATCTATATCAACGGTCACCAATTTCCGGTTTTCCATGGTAGTTCGGTTCGGTTTTGAGCACAAACCAAAACCAAAACCGTTACTATCGATTTTTAAGTTTTTTTACCAAAACCCTTCCATTACTAAACGGTTCGGTTCGGTTTTACCCTAAACGTTCGGTTCGGGTCGGTTTCCGCGGAAACCTGTTACCATGTAAAGCCCTTAGTTTCCGTCTCTTAGGGTCATCGAGGATGCTAAGGTAGAAAATACTTTTCTTTTACTTTCTTGGTTATATATACCTGCCCCTATTTTACATCTTAGTATCCCATTTTTGTATGTGATTAGCGCGGGAAGGCGTTTGATGGTTCTGGTACTTCTCGTGGGACTTCTAGAGAGAGAGGATGGTGTATGATGTTGGAGAATATTCCTGTAACAGTAAGCAAACCAAACAGAAACTTGAAAGAGATTAATCGTTGGAACAAAACAGCACAGTTCAGACAACGACACAAGCACAGAGAGATGGAGTCGCCTGTTCAACAGGCTGCCCTTAACTCAATATTTGTCAGGTACACCTTTAGAAAGATGTTGTTATACCTTTAGAGATGACAAATTTGAATCCAGGATAAAACCACCTGATACCAACCCAGTTAGCAAGACTCGTTGGCCCGTTGTGAACTTAACAGTAGAAGAAAAATTAAGAAGTAAACTAGTGCGCAAATCAAAGCAAGAAGAGGGGAAAAGTCGTCAGGTCAGTGGCTGCGACTGGGGTAAGAAAAAATCTGACTATTGTTTTCTTTTAAAGAAGAAGAAGACTGTTGATTATCAAAAGGTAAAAAATAAATTATTTAAACATATTTAATTCGAGATATTTAATTAAAAGAATTTTTTATTTAAACTTGATTTAAATTTATAAATTCAAAAAGGTAAATTACTTAATGTACAAAATTAAAATATAAAATCGTTGGATCTCAGATGGGCACACGCAGGCACACACAGGTACTCGCAAGGCACACGCAAGGCACACGCCAATGGTCACACAAAGGCTCACACCAATGGTCACACCAAGGCTCGCACCAATGGTCACACCAAGGCTCACACCAATGGTTACACCAAGGCTCACGCAAAAGCACACGCAAGCTCTGCAAGCCCGCGGTCCGCGGTGCTTCGGTGCGAAGTACCGCACATGTGTGCATTTGCCCACTAGTCCATTTCCTAAGTCCATATCCACTAGTTCTTTTTCCTTATATAGAACGTTTGTGGTAAAGAGGATAAACTTCCTCCTTGGTTTGCCCAATATGGGACAAACCAAAGGTTTCTCATTCACTAAGAAGTGAAAATGGATGGCTCTATTTTTCCACCCCAAGTTTGGACTAGTGACCCTTGATCCCACTAAGATATATTAAGTAACAAAAATCATTTTAAGTAAGAATCCATTTTTAATTCTAACAATCCCCCACATGAATGAAGAAAGCGATAAATCAGAAAACCGGAAAATGAGAAATACCTCTTAAGCAATTGGTGTCCATAAGGAATTGAACCTCTGCTTAGTCAGAAGTACCGGAACTACTTGACGGTTAGTGAACGCGATGTCTTGAACTGCCATGGTTTGGTGTAATTCATCAATAACTCCTTACGCGAGATATCTCTCAAGAGTGCTGTTAAGTTCACGCCGTTGTGTCTGTTTTGGCCCTGGACATATCCCGTTTCTCATAATGCTCTAGAGAATCAGCTCAATTCTCATAGGATGCGACCCACTTCCTCATTCAGATAGGTGAGTTCTATCAAGAGTGTTAACTGCCACACCCCATTTCAATCTTAAATTGAAACTATAGAACTCATTAAGACTTTATTATAAGTCATCCTCACATGCAGTCACACTATCACGTCTACACCATAGGGAAAGGACAGAGAAATTATTCCCTGATAGTGTTTAATTTTTACCCGCCACAAATTAGTTGTCTCATTCAAAACCTTGATTTTGGGATCTCCAGTCAGCAAGGTTGAGTATCCTTCATGGCAAGTTTTAATTTATGAGCTTAAGCCCCATCCCCCTCGATGCATTACTAACTATCTCCTTGGACAAGCCTTTCGTCAAAGGATCCGCGATATTCTCCTTAGACCTCACAAAGTCAACAGAAATAACGCCAGTTGAGATTAGTTGTTTTAGAGAATTGTGTCTTCTCCTGATATGAATAGATTTTCCGCTATAGTTGCTGTTTTTAGCATTAGCTATTGCAGCTTGACTATCACAATGTATAGATATAGCTGGCACAGGCCTATGCCAGAGAGGAATGTCTTCTAAAAAACATCTTAGCCAAGCGGCTCCCTCTCCTGCTTTATCTAACGCAATAAACTCGGATTCCATAGTGGATCGAGCGATACAGGTCTGTTTGGAACTCTTCCAAGACACTGATCCACATCCTAGAGTGAATATGTATCCGCTCGTAGACTTAGACTCCTCTGAGTCTGCTATCCAGTTTGCATCACAGTATCCTTCAAGAACAGCAGGGTGTCTTTCATAACTTAAACGGTAGTTTAAAGTGTATTTAAGATACCTTAACGCTCTGAAAAGTGCATCCCAATGTTCATGTCCTGGATTACAGGTATACCTACTAAGTATACTCACAGCATATGAAATGTCTGGTCTTGTGCAGTTCATTAAATACATCAGACTTCCTATGACTCATGAATATTCAAGTTGTGAAACTCCATTGCCTTTGTTTTTCTTGAGTTTGCAAGAAGGGTCAAATGGAGTACTTGCAGGTTTACTATCAAACTGATTAAATTTCTTAAGAACTGATTCAACATAATGAGATTGACTAAGTCTATATCCGTTAGAATTTCTTATAATCTTCATCCCTAGGATTACATCAGCAGGACCTAAGTCTTTCATGTCAAAGTTCTCACTCAACATGTTCTTAGTGGAATTAATGATTTCTAAGGTTGTGCCTAGTATAAGCATATCATCAACATACAAGCATACAATCACACATGCATCATTTATAGATTTATTGTACACACATTTGTCATCTTCATTTATTTTAAATCCACTAGAGAACATTACATGATCAAATTTTTCATGCAATTGTTTCGGTACTTGTTTCAAGCCATATAAAGACTTTTTAAGTCTGCACACTTTGTTTTCATAACCCTTCACTACAAAGCCTTCGGGTTTGTCCATATAAATTTCTTCATCTAATTCACCATTTAGGAACGCAGTTTTTATATCCATTTGATGTATTTCTAGGTTATGAATTGCAGCGATTGCAATTAGCATCCTAATGGAAGTAATTCTAGTGACAGGTGAATAAGTGTCAAAGAAATCTACACCTTCTATTTGTTTATATCCCTTAGCTACTAGTCTAGCTTTATACTTTTCCACAGTTCCATCTACCTTACGTTTTCTCATGAAGATCCATTTATAGCCTATGGGTTTGCACCCTGGAGGTAAATCTACTGTCTCCCAGGTTTCATTCTGAACAATAGAATCCATTTCACTAATAGTGGATTCTTTCCACCATGGAGCTTCAGAAGAAGTCATGGCCTCTTTATAGGTTTTTGGATCAGTTTCAACTAAACAGGTTATGAAGTCTGGCCCAAAAGATTTTTCTATTCTAAGTCTTTTGCCTCTTCTAGGTTCATAAACAGATTCATCTTCTTCTATCGGTAAAATATGGCTAGAAGAAGGGACATCTAGGGGATCATCACATATCATGCGAGATTCAGATTTCAACGGAAACACATTTTCAAAAAATGTAGCATCCCTAGATTCCATAATGGTGTTCACACCAATTTCTGAGTTTTCAGAACTCACAACCATAAACCTATAAGCAGTGGTGTGTTCGCGATATCCTATGAAGACACAATCAACCGTTTTAGGTCCTATTTTAGTCCTCTTAGGTGGAGGAATAGAGACCTTGGCTAAACACCCCCACACTTTGAGGTATCCATAAGAGGGTTGTTTGCCTTTCCATAATTCATACGGTGATTTGACTGATCCTTTAAGGGGCACTCTGTTCAGGATATAGCAAGCTGAGAGGACGGCCTCCCCCCACAAGTTCGTCGGTAGTCCTGAACTGATTAACATGGCATTCATCATCTCCTTAAGGATTCGGTTTTTCCGTTCAGCCACTCCATTTGATTGTGGTGAATAAGGAGGAGTTACCTCATGAATAATGTCATGTTATGCAAAAAAAGTCTCCTATAGGGATTACATATTCACCCCCACGATCAGATCTAATGGTTTTAATTGTGGTGTTCAATTGGTTTTCTACTTCTAATTTATATAATTTAAATGCTTCTAAAGCATCATCTTTCCCTTTGAGCAAGTAAATATGACAGTATCTAGTACAGTCATCTATGAAAGTGACAAACCATTTTTTACCACCTCTAGTTTGGATTAATTTCATATCAACTAAGTCTGAGTGAATTAGCTCTAAGGGATTAGAATTTCTGTGGACATTTTTCTTAAAGGGCTTCTTTGAATATTTTGATTCTACACAAACTTCACATTTATGTTCATATTCCAAATTTAATTTTGGAATGCAGCCAAAGTTTTCCAATTTGTTCATTGATTTATAATTTACATGACCAAGTCTACCATGCCAGATATTCAATGAGACAACAACATAAGAAGAATCAATTTTATTAACTTCAACAGAGGTTACAGATAATTTGTATAGGCCTTCATCCTTATATCCCTTTCCCACAAAATCCTTTCCCTTAGTGATAATCACTTTCCCAGACTCAAATACAATCTTAAAGCCCTTATCATCTAGCACACCACTTGAAACGATATTCTTGCAGATGTCTGGTACATGTAAAACTTTATTCAATGTGAGGATTTTCCCGGAAGAGAGCTTCAGCGAAACTTTTCCTTTTCCTGCAACCTGTGCTGCAGATGAATTACCCATATAGAGTTTTTCTCCTTCTCCTACCGTCTGATAGGAGGTGAACATGTCTTTACTTCCGCAGACATATTTGGTAGCTCCAGAGTCTACCCACCAGTCTCTCACATTGGTAACTTAAGTTAACCTCAGACACCGTGCCAGAAAACTCATTTTTACTACTTTCAACTAAGTTTACATTTGATTTCTTAAAATTTGCATCTTTGCGTTTTCTACAATGAATTGCCATATGGCCAGATACACCACAAACATAACATGCTCCCTTAATTTTACCAATAGCAGATTTTGGTTTTTAAAATGTACCTTTTCTTTGCGGGCCAGGTGATAGACACATTTTAGTGTCTAATTTGCACCTTAATTTCTAATGAG
>JAJJMC010024127.1:1579747-1604608 GCA_023531435.1 Papaver californicum | reverse complement strand
AATTTAAAAAGAATTATCTGATTAATCACATAGGTTGTTAGAATTACCTGATTCCTGATTCCTGGTCCTTTTAAAATTATTCGAAAATCATCTTTAGGTTATTTGGTCTTTTTCATACTCCTGGAATTTTCTAGAGTTAATTAAAATCATTATTTTCAAAAATCATTACCTTTACAAGTTCGAGAAACGAACACCTTATTTACCACTTTCAAAATTACATCACCAGGCTTGCGCTTGTTGTGGTCCAGACTTAGATTAGCAAATTTGTGTTCGATGACAGGAGCTTTGTTTGACATGTCTCTTGCAGAAGAAACATTCTTGTCCTTTGAACACATCAATTCTTCAACTTGGATTTTCTTGCCCAATTCTACCATGGAAATTTCACCAGTTTCATGCATTAGTCTTCTCTTGTATTCAGCCCAGGAATTTGGCAATTTTTCAATAACAGCAGAAACTTGAAATGTTTCATCAATAACCATTCCATCAGCAATTATTTCATTAATAATTTTTTACAACTCCAAAAACTGATCAACCACTGATTTATCATTCATCATTTTATATTCCAGAAAACGTGCAACCAGGAATTTTTTACTCCCTGCTGTTTCTGTTTCATATTTATCTTGTAGTGCAGTCCATAGATTATAAGCATTGAAATTATCCTTAGCATTGTAAAAATCATATATAGCATCTTCTAGGAAGTTTAAGATATGATTTTTGGCCATATAATTACTTTTCTTCCAACTTTCTAAGTCCTGTAATTTTTCAGGTTCATTCAGAGACTCATCAAAAGGCTTCAGAATCATCTCATCTAGCATGTGGAAACTTAGGAAAAATAACATTTTTAACTGCCATCTCTTGGAGTCCTTTCCAGAAAATTTCTGAGGTCTGTCAACATCAGTCTTCACCATTGTTACAGAAGAAATTTTTTTAAATAATACAATTATTGAGTTAAGAATGTTGGAGAATATTCCTGTAACAGTAAGCAAACCAAACAGAAACTTGAAAGAGATTAATAGTTAGAACAAAACAGCACAGTTCAGACAACTACACAAGCACGGAGAGATGGAGTTTCTTGTTCAACAGACTGCCCTTAACTCAATATTTGTCAGGTACACCTTTAGAAAGATGTTGCTATACCTTTAGAGATGACAAATTTGAATCCAAGATAAAACCACCTGATACCAACCCAGTTAGCAAGACTCGTTGGCCTGTTGTGAACTTAACAGTAGAAGAAAAATTAAGAAGTAAACTAGTGCGCAAATCAAAGCAAGAAGAGGGGAAAAGTCGTCAGGACAGTGGCTGCGACTGGGGTAAGAAAAAATCTGACTATTGTTTTTCTTTTAAAGAAGAAGAAGACTGTTGATTATCAAACGGTAAAAAATCAATTAATTAAACATATTTAATTCGAGATATTTAATTAAAAGATTTTGTTATTTAAACCTGATTTAAATTTATAAATTCAAAACGGTAAAATACTTAATGTACAAAATTAAAATATAAAACTGTTGGATCTCAGATGGGCACACGCAGGCACTCGCAAGGCACTCGCAAGGCACACGCAAGGCTCACGCCAATGGTCACACCAATGGTCACACCAAGGCTCACGCAAAAGCACACGCAAGCTCTGCAAGCCCGCGGTCCGTGGTGCTTCGGTGCGAAGCACCGCACATGTGTGCATTTGCCCACTAGTCCATTTCCTAAGTCCATATCCAATCCACTAGTTATTTTTCCTTATATAGAACGTTTGTGGTAAAGAGGATAAAATGCCTCCTTGGTTTTCCCAATATGGTACAAACCAAAGTTTTCTCATTCACTAAGAAGTGAAAATGGATGGCTCTATTTTTCCACCCCAAGTTTGGACTAGTGACCCTTGATCCTACTAAGATATATTAAGTAACAAAAATCATTTTAAGTAAGAATCCATTTTTAATTCTAACATATGAAGTGGATGAGGGTGTTCCCATTCTAGTGGATACTCGATACAATGACATTAACTTATATGCTTTGGAGATTCCAATGAAGAAGAAGAGGGTCTCGAGGCGGAGTTTGAGGTTCCCCAATACGAGACAATCATATCTCAACAGGAAGAGCTTGTTGTTACTTACCCTTTTTCCGAGGTGGAGCTACCCCATCCACCTGTGAAGGGGAGTTGTTCCCTTGGAAGGAGGTGACCAAGCGAAAAAAATCTATTGGTACTGGATGGATACAGTCTTCAGGTGCTGTTGTTGTTGTCTCTACATCTTCAGTACTATCTTCGGTGTTGCTTCTGAGACTGTCACTGCTTTGTGCTTTTTCAACTTTGCACATATGTCTTGTGGATCACGATAAGGTTATTGGTCCTGATCCTAGTTAGAAATTTGAAATTTTTTAAATGTAGGAACACAAATGTACGAGTATTATTCGGATTCGTAAAGGTCAAATTCGGTTAAAAATCCGGTCAACGGTTTGTAATTCGACCAAGAATTCGGAACGACATGTTGAATCTGCAACAATAAAAATACTAAAACACAAGATGTTAACGTTAATAAAATTTATGAATTGATTTGCACACAAAGGAAAGAGCCATCTTCTCAGCAAATTGTCCTTAACACAATAGTCCGTGGGTACTCCTCAAGAATGAAAGATGATATACCCCCACAACGGAGATGTGTCCAGGATAGAACTACCCGTTATGATTTGTATAAGCACAATACAAATCACCCACTCAACGAACTCAACAACAAGATATGAAGGAATGAAAAATAAACAAGCAATGCGCACAACCAAGCAAGAAAAGGGGAAAAGAGCTAGGGATAGTATCCTGCTCTGGGATGATTTGGAAAGGAGCATTCAACTTCAATTTACAAGCAAAGATGGGGAGTGAAATCAGTGCAACAATTAAGGAAAATAAGTTTTCTAATTAATGAAAAAATTATGTGCGAATTGATTAATTACTGGTAATAAAACGGGAAAAAATTATCTCGACATTATGACATATAAAGATTATTGAATCTGTAACAATAAAAATACTAAAACAGAAGATGTTAACGTTAATAAAATCTCTGATTTGATTTGCACACAAAGGACAGAGCCACCTGCTCAGCAAATTGTCCTTAACACAATAGTCCGCGGGTACTCCCCAAGAATGAGAGATGCTATACCCCACAACGGAGATGTGTCCAGGATAGAACTGCCCGTTATGATTTGTATAAGCACAATACAAATCACCCACTCAACGAACTCAACAACAAGATATGAAGGAATGAAAAATAAACAAGCAATGTGCACAACAAAGCAAGAAGCTGGGAAAAGAGCTAGGGATAGTAGCCTGCTCTGGGATGATTTTTAAAGGATAATTCAACTTCAATTTATAGGCAAAGATGGGGAGCGAAATCAGTGCAACAATTAAGGAAAATAAATTTTCTAACTAATCAAAAATTTGTGTGTGAATTGATTAATTACTGGTAAGAAAACGGGAAAAATTATCTCGACATTATGACATATAAAGTTGTAAAATAAAAAATTTGGTAAAAATTTATACTTGCCGGGTCAGGTGCCCCCCATATTAAAGACAAAATTTAATTTAATTTTAAATTTTTTAAGGAAATAATTCAAAAATATTTTATCGAAAAAGATAAGTCTTAGTTGACCCACACCAGCAGTCAAACCCGAACCCGAACCCGCCCCGTCATACCGGACGGACGGCGGCGGCGTGCGTGCTTTGGTGCAAAGCACCACGCGTGTGTGAAATGTGTGGTTGCACAAACCAGCCCATAACCTAAGTCATGTCCCTCATACAAAAGTGTGTTAACCCCTAAGGGAACTCCCTTAGATGCAAATTTCTATGTAATATGGAGAGGTAACATCTTTAATTTCTCCTATGTGGGATTAAAGGTTCATTCACAAATAGTGAAAATGAGCTAGTTTCCTTAGTGACTTCTTGGTCCTAAGTTCTAATTAATCCAAGACCAAAAACAAAACAAATAAGATCATTTTCTCCAATACAGCATATCCACGTATATAAATCATTTTAGAGATATAAATTCGACACGTAAAATTCAGTATATATAAATAATAATAGTAATAAACCTTTTAACAAAAATCATGTATTATAGTATATTCAGCTTTAATGAAATACGTATATAATATGTTCACGAGGTTGGCACAATGGTGTTACGTACAAGGTGAATGCGGCCAAGGATCGCGATGAGAAATTACCGGAACTAATTGATGGAAAGTGAACGCGATGTCTTGAACTTCCATTGTTTGTTGTAGTTCATCAATAACTTCCACACGTGATATCACTCTAGGCGCTGTCAAGTTCGTGTCGATGTGTCCATTTTGGCCCTGGACGTATCCCATTTCTCAGAATGCTCTAGAGAATCAGCTCAATTCTCATAGGAAGCGGCCAACTTCCACATTCAGATAGGTGAGTTCCATTAAAAGTGTTTACTACTACACCCCACTTCAATCTTAAATTGAAACTATAAAACTCACTAAGACTTAATGAAAGTCATCCTTCACATGCAGTCACACTTCACATCCTTCATGGCAAGTTTATTTAATAAGCTTAAGCCACATCCCCCTCGAAGCATTACTAACTATTTCCTTGGACAAACCTTTCGTCAAAGGGTCCGCGATATTCTCCTTAGACCTCACAAAGTCAACATATATAACACCAGTTGAAATTAGTTGTTTCATGGAATTATGTCTTCTACGAACGTGTATAGACTTCCCATTATAGTTGTTGTTTTTAGCATTAGATATTGCAGCTTGACTATCACAATGTAAATATATAGCTGGCACAGGCCTATGCCAGAGAGGAATGTCTTCTAAAAAGCATCTTATCCAAGCGGCTTCCTCTCCTGCTTTATCTAACGCAATAAACTCTGATTCCATAGTGGATCGAGCTATACATGTCTTTTTGGAACTCTTCGAAGATACAAACCCTCCTGCTAGAGTAAAAACATATTCACTCGTAGAATTAGACTCCTATGAGTCTGATATCCAGTTTGCATCATAAAATCTTTCAAGGACAGCAGGGTATCTCTCATAATTTAAATAAAAGTTCAAAATTTACTTCAAGCACCTCAGCACTCTAATAAGTGCATCCCAATGCTCTTTCCCAGGATTACAAGCATACTCACTCAACCTACTCACAACATAAGCAATGTCCGGTCTCGTATAATTCATCAAATACATCAGACTTCCTATAACACGTGAGTATTCAAGTTGTAAAACTCCATTACCCTTATTCTTTTTGAGTCTAAAACAAGGATCATACGGAGTACAAGCAGGTTTACAATCAAATTGATTATATTTTTTAAGCACAGTTCAACATAATGAGATTGATTAAGTCTATATCCATTAGAATTTCTTATAATCTTCATCCCTAAGATCACATCAGCGGGGCCAAAGTCTTTCATGTCAAAGTTCTCATTTAACATGTTCTTTGTTGAATTAGTTACATCCATATTTTACCAAGTATAAGCATATCATCAACATACAAGATACAATCACACAGGCATCATTCACAAGTTTAGTATAAACACACTTGTCATATTCATTGATTTTAAAACCACTAGAAATCATTATATGATCAAATTTTGCATGCCACTATTTAGGTGCTTGTTTCAAACCGTACAAAGATTTTTTCAGTTTACAACTTTCTTTTCGCAACCTTTTACTACAAATCCCTCAGGTTGGTCCATATAAATCTCTTCATCTAATTTACCATTTAGAAAAGATGTCTTAACATCCATTTGATGTATCTCTAGGTTATGAATGGCAGCAATAGCAATTAACATCCTAATGGAAGTAATTCTCGTAACAGGTGAATAAGTATCAAAGAAATCTACACCTTATTTTTGTTTATAGCCTTTAGCTACTAATCTAGCTTTCTATTTCTCCATAGTTCCATCTATCTTACATTTCCTTTTGAATATCCATTTACAACCTATGGGTTTACACCCTAGAGGTAAATCTACAATCTCCCACGTACCATTATGTATAATGGAATCCATTTCATTAATGGCAGATTCTTTCCACCATGGAACTTCAGAAGAAGTCGTGGCTTCTCTATAAGTATGTGGATTAGTCTCAGCTAAGCATTTATGAAGTCTGACCCAAAAGATTTTTCAGTTCTAAGTATTTTACATTTTCTAGGCTCAAATTCAACTTCATCTTCCTCTAAAGGTAATGTTTGACTGGTCGAAGGGACATCTAGGGGATCTAGGGGATCAACACATATCATGCGAGAATCATATTTCAATGGAGAAACAATTTCAAAAAATACAACATCCCTAGATTTCATAATAGTATTCACACCAATTTCAGAAATTTCAGAACTTACAACCATAAATCTATATGCAGTAGTATGCTCAGGATACCCTATGAAGACAGAGTCAACAGTTTTGGGTCCTATCTTTGTTCTCTTAGGGGTAGGGATGGAAACCTTAGCCAAATACCCCCACACTTTAAAGTATGCATAAGAAGGTTGTCTACCTTTCCATAACTCATATGGAGTTTTGTCTGATCCTTTAAAGGGTACTCTTTTCAAGACATAGCAAACTGAGAGGACGGCCTCCCCCCACAAGTTTGCAGGTAGACCTGAACTAATTACCATGGCATTCATCATCTCCTTAAGGGTTCGGTTCTTTCGTTCAGCCACACCATTGGATTGTGGTGAATAAGGAGGGGGTTACTTCATGTATAATATCGTGTTCTATGCAAAAATATCCTATAGGGATTACATACTCACCATCACGGTCAGACCTAACAATTTTAATGGTAGCACTCATTTGGTTTTCAACTTCTAGTTTATATATCTTAAAGGCTTCTAAGGCTTCATCCTTTCCTTTAAGTAATAAATTTGACAGTACCTCGTACAGTTATCTATAAAAATGACAAACCATTTCTTACCACCTCTAGTTTGAACTGATTTCATGTCAACTAGGTCTGAATGAATTAATTCTAAGGGTTTAGAATTTCTTTGAACATTTTTTCTAAAAGGTTTTTTAGCATATTTTGATTGTACACATACTTCACATTTATGTTAATTATCCAAACTAACTTTGGGTATGCAGCCTATGCTATCCAGTTTATGCATTGACTTATAATTTACATGTCCAAGTATACCATACCAAACATTTAATGACACATAAACATAAGCAGAAGAATCAATTATATTCATTTCATCAGAGGTTACATTAAGTTTACTGAGATCCTCAGTCTTATAACCCTTACTTAAATAATCCTTACCCTTAGTGACAACAACTTTTCTATATTCAAAACAAGTTTAAAACCCTTATCATCTAAAACACCACAAGAAACAAGATTTTTGCAGATGTCCGGAACATGAAAAAATTTCTTCAATGTGAGAGTCTTGCCAGAAATGAGCTTTAGCCCAACTTTGCCTTTTCCTGCAACCTGTGCTGCAGATGAGTTACCCATGTACAGTTTTTCCCCTTCCCCTACCTTCTGATATGAGGTGAACATATCTTTGTTCCCACAAACATGCTTGCTAGCACCAGAGTCTACCCACCAGTCTCTCACATTGGTTACCAAATTAACTTCAGACACCGTATCAGAAAACTCGTTCTTGTTGTTTTTCAACCAAATTAGCATTGTTTTTCTTATTATTAAAGTCCTTATGTTTTCTACAGTGAATTTCCATATGGACAGCAGTTCCACAAACATAACAAACACCTTTAATTTTATCACAGATTTGGGTTTCTGAAATATACCTTTCTGTGATGACTAGGCTTAGGGTTGCGTTTGCTGCTCTCACCATTTTCAGTATTGGAAGACTTGTGTTTAATTATATGAGCCTTGTTGGACATGTCCCTTGCAGAATATACGTTCTTGTCTTTGGAGCAAAGTAACTCTTCTACTTGAATCTTCTTACCCAAATCAACCATACTGACTTCACTCGTTTCATGTCTCATTCTACATTTGTATTCGGACCAGGAAGACGGTAATTTCTCAATCACAGCAGACACTTGAAAAGTTTTATCTATCACCATGCCTTCAGCAAGAATTTCATTGATAATACGCTGAAGTTCAAGGAATTGATCAACCATAGATTTTTCATTCAACATTTTATATTCCAAGAACCTAGTTACCAAGAATTTCTTGTTTCCAGCAGTTTCAGCTTGGTATTTTTCCTCTAAAGAATCCCATAAATCAAAAGCAGAAAAGTTCTCTTTTGCAATATAAATATCATATTGTGCATCCTCTAAGAAATTCAGAATATGATTTTTAGCCATATAATTTTGCCTAACCCAACTTTCCAAATCCCTTTCATTTCCAGCATCATTCAAACCCTCATCAAAAGATTTCAGAACAAGTTCATCTAACATATGAAAACTCAGGAAAAAAAACATCTTTGATTGCCATCTTTTGAAATCCTTCCCAATTAATTTTTCTGGTCTGTCAACATCATTTTTACCCATTGTTACTGAAGAAGTGATATTGTGTTAGGATTGTTGAATCTGCAATAATAAAATACTAAAACAAAAGATGTTAACGTTAATAAAATCTCCGAATTGATTTGCACACAAAGGACAGAGCCACCTGCTCAGTAAATTGTCCTTAACATAATAGTCCGTGGCTACTCTCCAAGAATGAGAGATGTATACCCCCACAAAGGAGATGTGTCCAGGATAGAACTGCCCGTTATGATTTTTATATGCATAATACAAATCACCCACTCAACGAACTCAACAGCAAGATATGAAGGAATGAAAAATAAACAAGCAATGCGCACAACAAAGCAAAAAGAGGGGAAAAGAGCTAAGGATAGTAGCCTGCTCTGGGATGATTTAAAAAGGAGAATTCAACTTCAATTTATAGGCAAATATGGGGAGTGAAATCAGTGCAACAATTAAGGAAAATAAATTTTCTAATTAATCAAAAATTTATGTGCGAATTGATTAATTACTGGTAATAAAACGGGAAAAAATTATCTCGACATTATGACACATAAAGATTGTTTAATCTACAACAATAAAAATACTAAAACAGAAGATGTTAACGTTAATAAAATCTCTGAATTGATTTGCGCACAAAGGACAGAGCCACCTGCTCAGCAAATTGTCCTTAAAACAATAGTCTGTGTGTACTCCCAAGAATGATGATGCTATGCCCCCACAACGGAGATGTGTCCAGGATATAACTGCCTGTTATGATTTGTATATGCACAATACAAATCACCCACTCAACGAACTCAACAACAAGATATGAAGGAATGAAAAATAAACAAGCAATGCGCACAACAAAGCAAAAAGAGGGGAAAAGAGCTAAGGATAGTAGCCTGCTCTGGGATGATTTGAAAAGGAGAATTCAACTTCAATTTATAGGCAAAGATGGGGAGTGAAATCAGTGCAACAATTAAGGAAAATAAATTTTCTAATTAATCAAAAATTTATGTGCGAATTGATTAATTACTGGTAAGAAAGTAGGAAAAAATTATCTCTACATTATGACACATAAAGTTTAAAAGAAAAAAATTGGTAAGAAATTTATACTCGCCGGGTCCTTTCCCTATAGTCTAAGTCCTATGTCCATAGCCTAAGAAATTTTGGTGTGAAATGTGTGGTTGCACCAACTAGCCCATAGCCTAAGTCTTCTCCCTTACACAAAAGTTTGTTAACCCCTTAGGGGCCTCCCTTAGATGTAATTTTCTAAGTAATATGGAGAGGTAACATCTTTAGTTTCTCCTATGTGGGATTAAAGGTTCATTCACAAATAGTGAAAATGAGCTAGTTTCCTTAGTGACTTCTTGGTCCTAAGTTCCAATTAATCCAAGACCAAAAACAAAACAAATAAGATCATTTTCTCCAATACAGCATATCCACGTATATAAATCATTTTAGATATATAAATTCGACACGTAAAATTAAGTATATATAAATAATAATAGTAATAAACCTTTTAACAAAAATCATGTGTTATAGTATTTTCAGCTTTAATGAAATACGTATATAATATGTTCACGAGGTTGGCACAATGGTGTTACGTCCAAGGTGAATGCGGTCAAGGATCGAATCCTAAGTAAGTTATTTTTGAATTCTTTGTAATTTCGTAATTGGGCCAAGCAGCTTGTAATGGCAAGTGTATGAATGGGCCAAGTAGGTTGGCGAATTAATTCGCGATTCTGTATTATTCGCAAATTGGCCTCCACATTTATAAAATGGGTGTATCGTGTTCGGTATTGGAGTAACTCGGGCGTATTATTCGTATCCGAATGATTCATTAAAATTTTCGAATCATTCGCGAATAATATACCCAATACACCCAATTGTTAACTAGGGTCCTGAAATTGTGGGTGTCCAACAAATCTTACTGAATATAATGAGTATCTTAGATTTTACATTTAGCTAACATTTGTATTTACGTGCTCCTGCTAATTTTGAATTTTGTGCTAAAGCAATAATTTGAGAGTTGTAATGTTGGCTGCTTTCCGAATTGCACTTGATAGTGATGTAGCTGCTTCTCGGTTTAGCAGGACAGCAACAAGATGTATCATACAACATTGGAAACATAATGCATCTTAGCCTATATATATTTTCGACCAACACCCCTTTTCTATATATGTTTTATTAATATTTTTGTATCTTCAAAAACGGGGATTATCTGTCATACATCGACTCCTACCTCCTTTCACGACAAGGACTTAGGGACAACGATACCTATGATATATATCTCGTTCTCGGTCAATGTCCAACTTTTGAAATGCACCATAATGATGCATTTTCAGTAAGCAACCTATCATAATGATGCCTTTGTATCGTAATGCATACTCGGGCCAACAACACGGCATAATGATGCATTATCATCATAAGGAATCTTCGAGTAACCTTTATAGGATATCATACGTTTCCGCTTTGATGCATCTCTAGCCAACACATTCTTCCTGTATATGTTTTACTAACATTTCTACAAGTAGAAATTTGGAAAATTTTGGTCATGTACCGAATCCAACCTCCTTTACACGACATGATACATGCTATATGATGTATCCTCGGCAAGCAACATAGCACGATATTGTGTCACTTTTTAAGAAACGATCATAATGATGCATTTGCATCATAATGCTTCCTTGGGTAAGAAACATTGGTAAATATCGTATCTTTTAGTAAGAGACAAGCATAAAGATATCGTAAAATCATAAGGCCAAGCTCATTGGCGGACTTGTGTGGGGTCAAGCGGGGTCCGCTAACCCCACTCAATGTTATTTGATGAGTACTCGATATTGACTGTTATAGGTGTTGACCCCACTTAATTTATTCGAAAACCAATTGACCCCCTTATATTTGCTTGGAAATTAACTTTTCCTCTCTTTTATTGAAATTTTGTTTGTAAAAACTCTTACTAAGATTTTGTACTAAACTTTGTTAGTTCATATAGTTTTTATATCTAAAATTGGTAAAATTTATAATACGCCCTAAAATTTTGGGCGGCCCCCGGCCGCAGGTATATTAGTGCTATAAATCTCTAGGTCCGCCACTGGCCAAGCTAATTCATCATTTGCACCAAATGTGCATCGCTAGTTCGAGGTAATGTATTTGCATCACAGAGTACGTGCCATTACTAAATAGTAAACTTTGGGACAATATGCATCACTTTTACAAAATGTGCATCACCACTTTGAACTGGTGCAATATCATGATCAATGATGCATCCAGAATTCGCAACAAAAGCACTATGATGTATCCATGAGTAAGTTTCACAAGTTTAAGATGGTGCTTCGTCTCATTCAATAATACATACTAGAGTATGTATCATGCGGATAATGCGGGTGTTGCACCTACGTCCACTTGAATGGTTTTTCTTACTATAATATGAAGTTACCAGATCTTATCCCTTCATTAAGATTATAAGTATCTCACACTATGCTCTGAGTAATTTCTCTTACTCTAGCTTTCCAAAAAAACATCTCTAACTCTCTGTGCAAGTTTCGTATTTATTGACAAACTGAGTTGCAAGATATGTTCTAATGTTTCTCAGGCTGATATGCTTTAGTACTCCTCCTTCTCGTTCGGCGGTCTCTCTATCAGCTCGCCCGATGTTGTTCGTGTGATTCTTCTATCAAAGAGCAGTCCAACTGGCGTATCGCCTTATCTTCTACGGATATGTCCCATCTTGTCTGCAGCTTAATTAAAGGTTTTGACTTGATATTGAACAGACCGTCTGATGATTTGATCGTCTTTCCACGTGTGTGTCTTCATCGAGTGAACGTGGTAGATATTTTGGTTCAAATGCAACAACTTTTAAGATTATTCTTCATGCTTGGCATCTTGTTTCTTATCTTGTGGCTATCTTTACACATGGCGATCCGACCATTTCAATTTAGCAGGAACGGCATATTTTTATTGTCCTCCCTAAATGGTAAATATACCATTTTTACAGTGTGATGTTCTCTGATAGCATTGGATCCAGATCGATCCCACTGCCACCTCAGCTCGCTTGCAAATAGCTTTCCAAGTTCCATTTGGATCTCGCTTATGGAAAGCTGTCTCGTCTCGCGGGCGGAAGTTTATACAGCCTGCGCAATCGCACTTGCCGGCTTACCAAAGGTTAATATTGCGAATAAAATAACTTCGTATCAAATTGCTGTCTTTTAGTTTTAAGTACTGTAAACAACGAACAAGAAATTCTCTGTTTTTCTGAGATTGAATCGAGAATGGAGAAAGAAATCGTAACAGAAGAAATCGAAGAGAAAATCAATGAAGAAGATGAAGTAGAAGAAACACAACCTCTTCTAAATCCAAACCCAAACCCTAATACAGTGAAAACAAAAGTACCTGAAGTTGAAATCAATGTATATAGGAAAGGAAGAGGTCCAATTGATAAATTCAAAACTAATTTAGGAGGATGGGATCAAGATCGATTAGAAGTTGTTGATATTCTTGATAAATATGGTTTTAAATCAATCTTTGCTTTTAATACTGATAAAGGAAGAGGTGTTCCTATTCGATTTAATGCTAGGAATGGTAGATCTTTGCTTCCTTATCGAGATGGATCTGTAATTTACATTGATGGTGAACCAAAGGTATGTTTTTTTGTGTAATTTATTGAGTTTGAATTGTTATTTAAGTTTGGGTTTTGAAATCAATTACTGTTTGATTTAGATTAGAATGGGTTTGTTTGGCGATAATTAGAGTCATGATTCTCAAACCCTAATTAGGTAATTATATGAAACATAGATGCATGATCTAAGAGAACTTTATAGAAATGGATTACAATTACTTAGGCATCACAAAGTTAACCCTGGCAAAAAAAAAATGAAATTGAGTGCAGGTTTAGCTCTTCAGGTAAACTAGTGGTCTGCTTGTTTAGGTATTTGAATTGCTTATCCGAATCTGGTTTGTTAGGTTAGGTCATACTTGAATAGTTAGTGTATTCGGCAATAAAGTTTAGCTGAATTTGAGGTTAAAGGTGCAAATTGCATAAGCCTCTCTAGTACCCTTTCTTAATGAGGAGCATTATAGTTGCTTAATAGAGAAAAAGTTGAACGGAGCTAATTCTGTTAACCCAGCAATGCTCTTATACTTTTTAGTCTTAAGTTGGCACCTATCTATAGGAGATGTCTTTCTCTCATCCAGAGCTTTTTAGTGACTTTTTTGTGTATGGTTCTTGGATTATGATATTATTGTTGAAATTTATGAAGTTACTTTGAAATAAAACATTTCGTTTCTCATGGGATATTGATGGAGGAAATATTTGTTCTGCTGTTCATTGAACCGGAGACCTTTCAGTATGTTAGACTGCATAACTAACTGTTTGTGAGATTTTTATATGTTAGGATTTTGACAGGGTAGGATCTGTCAAGCATTACTCTGTTTCCTCATCAAGCATTAGAGGATTCTTGAATAGACCTATTAAAAGGACTAAGTGGTTGCTCATAAACACTGTGTCAAATGCTACTATTAAGTATTAACTAATGCGCATTCGGTTATGTAAAAGTACAACTAGCATTACATTTTACTCCATCTTGTTAGGGTTTCTTTTAATCTTGCAGCTCCATGCGTAATTTTGTCTACTATACTATTTACTTTCTCATTTATCAAACTTTATCTATGGTTGCAGGACTCCCTGATTAAGCCTATATCAAAGATATTGTTTGGTCTAGCAATGTCTTTCCTTCTGATATCATTCGTCCTGAAAGAAAAACCTGCGTGGATCCAGAAATTGAACGCTTATGGTGGCAATTTCCCTCCATGGGCAATTGCTTGTGCTGTTATAGTTTTCACTCGGATGAGAAAAAGAACAAGGGATTTCCTGGCAAAACTTGGTTTCGGAAAGTAGATTCTACCTTCAGTGGGGTTGTGATATTATATTAACACCTTCCTTTTGGAGTTTTGTATCTCAATTACATCAGTTAAAAAGTTGCATATTTATTCAAATGACTTGTTTTCATGTTTATTGGAGCCAAAAACTCAAACATATTGAATGACCTTACACAGATTGATGGAATAGCTACATTGTTGTGTAATCTAATGTTTTAGTCCATATTTTGGCTTTTATGTTTTTTTTTTCCTTTCTTGTGGAGTACTTGTTTTGGTATGCTGACAGCAGAAAGAATTGGATCTGTAAATTAAAAAACCTGCAAGGCTCAGTTTATTTGGTAGCTTGTATGTCTGATCTCTACAAATGCAGAGGAAGCTAAGTAATCACTGGTATTTGAATGTTTATAGCTTGAATTGAAACAAGGAATATGTGCAAAAAGCTTTACAGAGTTCTGATTCTGGGACTAAAAGAGGTGTAATCTGGATCAAGATATAAACATGTTATTACTGATCTTGGTAGTTTCTCTTGGGTTTTTAATGTCACTGCAAAATAGTGGCATCTACAAGAAGATAAAATTGGGCTCAGTTCAGTTCCTGGGAGAAGGTTTCTGAATGGGGCAACCCAAATCATAAGCATATATGCTTGGCTGCTCCTACATTAACACAATTACTCAAATTCTAAAATTACTCTCTTCTTTTCTCTCTTTTCTTATGTTTATAGATTTGAGAATCAATGTTCATTACAAAATTTACCTTGTCTTACCATTGAAATTTGAACAGTCAATCAATAACTGATTATCATTGTACACTTCAGCAAACCACACTGCAGTGGAGCCCTTCCCTTCATGGAGATTATTATTATACAGAATACTGGGTAAAGAAGAATAGAGGGTGGAAAATGACAACTTAAAACTTCAATTTGGTGTTATTGTCCGCCAGAGATCCAGTTGAGCAAAATCTTGGGAGATTGGAGCTGATCTCAGACGCAGAAACTGGGGGTTGTTGAGGATAAAGTGTGATTGGAGGTGTGAGATTTCTTTGTGAAGGAATTCGGGGAACAATGTTGGAAATGTACGGATCACTATACAAACTGCATTTGCACACAAAAAACTCCGAATGAGATTAAAGAGCAAATAGAATCTGAAGGAAGCAAGAACACAGACACGATAAACTGAGTATAGATTTTAAATTACAAAACCAAACCTTGGAGTGTTGTTATAGTGATCGTCGTTGCTTATATCTTCGTCCAAACGGTGGGGAGGTCTCTGAGATAGTGTAGTAGACCAGGGACTTGGTGCATGTAATTCATCCGCGAAATATCTTCTTTTGATTAACTGAAAAACAAAAATGATTCCCAGCCGTGTTTAGTCCATGAAAGACCGAAGATAGAAATTTAAAAGCCATTAACAAGAACATAGTCCCAATCTGACATACCACGTTGAAAAACTTTAGCACGGCTTCTTTGTCATATCTTGCTTCTTTGGCAGCCTGTAGTGTTCAAAAGAAGCTTCAAAAAAAATAAAATTACATGGGTTTCGTATCGAAAAGAGTTCTTTTGCAAGTAATGTTCAGAGATTGAGTTTCTTACAGCAATGAGGCCTCCACTACCAGGAAAACTCTCGACCAATGGAAGTTCCTCACTAGGTGGAATGAACCCTTTGTTTTCAACCCATTGGCGAGCAGCATCAACAAGATTTCTATTACTACGCCCTTCACCTACCTTTGCTGTAATGTCTGCTTTGTTACCAATGACAATGTATGGAACAAGAAGTCCGAATGGTCCACCTGAACTAAGAGGAGCTGAAAATGTTCCTGTTGCAGCAACATCTGATGCCCACTTTTGTAAGTTTGTTTTTGTACTTCTCTGAGCAAGATCATGCACAAAGATTACGCCTGCATTTGAAACAGATTAGTAAAGATATGTGATGTGAGCAAACTTGTTTCAAGAGAAAAACACGCATTGAAAAATTAAAGTTGTTCCCCCAGAGTTCTCTAGTGTACCCACAAAGTGGAACTCCATAAGCATTACAAATTAAAGTTCTCTGTACATTATGAGAAACAGAAGTGGTAATTCCCCTACCATTGATCTGTGAATAAAAGAGAGAACGGCAATCCTTGTAACGTTCATGTCCTGATACATCCCAAAGTTCAACAAAGAAGCCTCTCTCTGTATCACCTCTGATGTTATTAGAAGAGCTACCAGAACCTCCATACGATGTGTGCTGGACAAAAGAAGCATGAGAAAGTTACTGAGGGATCCAAGGTTTGTAGCTCAGAGTTCTGAACTCGTCAATAAGAAATTTAGCCTACCTTTACACTGACTGTACAACCAACAGTTGGCGAAGGGCGTCTTATACGAGAACCTTTAACAATTAGGCGCACAAGTGATGTTTTCCCCACACCTGACATTGGTGTCAAATGTCAACAATGAATTCTATCACAAAACATTGAGGTGTGGTACGCGAACGACGCAATAAATCATTTGTTTCGAATTGATAGTCATGCACTACTACATCCTACAAAGACAGGCGAAGAAGAATATCCCGCATATATCTAAACAAAGTGGTACCAGGGTGTGCCATTTTGAGGCTGTAATGTCAAACACCAACATTCTTGCAAGAATTACAAATAATATATTTATCTATGCTTTGACTCCCAGTAGTAGAAACTTTCACAACCACCCACAGCCACAATCAATCAACAGAAGAGGAAAACAATTGACAATTTCATAATGCAGTAAGGGAACAAAATTACTTGTATTTCAAACTGAGACTTTGTGAGAGAGTCATGCACATCTCCAGAGAGATAAATAAGAAACGGGGAAAAAAGAAGCAGATGTTTGAAAAATAAAATGAATACCTGAATCTCCAACAACTAGGACTCGAATCTGACTACAATGAAGATCATCATTAGTAGTAGGTTCATTATTCTCCCTTTCATTTTGACCCCAAAACATCCTTTTTTTTTATTTTCTTTCAATCCAAATTACTCTTCATACAAAATTGGTTCTTCTGAATTTAAACCTAAAATCTATTTTTCAATCATTAGAACTGTTGCCAAATTCCCGGTGGATGACATGTGGTTTGAAATTGAATTATAAATTTTTGGTTTATGTAAATCCATAATTTTCGCAAAGCTCATGGAACCAAAACGTGAGATAGGTATACCTTCAATGGTCATGGGCCTTATGGCCCCATAAATGAATGACACATTTACTCTTGGTAAAAGTAAAACATACTGTGTTATTTTCAGAGTAAAAATTGTACACCGTGTTAATGGTAATTTTTCCCTTCTACCTTTAGTTTAGCTACAATTAAATCATTTTAGTATAAAATGACTAGTGTCATCGCACACTCAAATGCATAATTTTGTACATCTAAAATATTACATTTGTTATTATAGGAATGTACTCTACCATCTTAGAAGTATATGTTCATCGTGTTGTTATATACTCAGATATACGGTAGCCGAGATACAGATAATATTTTCAAACTTCACATAATTTAATATTAAGATTAAAAATATATATATATATACATAGTAGCTAAATAAATAATTTTATTTATTAGCCTCCGGACTATTACTATTAACGTACACAACAACAACCACGTAGTTTCCATGAATTATAAAATTTAATTTAATTATTTATAAAGCTAAAGAGGGCGGCGGCTATTGTTACTTAGCATTCTGCGCCACACTTTTTAGTAGGACTTGCGACTTCATTATTCTCCTCATTGTGTCATGCTCGATGAAAGTCACCCCCAAACTAGGGAATGCAACGAGAATTTGGTATTGCGAATAATAGGCCCTTGACCAGATTCAATGTCATCGCGATTGTGAAAGTAAAGCTGGTTGGGTTTAACTATGGAAAAGATGAAGAAGATGAAACATTAGATGATTGTTGATGAAGAGTCCATCCATTAGGAACCATAAACGGAATTTCGTTGTAGTAAACAACAGAAGGACTTTCATGGTTGTGAACACCTTCATAAGTTGTTATAACATAACTCGAATCATCTCCATCTCTTTCTACTCTTTTTTTCACGTTGCATCCTACACTTGAACAACGGTAGTAGTTCCTGCATTGGATGCAATCAAAACATGATTAATTTCCACAAAATGTATTACTAAATCATTCAGCTAGACCAATATCTTCACAATTTAGAAGAAAAAAATGGGATAAAAATTAAAGAAGGAAAATATTAATGGTAAAGGTAAGATCCATTGACAATAGTTACAAAGTATTACGTTGTGCTTATCCTTATTATTATCAATAGTTTTTTTCTTTTTTTGATTGGTCAAAAAAAAATTCAATGAAAAACAAATATTTAAGGGAGGTATCTCAAACCAATTAATATAACCCAAGCAAAAAAGAAATTGTTATAAAAATCTGTCACCTAGATAAAAACAAAAAAGAATAATTGAATGCAAGAAGAAAGAAAAAGAAAAGAAAAGCACTCTTGCTTCTCCACGTCTTTTCAAAAAGGACAATAAAATTAAAATCCTATAATTAAATAACTATATTAGCGGTTAAATTTAGTAAATTAGAAGTTACTTGTTTATTTTTTAAACAAGTGATAGTTGACGTTTGAAATTCAAAATAATGAGGTTACATATAATGAAGTGCACAGATCTCTTGTTGAAAATCCATAAAAAAAATAAAAAAATTGCTATTAATTATTTGTATTTTTCATTTGGGCACCTAAAAAAAAAGTATTAAAATGCAAAGACATGGGGGAACTTGTTTGGCCATATATGTACAGGACACTATAACACTAAAAAATCAAAATCATTTATTGATTTTAGCTAAGAGTTAGGAATGTTTGTGCATTAATAATTTGATAGCTACTCATAGGAGACAGAAAGTTATCAACAGATACAGATAATCTTACTTTATAACCAACTATCAAAGCAGCCATTACTGGTGTCGAAAAGCCACTAGCTAGATCCCTAGTTAGGATAAATTAACCACACATGCAAAATTGCTCATCATGTTTATCAATAATTATAATTAGTTTTAATTATGTGTTAATTGAATTAATGGCTAGACAATTACCTTGGGTTAGGGCTATCCTTTACCGCCTTTTTCCCGTACTTCCTCCATTTGAATCCATCATCCAAGATTTCCACCTCTGATTTCATTCGGAACGCAATCCTATGCCGTCGGTCGGCCTTGTTTTTCTTTGCCACACCTTTGCATTTCCTAAATAATTAAGCAGAAAAAAAAACATCACTTAGTATAAACTAAACTTTATCTTTAATAAAACTAATTAATTTTGAGATAATTATTAGTACTTGCATGTTACTACTTGTAGGTGAACCACCGCTGCTTACAACCGGATCATCAACCAAACTTGGCAAAATGGGACTAGGCAACGAATTGCATCCGGTTAGGGTCGACGTAGACTCATCTTGAGACCCATGTTCGAGTAATAGATAATCGAAAACTTCGAAATCCGATAAATCTAAATTGTTATTCATGAGAAAAGCAGTGTAGTTAGGGTTAGAATCATGAGCTTTACTATGATTTTCTTCATGACTAACAATGAAGTTATCTCTTTGCTGTAGGAAACCAAATTGATCAATAGACATAGTTGTTGTGTGTCTACCTGAAGATAGTGAATGAATAAAATTTGAATGAGGAGGAGAAGTAGAGAAGCAAGACCTCTATTGGTTTTTATTGTGAGCAAAGTGTGTAGTTTCCTTGAAGTGGTCATTTGATTTTGTAATTATAATACTTCAAGTGTTGTTCTTTAGAGATGGTGGTTTCTTGGAAACCATTCAAAGAATACACCATTGGGTTGGGTTGTTAGGAAGGTTCATTGATGACACGTGGACTAATGATCTGTTGCCACCTATGTGTTTCATGACGTAGCAAGTATGACGTAACGATGATTGGTACTCCTCTTATCATTGGTGCTAATTAGAAGTGAAAATTGGAAAATAATAATAATAATAAGCAATTAGTGGTGTGCTAAGGGAATGTTGATTATACTACAAAGGAGTACAGGGGTTTAGGTGGGTAAACAGAGTTTTGATGAGAGTCAAGGTCAACTCATAATGCTAGTGTCGAGTCAATTGACAATTCAGTTTTGAGTATGCACTGTGAATGTTGCTTGTACAGAAAACGAGTGTTGCAGGGTTCGGATTATGATATATATATATACTCAGGGTACAGAGATCGGATAGGACTTAAAAACTTGTCATACGTCTTTTTCTTAAGGAGTACTCAAGGTCATAGTCCTAGTATTGACACTTTGATCATAAGAAAAGAAAACAAACACTTCAAATTATGATATTTTGTGTACACGTTACAATTACTTCAGTAACTTAATAGGATTGAAATAGTAATTCATCTAGATTAATATATAATAGGGTTTATTGATGTTTGGTATTTAGGTTTTGATCAACTTTTGTGTTTGGTTTAATATTTGTCCAATGTTAGGACTTGGTACCTGGATTGGACGTTGATTCCCGTTGACTAGGTTAAGTCTAATTTTAATTAATTTTTATATTTTTTTCAATATTACAAATTTATCCTTAGATCCAACGGTTCCTAACATAATATCCTAGACTAAACCTAAGATCTATCGAGAGAAAATTTCATTTATTTTTCTCTCCTATTCCTATTCATTTTCTTTCCGTTCTTCTTCTACACTTCTTCTGCCAGTGAAATCGAGAGAAGAAATTGAAGAATTGAGATCGAGATATGAGAATGATTAAGGGAGTGTTAGTGATGGTGTTACTGATGTTAATAAAACAAGAAAAGAAGAAAATATTGAATTAGAGAAGATTAGAAGTTTGGGTTTCTGCGTGAAACGATTGAGGATGAAATTGAGTGATTAAGGATAAGTTATAAGTATATAGTATGAAGAAGATTATAGTGAATTGAAGATTTAAATTCAAAAACGTATTTGATTTGAGAAGAATCAAGGAACTAGGGTTTCAATGTTCTTCACCAAATTTCTGATCTAAAATTAGGGTTTTGAGATTAAAATTGAATTAAGTTAGTGTTGAATCTTAGATGGGGTTTTATTTAGATTTGAAATGGCAGAGTTGGTGGTGGTGTTGATCTAAAGTGGATTTTGAATTGAAGAGAAGATGGTGAGATGATTTCTGTTGTCTTTGATCGAAGTAGTAAAAGATGGAGAACAAGAATTGAGTTCGTTGTATGGGTTAGTGGTTTCTGTGGTAGGAGTAGTTGTTATTGAAGCAACAGAAGAGGGGAATCAAGAGATTGAGTGGAATGTTAGGAGTTATGACTTTTAATGAAGCTGCGAACTGGTGGTTTGAGCTATTGAAAGCAGCAGGAAGAATCAAAAGTTTAGATCACAGACTTAGTTTTGATTATGAACTAGTGCCGGTGAAGATGCAGATGCAGTTTGAGCTCAGTTCAAATCGAGAACATGCAGAGATAGCGAGAAAATGGTGTTATGGGTCTGTGGTTTGAATGAACGGTTTGAATGTGTTAAATCTTGCATGGAATGAGTGATAAAATGGTCGGAATTGGGCCGGAAATAAACCAATTACAGGGGAAACTCTACCGAAATCAATGGTTACAGTGTAAATATTATTAGAGAAGGTTATAATTGTAATCTCGTTAAATAATTACATTTTATATAAATTTATTAATAATTACTAAACAGAAGTTATGACTTAACCTAATCAACTGGGTCAACGTCCAGTGCAGGTACCAATCCCTAACATGGGACAAATGTTAGACCAAAAACTAAAACTAGTCAAAACCTAAATACCAAACATCAATTATCCTATACAATAACCAGAAAGATATTGTTAATGTTATTATAGTCTAGTGATAAAAAATTTAGGTAATGAATGATAATAATATCATACACCTAAGTTCAAAACTCGTTGGTACCAAAAAATATTATCTGTTAAAAAATATTTAAAGTTTCATCTGTATAATGAATCAAAAAAATTTAGTCGATTAAAAACTATTTAAGATTTCACTTGTATAATTTTTAAAAGAACATGACTTGATTGGGAATATAAATGTCATAAATTTGGTAAAGTCCAAATTCTGAAATCAATGGTTAGATCTCTTTTGAGAGGAAGCTTAACAATCAGGGACAAAATAAATAAGAGCATTGGTGTATAATTAAGCACCTAGTCCAGCTGTCTCCCAAACCCAGTTGCAGTTGTTTTGGTTTCTTTTTTTTCTGTATAAAATAGCCTCCCAAGCTCACTTTACACCCTTTAACTTGGGTAGAGAAACTTTTTGCATTCCATTCTTATGAACCTGGCTCCGCCCCTATCAATAATGAGTCATTTTTATGAATGTCGTATAAGAGTTTATAATCTTTTTAAGAATATTTGTTGATCTAGACGGTAACTGTTATAGATTGGCAGAATCCAGATTCTTAAATCAATGATTATATATTTTTCGAGAAGAAGCTCGGCAATAAGTCATTTTTCCGAATGTCTAACAAGCAGGAAAAAGATGTTAGTGGGTGGGTGGGTCCCTTCACCCACCCAAACTTTCAGTAAAAATTAGTTCGTATTTAAAATTAAGTAAAAAATTGATGGGAAAAGAAAAAAAAAAAAATTATAGCCATCAAACTAAAAGGGAGGAGAATATGAAAAAAAAACAAAAACAATTAAGGTATTTAGTTTTCTTTGTATCGAGAATCTCAAGCAAAAGAAAAAGAACTAAACCTATTCTACTTGGCTACTAAAAGGGAGGAGAATGAAAGAGGCTAGGAGGGTGAAGAATCCCCGTTTGGACAACGGCTGATGTTTAATGATCCAACGCTTGAAAATGTTGGATTCTTGCAACAATGAACAACAACGTTAGATGTATCAGGTTAATATATAAAGAACTGAATCAAACAACTCTACCACAAACAACTTGACGAAGCAGAATCACAGGCTCAACAAGTTGTCCTTAACACATTAGTTTGCGAGTATACTCAAGAAGAACAATGCTAAACCCCAACTTGCGAAGATGTGTCCAGGTTAAGACTACCCAATATAGCTTGTATTAGCACAACACAAACTACCCACTCTTGAACTTAGCAATATGGATGAAAGGGAAATAAACACTCAATGCGCAAAACAAAGCGAAAAGATGGTGAAAAAAAGACGGGATAGTAGCCGCTTCTGGGGTGAATTCCAACTCTGAAAACATTTTGTATTTATAGGAGAAAAGAAACCTCTAGGGTTTCGGATTTCCTGTAAATCAAGTTTTCCCAAGATAAACATAAAAAAAAATCCCAAAAATAAATACTAAGAGAAAATATTTTATTTATGGTGAAACAAGTAGAATATTTTTCGGTATAAACAATAGATTTTGGTTGATATATGCACAAGCCCTAGGAAAGTCTTTCACACGCGCAACCCAATACATAAATTAGCCCATGTATTGTTTGCCCGCCCACCCATCCATATAGAAGACTAATCCTATTAGCTTATATGCATGATATCCCTCTATAGGATATCCAGTGTGGAACTAAACATTTACTTTTCATTCACTCATAAAAATGAGTAACTTATTATTATTTTTATTATAATAATAATTTTTTATTATATATTTTTTTGATCTTTTTAGTTTTTATTATTAAATAATCATATATATTTTTATTTTATTCTTTTAAACATCATTTTTTTTACTATTAAATATATACAATTTTTATCTATTTTTGTTTTTTTAATACTTTTTTAAAAATTATTTTTATTATTTTAAATTATTAATGTTATTATTTTATAATTTTTGGTCATTAAGGTTTTTATTATTACACAATCATATATTTTCATTTTTTTAAACATCATTTTTCTTAAGCATAGACTTCGTTTTATTATTATTAATTTTTCAATTTTATTTTCTTATTATTTTTGTTTTTGATTTCTTTTATTATATTTTAAGTTTTAATTTAAAAATTATATATTTTTTCTTTTTATAAAAAGAACATTTTTTTATTGCTTAATTTTTTCATAATATTTTTATATACATACTTCCATTTTATTTATTTATAACTTTTATTTTTTTTGTAATTAGATTTTAAAGTTAAAATCTCATCTTTATATTACATCTATATTGTTTTTATGTCAAACACTAAACATTGAACTATATATATAGTTTTTATGCATGATATTACAACTATTATAATTAGCAATGTCATACATTACTAACACTGTCGTGCTAAATATACTTTTATAATTTTTAAAAGGGATAAAATATTTAAGCACTCTATCTCATATCCCTTCTCTTACAAGTGCTTGGATTAGTTGATGGTGTATAAGATACATTGCGTATAATATAGAGAGACCCGTTACTATCTTGAGCAAACTAAATTTGTGGTCCATTTTGATTCTTTTATTTGGGTCCAATGATATTGTTGTGGCCACCACGGCAGAAATTGTCTAAATGTACTTATATAATTAACTTTCTGCCTATGATATTGATCACTAAAGATATACCAAATAAATTTGAAAGCAAAGTTTTTAGGTTAACTAGCACAAATTTGACCAGAGTGATGATAAGAACAACTTACTTAACTTATTATTTATCCTACTAGATATTTGATATAGAGAAAAGGTATAAACTACAAATGAAAAATAGTTAAGTGAAGTT
>JAJJMC010024127.1:1555896-1579737 GCA_023531435.1 Papaver californicum | reverse complement strand
GTGGTCTTCACTACTAACGAACATTTGACTTCAGTAAACTTCACTTACTCTCCTAAATTTATGTTTATATAAACAGTCTTGCTAGACTGACTGCATTTTATACCGCGATAAATTCTAAAAGGGGTATGAAATGGTCTTTAGTAGCTGTTTAATATTGGGATTGCCAATGATAAAATGGGCCCTCAATTCTCTCTAAGTCGGGATTTATTCCCGGAACCAATGGTCAACCTAATATTTTTGTTATATAAATATGTCTACATACACAATTTGTCCAGATAGAGACGATCTACACTCCACGTACCCATCTATTATTTATTTATTTGATTATACATTGTAATGATAAAGAATTTAGTGTAGATGTCATCGTTTATCATTGTACTCCGGTCCCCGACTAATTAAGGTTTACCCAGTACTAACAGTTTAAAAAAAACATTTTGGTTCAGACTACTAGCTTCAAAATCAGCAGTAGATAGACAATGGAACAAGGTCATCTTCGAATAAGACTTGGTAAATTTAGTTCGTCTTTTAAATACCAAAGCAGGAAACACCATGGTACAGTTCCGGCATGATCTCAGAAATCAAGCGGCGGACATGACAGATCGTGCACCACATCATCAACCATAACTACAGGAAAGAAAGTCAAGCAGAAGACGCTCTTGCCAATCATGCCGTAGACGGAAGCCAATTAGAGACCCTAACAACTACTATCTGGGAACAAGTTGTACCTTCCTTTTTAAATAAATTTGTCTTTGAAGACTCAGTGGGTACTACTTACCCTAGTGTAACCGCTTTTTAATCTTTTAATAAAATTTTATGCTTTAAAAAAAAAAAACTTATCCAACTATTTTTGTTAATGGTTAATTTGTCCATGGTTAATTAGTGTTAATTAATTCAATTGGTAGTTAAATTAGTTGGTTTTTTAAATTGGATTATAGTTAGTGTTAGATTCTATTCTTTCCATCCCTTATATAAAGGAGGAGTTTTGAATTTTTATAGTCCCATTGGATAGGCGGAATTCCAATTTCAAGATAGTTATTTCTATTATATGCCCTTATTTATTGTACATGGATAATTGTGTTAAGAATGAGACAAAGGTTAAAACTGAAAAATAATACATATTTGGGAAATCAAGATAATTTCTTAATCTCTTCCAAAAATTCCACCTTTATATAAAGGACAGAGGGAGCAAGAATTAAATTAGAGTTTTTTTTTTTTAAGTTTGAAAAAGAATGAGAAAAAGTCGAGGAAAACTAGGGTTTTATGATTTCGGTAGCAAAGATGAAATTTTGTTGTGTCGATGTATATTCTAGTGATGAAGAAGAAGTGGATACGTACATATCGCAAGTCAGATTATCGTGCTTTCGATCCCACCGATTTGGGATATTTGTTGGATGAACAAGAATGTGTAAATCAAAGCATAGTTGAGGATTTTAATCAAGCAAACGAAGAATCAAAATGGAAAAATAAAGTTCGTAATGTTTCCAACCGTCAGGTATACGTACTAAGTCTCCAAACATGTATTTGTAGCTTATAATCGTCCAAAAGTAGAATTTTATAAATTGTAATGTTTTTATGACCAACCCATTACCCAGAATCGGCGGTTACGATGAAACCACATTTGTCGATTCTATATCTTCCTAACATATGATAAACCTGAATCGTTTAATACGGTGATGGACGACAACCGATTGTGGTTCATATTTGGCGGAATTGGTATGTGAAATAATCGGTTGTTATGGACTCCCATATTGACCGATTGTATCACTTGGAGATTGTTTCAAAAAACACCAAGTATACAATCAGCTGATGTGTATTGCTCTATAATCCGATTGTAAACGAGAAAGTGGCCAGAAAAATTGCACTTGATTGAATACTAGAATCGGCACACAAGTCAGTTTACATGTGTTAATTGTAAACTTATGGTTTTTCCCCAAAAACAAGACCAGAGGGAATCGTTAGATAAATATGTTACTTAATGACGATTTTAGGAATCTCTTGACATGGTTGTTCCCTATTTGCTGAATGCGATGGCCTAAATTTTCGGTGAATATTATAGATTGTTCAAACGCTCGATGACGATCAACCTGAACTCGTGTCTCTGCTGGAGCCTAATACTTGTGCCCACTCCTACACTGATTTGGTCAGGGAACAAGGACGATGTAAAACAATGGTTTGTGGATAAATACATAGAGATCAAATGCACATTAGTCTTAGGCCGTCGTTTGAGGCGTGATCATTTAGAAATTTTTTGTGAGAGAAGTGGCAAAATTGAAAGTCACAGAGCAAATAATAAACTGTATGTGAAGAGGACGTTGAGAGTCTACATGAGAAATTCAGAGAAGCATGATTGTCCGTTTAAGACTATAGTGCATAGACTCAATTAATGGTGTACATTATAAGTTTTCTAATGTGAACAGGTTATCATAATCATGATGATCTGTAATATCTTATTTGAAACTCTCCATAAATAAAATAAACTTGCTTACATTTGTAAATTGCATAAAGTGAAACTTTTTTTTGTTTTCTGGTACGAGATTCTATGATCGATGCAGCTTCGAAATGACTAAACGACTCTAGCTAGAATCTCATTGTACTTGTGGCACAATTTTCTAACCCTTATTGTGTGATAAGAAACATAATCATCCCTACATATAAGATATAAGTGTTTTCGTGTACTTACCATCCCACTTGCGCATGAAAGGACCCGTATTAACAAGATAACATAATATACTTTGGGGACGATTCTCTTCGGGAAGATTTAACACGATGTAAAAATTTCTAACCCATTTGGTCCCTCTCTTAACATCCGTATTTATTTCTTTTTGTTTGAATTGGTTGTCAATTTGTTTTTTTTTTTAATATCTTTTCTTCCATATCATCAATTAACTTGGTAGTTGATGACGATAGATTTGACATTAATTATAATATGATTCCTTTGAATGAAGCAGTGAATGATGGAGGAGGGTTTCTTTGAATGAAGTAGTGTATGATGGAGAATGGTTATCATATTTATATGCATAAAAGGCCAACAACTATATTTTCAACAATAAAAAAATTGGACGTTGAGCCGAAGTTTGACCATGTACAAGGAAAAGTAACACATAAAACGTAATTAAATTATTCATGTAATGACCCGACCCTCCACCAATACTGTCCCCACTTAGCCACTGCGGTTATCCGGCAGTGTGGGATTTTTAACGAGAACCACTGCGGTCATCTAACAACATCTTCCATGAAGGTCACCCATCCCCGGATTACTCGCGTCCGAGCACGTTTAATTGTGAAGTTTTTTGCCAACTCCGGAGCCAGTTGTGTTGAAAAGGCCTCGGTGTTAGGAAAGGAAAAATCATTACCTATATTCCATTCGAGCGAACCCTACCTCCCGAATCGGGATATTACAATACCACCACCTTAAATTGGAGACGTCCTCAACTCCGGAATATACAAGCTCAGATCTCTTCCGTTCCCTGCCACTCATGGGACTAATACCTGACACACCCCGTCTGACGTACTCTCTCACCCTCGGCAGGTGGCCCGTCATCGGCTCTGATACCATTTTTGATGACCCGATCCTCCACCGATATTGTCCCCACTTAACCACTGCGGTTATCCGGCAGTGTGGGGTTTTTAACGGGCACCACTTGGATTGCTCCCGTCCGAGCACACTTAACTGCAGAGTTTTTTGCTAACTCTGGAGCCAATTGTGCTGAAAAGATCTCGGTGTTAGGAAAGGACAAACCACTACCTATATTTCATTCACCGATATCTTATTACTAAAGAGCCAACACGAATAATTACCCTACCTGCCGTATCGGGATATTATAATTTACATCAAATTTACTAATTCGTATTGACACGTTCATAAGACATAATTAAAACCTTAGTTAGTTCATTCATTCATAAAACCTATCAAATTTTTATAGCCACTTCAAACCCCAATATAACAAGTCTTTAAAAAAAGAATAAATTATTGTTTTGAATATAAATAAACATCCATAACCTAAATCATTTTTATCCCCTTCTCAGTTATCATCATCAACAACAACATTTTCAGCACTATTTACATCAGCATCAGCGCCACCGTTAGCTGGATCATCTTAATAGAACATTGGACCAAACTTTCTCCACAAACCAATGGATTCTCTTTTGCTTGATCGCAACCTTAATAACCTCTTCAAGTTCCTCCATTGATAGCTCTCTAAGGGATGGAAGATCCGAGATTTTTTTTTTAAAAAAAGTTGGTTTAGGGTTTTTAGAATTTGGAATGTTTAGATGAAAATAGAAAGTTTGTCTTTGTTTTAAGTTTTTGTTAGATTTGGAAAGTAGTGGAGAAGGAAAAGTATTTTCTATTTATATTTTGATTTTAGTATTAGGATTAATTAATAAATAGAGGATAGTTTGATATTTTGGACTAAAATTAGACACCGTTTGTTCTACTCTCTAGTTGTGAATAAAATTGGATAAACCTCAAAAAAATATTTTAATGATGATTGAAAAGGGTTAATAAGGTTCAATTATCTGGCTTAAAAATCAATAATTTTAGTAGTACTAGATTTGCTAGCTCTCATCTGTAATGAACTTCTGTTGATTGTGGCCCTTTGCTTTTGTACATGTTTTCCTTCACTATTAATAAAATATCACTCCTATATAAAAAAAAACAAATTTTAATAGTAAAAGTTAGTCGGCAATTTTACAAGTGCTAACTGTTCATCCAAGTGTTTTTGGGAGAAAAAGAAAACAAAATTGTGGCAAGTATAAGTCCAACCTTAACAAATTAGTCCAGTGACCGATAACTTCAAACAAAACATGAGTCAATCAAATATGCAATCTAAGTGGATATTACTATGGTATTTAAAGTTGTTATATATTTTCTCTGACCTAGTTTTATTACTATATTAAGATTTAGTACAAAGATTAAGAAAATATATATAGAAATTCTTTTTCCACAAATACTCTAAACTAATATTGATGTTCCTAGTTTTTACGACTCCTAATTTATTTTAGTTGTAGATGAAAGAAATCTTTTGACTCAAGAGTAAAAAAATATATAGAGAAAAGTATTTTAGAGAGTTGTCTAGAAAGTTGAACATATATATTTATCTAAATTAAATACTAATTTTAAATTAGGAATAGATTAAAATATATATATATATAAATTGTAACAACTAAATTAGAATAAAAAAAATCCCAATATAACAACTAAACTAGGAGTACTCTTTTTTCCCTGTCATAAAAAGTCAAGGTCAAAAAACTAGCATTGAATAGTAATACTCTGTTTGAGGATAGACAGTGTTTTGACATAGAAAGGTACAGACTAGAGAGATATTGAAACATTGTTAAAATCACATTATTATGCAATATTACACTAATATTTTTTAAAGACCAAATAAACTAATTAAATAATAATTCTTTTAGTAGAATGTTCTTTTCATTGAACACTATACTTTCACTGAAATGAACACTTTTGGCGATGTGTAACTTAATTATCGATTAGTGGATGAAAGTTATATGTGACAAAAATATACTCGTTTTTTATGGGAGTAACCATGTAACAAATCTTACATTTAAATTAAATTTCATTTGCGCTTTACTAGTGTTTAAATTGTAAGGTAATATCAATCTAACAGCGCCGCCAATAGATCTTACCTGTAAATTAAAAATGAAAATTAGTTAAGTGAAGTAGACAAAGTTAGTTAAGAAGGTACAAGGGAAGGTCCCCTACCAACGAACCTTTGACTTGATCAAACTTCACTTACCCTTGTTAAGTTATGCTAACATATATCCTAGTTGAATACAAAATTTGTCTACATAGAGATGATAACAATACACACGTGAATCTGACTTTTCTTTCGTGTACATAATTATCCTTAATTAATAGATTATTAATCATTTATGTTAATTGTTAGATTATATTAAATTTATATTAGTGATATTAATATGTAGAATATAGTTATTGATTGTAGATTGTGTTAGTTATTTTTTGAAGAAAAAAATAGAGATTAGGCCTAAAAATTATCCAGAATCAGCACGGTTTTCATGCAATATTTGTAGTTGCAGAAAATCCCACAACACACCCAAGAACAATCTTAAAGCTCACTTATGTGTCTTCCACCTAGATCATATGATCAAAACTCACATAATAATGAACAAACAATGAACACAAGAGATTTACGTGGTTCGGTGTTAAAACCTACGTCCATGGGAGGGGTTTCACTATGATATGATGATGATTACAAGCACAGATGATTGCCTATGGATTTTCACAGTAGTTCTCTCTCTTGCTATCTTACAGAATTGATCAACCCTATTTCAGTTACTCACAAGAATATTTATAGACAAAATATAGAATTAGGGTTTGGTTCACAGATCCTTGGATACAATTTGCTTCGAGTACAATTTACTTCGGACATAGTCGGCTTCGCCGAGGTGATCTTACTGTAACTTACTTGGAGATGAACTCTGCTTCGCTAGCATTTCACTTTGATGGTAGATTCGTTCAATAGGCCTCGCTATAACTGTCGTTGTCCTTCCGTTCTTCCTCCAATAATATCTTTCCATTTGTCCTGACAACTAACAGACAGTTGATATGACCGCTCTGTTCGCGTATTAAAAGCCCAACTGTCTAATTCAAACTTAGTCGTTGGTTCTCTGGTAGTGCTTTCCACGCGTCTCAATCTTGTGTACTAGACGGAGATCCCTATGTTGAGTATTGCTTCGGTATTCACTTGAAATATCTTTCTCTCGTGTTTATGTGTAAAGATGCGAACACGTGGCGAGATGATTTTATGTTCCCATATTTTTCCTCTTCTCTTATCATCCAAATGAGGGTAGGATGGGAAGAGAATTCAAAAAGGTTTTAACTCTCGCCACGTTTTCGGAATTTTCGGGAAACCGCCGCCAGGATTTCAATTTTTCACTTTATACCGACACGTCCAACCAATTTCTGTTTTTCCACCTTTTCAGCCGGTACTCTTGTATAAATATTTCTCTGAACAGTTCTCTTCTTCATTAACTTTTATTCCCCTCATAACTTTCCTTCTTCTGTCAGACCTGCAGTCCGCCATTAACTTCATTTTATTTACTTCCAACATTCTTTATATGATTCTGCCTCTCTGTCTGACTTAGTTCCAAAACCTTATTTCTCAAAATCCCGTTCCTTCATAAAGATGACCGCCAATCAAGATGTTGCTCCTCCATGGATATCTACTGTTGGTTAAGTTTTTCTCCACTATTCTTCTAACTTTTCATCTTCTGAGTTAACCTAACTTTTATTTTGTTTTTAATTTTCAGATCTTTGTGAACAAAAACTGTCGATGAATTCAATGCCGAACTTCAGCCATAAGGTTTTAGATTAACCATTCCCGACGGATCTGGCTCAGGAGTTAACCTTACTTTGAAGATGATTGAGGAAGAATCTTAGAATGCCAACAGGTTTATAATTTCTTTAGGTCAACTGCGGGCTGGTCTGCAGTTTCCTCTCCCTAATAGTGTGAATCCCTTATTCTACGAGGTTATGACTCGTCTGTTGCCTTAGCGAGGTGTATTTCAACCGAGCGGTAATGTTATTCGCTTGGTAAATGAGTTTGTATCTCGTTCGCAGGGCTACTCGACCATCCCTGATAAAAACCTTCCGTTCACTCCCTTTAATTACACTGCGAGCTTATTCCTGTCAAATTATATCCAGAATCGTTTTGATCGCCGTGCCGAAAGATGGGCTATTTGCTTCAACTGGGCGGATATCACCGATGACAAGAAAATCGTTCTTCTTGATCTTGACCCGGAGATAAACAAAACCAATTAGTACCTTCGTCTATCCAGCGACGAAAATTGGATGAAATATCCCTTAATCTCGAAGGCCCTTGGGTTTGGGGTAGTCATTCTGATGCTTTCCCTCATCAGGGTCCCTTGGGAGAGCATCAAGATTTCACTTTGTACGAGCCTTGGACCTTCGGATGGTCCGAAATAACTCCTGAGGTATTCTTTTCTTCTTTTGCTCTATTACCTTTCTTCCTTAATTTCTCCCACATTAATCTTCGTGATTTCAGGATATTGTTGCTGCCAATGAGATAAAGCCTAAATCCCGCAAACATTCATCTTCAGAGCCTAGGGAGGTAAAGAAAAATTCTCTCGTTGTTGTATTTCCCTTTGTTGCATCTGTTCTTTATCTGACATTGGCGAATTTTCGTTGCAAAGACGGAATCTGGCAAGGTAAAGGATAACCCTCCGAATAAAAAGTCTCGTCGCTCTGCGAAGACTCGGGTCACTCTTGAGGTGCCCATTATAGTAGATGAAGATTTGGAGGTTTTTTCTTCGCTGAAAACCACTGAGGTGGTTGACACTCGGGCCAGGGAAGACACCATTCCTCTGGAAGTTGAAAATAAGGCATACGAAGAAGAATTCCTTGTGGAGGAAAAGAATGAAGATTCAATATTTTCTCCAACAATTGGAGATGTAATCCCTACGAAGCCTGCCTATGAAATTCCTTCGGTAATAGAGGTGCCTCAGTCCAAATCCGATTCTGCAAAGATATGTGAAACTAGGGAAGGGTCTTCACAGGGACCTGAAAAAGAAGCTAAGAACAGACTGAGTTGTCTACGCTGGAGAATCTCCAAGACAAGTGTTCTCGCGAGGTGTGCACTTGGATTCAAATGTTCAAAGCTATAAAAGAGGGAGTGGTAGTGGATATCCCTTTTCAAGTCTGCAAGGCAATGATGGTATTGTTGTCTGAATCCTTTTATTCGCTTGGCTCGGAAGCGAAATGTCAAGTATCTTCTTCCTTGACTCGAGCTCAGCAAGCTGGTTTACTGCATTGGTAATCTCCATTACTTCTTTGATTTATATTTTCATTCTCCACTTTTTTGCTTAGTGCATATGTGTTGCTTGCTTCACTGGAGAAGGCTCGTCAGTGAGAGATGGACTGCATAAGGCTGGAAAAGGAGGTTTAGCAGTTGAAAAAAGATAAAGAAACGATGTATGCGGAATTGGATTTCGAGAAGGATGCTGCAAATTCTCAGAGGAAACGAGTCGAGGAACTTCGTGGTAAGCTTTGATACATCTCCTTATCTTTTAGTCTTTTCATTATTTTGTTCTTTGCTAGTTGACACTTAGGTGTGTTCTGCTCGGAAGAACGATGCCAAGTTCGTCAAAGAGCTGTCGAACAAAGCAATCTTGAAGTTGAGGTTTTGCGCGAGCAACATAGAGAATATAGACAACGAATTGAGTTTTTTTCCTTTGAGTTAGAGAATGATGTTGGAATGAGTCATCGTGTAGATCAACTACATTCAAAACTTAGATGAGTTAAATTTTCATCTTGACGATAATAATATGGAACTGACTCGCCGAAATACTGGGGCAAAGCTTCACACTGATGAGAAGGATCTCCGCATCTCAAAGAATAATCTTCGTACATCCTAAAAAGATCTTCGTACTGTATGAACTAATTTCAACAAGATGAAAACGGATCACGAACAATTGCTGAAGGATCTTAAGAAGGTTAAATTAGATTTGCGCCAGGTTCATCTGGAGAACTTAGAAATCATAAAGAACAGTGATATGGTATTAGCATACATCGCAAAATCTGATATTCAGATGAAGGAGAAGGATATAATAATTTCCTTCTACCATGCATAATTTGGCAATATTTCGGAAAAGGTCATGGATCAGTTGGCTAACACCCAGTGCAAGGTTGCTGAGCTAACAAGTAAAAAAAAAGATGTTGAGGAAACCTTAAAAGTTGTTATCCCGCAAAAGGAAGATAATTTTAGAAATCCAATTTTATCTTCGTATTTCCTCTGATTGCTCTGGATTCTTGGTTAAACACTTTTTATTTTTCTTTGTAGATTCAGAGAGAGAAAAAGGAGAAGAGCTGAAAAAAATTCGCCAGGAGCTAGATCAAGCTCGGCAAGATTTGGAGAGGACTCAAGCTGACAAGGATGTCGAAACACAAAAATTTGAGGATCTCTTTGAGAAGTATAAGAAGCTTGACAAACAATTTAATCAATTTGAAGCAGATTACAAAGCTTCCTTCAAACAGCTTAAAAATGATTACCAAGCATCGTCGAATAATGTTTTTCGGAAATTCGCCAATACTCTTTGTGATAGACTTAAGGCTAGCCTAGTTGTATTGAAGTTCCCTGAGATCACTTTTGACGAAGAAAAAGAAGAAGAAGTCAGCGAGGAAGAAACCGAAGAAGATGACGAAGAAGCTGCCGGCGAAGAAGAGGTTAATTCCAAAGGAGATGTCAGCGAAGATCAGTCTTGACAAGAACAATCCTTGGTGAAAAATGCCATTGAAGGATCTTCCAAAGGAAAAACTCAAGAAGAGAAAAATGAAGATATTCAAGTTTAGTTCCTCTTTTGCCTTTTTTACGCAATTGTTCCCTCCGCTGTGAACGGTGACATAGCTTGAACTGATAATCATTAATTTTTTACCTATAAAATGACAAATTCTAGTTAATGAATTAATATTTTTTGCTGAATAGTCCTGATTAATTTTTCGTATAAAAAGATTCGCATATAATTTTCTTTCCCTTATCAGTATTAATTATATCCTTGGTCAGAACTTAATCAAAATTATATGTTTCCAACTTTTGTCTACTTCTATGCTTTTAGATCAAAGATCCACATAGTATCGCAAGTCTTAAATATCACACTTTTTATATACGAAGCGGTGTATTCTTGATGGCCATTTACTTCGTTGGTGAAGTAAGCAAGTCTAAATACTCCCGTGAGCAATAGTCTCTCAAACCTCGCCTTATCATGCTACTTCATCTCCCTATAGGAGGGTGTCGTCCCTTTATGTTCCCCTTGGCTGCCCGTTCAATGAGGCTTACTTTTGGGGGGTTATCCCTAGCTCCTCCCATCCGGTTATGCGACAACCAGTTTGTTTTCGTGGACCCCTTATTCCTTCGACCATTTGGCTTAGGGTACGAGGTTCACATCCTAGGAGGGGTGAATTGGGGACCATGCATAAACCATCAAGGACATGGCGATATGGAAATGGCCGGTCACGCTTCAAACGTGTCGGGCACCCATGTCTCAACCGTGTACCTCGACGCCTCTTGCATAGTTTATACCTCCTGCCGAATGTCTTTCGCTAGGCCATGATGCAGCGATAAGCGGCGAACCACAACCCGATGATAATTCAGCGAAATTTAGGTCTTAAATGTCTCTTACCTTTAAGCGGATAGGTCTTATCGGCCTCCTAATGAGGTCTTAACTTCCCCTTATAGGTCTTACTCGGTGTGCCTCTTACCTTTTTAGGTGAAATAAACTAGAACCTCACCACATAATGTGTCATAGGTCTTATAAGTTTTCCTCTTGCCTCTCGGGAGAATTGAAGGTCTTATGTTTTGACTTCCCTTGCCTGGTAGGCAGCTTTCAGATCACATCATGTGGGATTCCAGCATGTAATGCAGGTTTTATTATCAATGCACTTGTTTTAAGTGTACCATCGTACCTTCTTCGAGAGTCTTCGTCATCAGCTCTACGAATAATATTTTTTGATGTATTTAAGATTCCATGGGTGGTCCAACTTCTATCCTTCATGATCCACCAACTCGTATGCTCCACTACCAATAATTTGCTTCACAGTTTATGGTCCTTCCCATGTTGGTTCTAGCTTCCCTCTAGGTCCCTTTTGATACGTCGGTATTTCTCTCAAGACCATCTCACCGGGCTCGTAATCTCGCATCCTGACTTTCTTATTATATTCCCTCACAAGTCTCCTGTGATAATTTTCCATGTGCTGCACTGCTCTTTTTCGATTCTCCTCCAAATCATCCAACTTAGATAATATTAGGTCTGAAGTGAGATTCTCAATCCATGCCTCTCTTTTCGTTGCCGGTATCATGACTTCCGTGGGAGGACCGCTTCTACCCCGTACGTCAAATGGAACAGAGACATCCATGTTGCACTTTGCTAGGTGTTTCTTTATGCCCACAACACATTATCCAATTCTTCGCACCATTTCTTATGTTTCCCATTAAATTTTTTCTTCAGATTGTCTGCAATAGTTTTGTTTGTTACCTCATCTTGTCCATTACTTTCTGGATATATCGTGGTTGACTTTCCTTGTTGAATATTTAATGCATTGAACAACATAGCGATGCTTTCTCCTTTAAATTGTTTCCCATTGTCCGAGACAATTTCTGCTCGTATGCCAAACCTGCAAATAATATGCTCAAACAGAAAAGCAAACACATCTTTCTCCCCAATGTTTTTAAATGGTTTCGCCTCTATCCATTTGGTGAAGTAATCTGTAGCTATGATCAAATACTTCATCTGCGTTGATCCTGGAATTAATGTCCCAACAATATCAACTCCCCATTTTGCGAATGGCCATGGGCTAAGCACCGAATGCAAAGTTATCGCTGGAGCATGAATCTTTTTTCCAAATCTATGACACGCTTCGCATCTCTAGGTTACTTCCTTCGCATCATCATGCATATAGAGCCAGAAGTATCCTTGAGCCTTTGAATTTTGTTCCAACGATCTTGTGCCGCTATGATTTCCTGTATCTCCATAGTGTATAGCTTTAAAAAAATTCATCCCTTCCTCCTTAGATAAACACCGTAGAAATGGTCCATGCAAAAATTGTCGATACAAAATGCCCTCACGCAGCTGGTAATTTGTGGACTTACTTCTGATCTTGTTAGCCTGCAATCTATCTTGGGGTAATTTTCCTTTGCTCAGGTATTCATGAATTGGGATTCGCCAATCATCCACTCCTTTATCGTCGCCCATGTTTATTGCCAATGCCTCCATACTTGCTACCACTTGTTCTTCTAACGGATATCGTAACCATTCTAATTGCACCAAAGTAGTCCCAGGATCACTCATCATTGATGACACGAAAGAAAATGCATCGGCCAGACTATTGTCCTTTCGGCAGATGTTTCGGCACTATTCGGAATCTGAGACGTATAATGCCTCGCCATTTTTTGATATCTTAACAGTGAGGGGTCAAATGTTTGATATCTTCCTTTTATCTGCCTAACCACCAATTGTGAGTCACTTGTAAGCCTGATGTCATCAAGTTTCATTTCAATTTCCAATCTGAGTGTTTGTATCACTGCTTCGTATTCAGTCTCATTATTAGTTGCCGAAAATTCCAACCGAAATGATCGGAAAATTCTCGTACCTCCTGGCGAAGTAAGTACTCTGTCAATTCCTCTTACTTCGCTGTTTGAGGACCCGTCAGCATATATATCCCATCTACTCGGATGATCTTCTTTAAGCAAATCTTTAGGATCTGCGAGATCTTCCTCTAGATTTAGCATCTCTTCTACATCTTCATCTTCTTCAAAAGGAAAATCGACCAGAAAATCAGCAATAACTTGAGATTTGGCAGATGTCAATATTCCATATTCCACACCAAATTGTTCTATTTGTGCGTTCCACTTTGACACTCTTCCCACTCGCTGAGAACTTTTTAGTACTGATTCGATAGGTGTCTTCGCCATTACTTTGATGGGATGAGCCTGGAAGTAAGTTCGTAGCTTCTGAGTCGCATATACCAATGCCAATATCAACTGCTCAATCTTCGTATAGTTTCTTTCTGCTGATGTAGTCTATTAGCTTTTCGACGCCTTCATATGTTTGGACCAATAATGCGTTGATGGCATCCTAAAGTTGCCGCGAGATACACCAAGAGTTGTTCCCTGGTTCAGGTCATTGCAACACCGGTAACTTTGCCAAGTACTCTTTAATGCTTTGAAGTGCTTGTTCTTAATCCTCTGTCCATGTGAATTTTGTTCCTTTCTTTAACAGATAGCTTGCATTTACCTCAAGATCTAGCGATGAATCTTCCTAAAGCTGCGAGTTGTCCATTAAGCTTTTGCATGTCCTTCTGTGTTGCGGGTGATGGCATGTCCCTGATTGCTTGTACCTTTGCTGGATCAACTTCTATCCCATTCTTGGACACTATGTATCCCAAGAATTTTCCCGAAGCTACACCAAAGACACACTTCGCATGATTTATTTTCATTTTGATGCGCATTTTATCAAAAATCTCTTTCAAATCTCGTATATGATCTTCAGACTTTTTACTTTTTACCAACATATTGTCTACATATACTTCCAATGTGGAATGCACCCATTGAGCAAATAATTTCTCTACCATTCGTTGGTAAGTAGCCCCTGCATTTCTTCAACCTAAAAGGCATTCTTGTATAACAGTATAATCCTCTTGGAGTAAAGAAAGAAGTATGCTCCTGATCTTCCTCGAGTGAGTGGTATCTGATTATAACCTGAGTATTCGTCCATGAGTGAGAGGGCTTCGTATCCTATCGCTGATTCAACCATTTGAGATATATCTGGCAGAAGAAAACTATCTTTTGGGCAAGCTTTGTTTAAGTCACTGAAGTCAATACAGATTCTCATTCCTTTATTTTATTCCGAATAATTACCATGTTTGCGATCCACTGTGGATATTTCGTCGGCCTGATAATTCCTGCTTCGCTCATTCTTTTTAGTTCTAATTCAATTTTTTTGTGATAGACTGTTGCTAATTTTCTGATTCTTTGTTTGAAAGGCTTTGTCTTTGGGTCGATTGATGCATGTCGTAAGTGCAACAAATTATTCAAGATATTTCCCACTAATTAAATAATAATATAATGGTAGTAAGGATCGTTCCCACAGAGAGCTGTATAATTGATATGTTACTTAGATTAGCAAAACTATAAGAAAAGTAAAAGACAAAGGGGGGGATTAGTTTAATTAATTAAGAATAATAAAAATACAATAAGAATAAAGAGATGATTAGGGAGTCATTCTCCGCTACAAAACGTTGACTAAATTAGTATACTTATCTATATTTCGTTAGAATCACTCATCACCAACCGTAGAATAGCAAGTACGCTTAGCTATCCTCAAAACTCCTTATATCACCGGATAACAGGTACGCTTAGTCACCAGATTCTATCTAACTGAGCCGCTTTCAGGTACGCTTACAAGGTTTAACTCGATCGAACGCTTTACGATTTGTGAATTTAGGTTTGATCCTAGTAGTTAGAAGTACGCTCGGTCCACTTGCTAGTGTTGTCTTCATACACGATTGCTCCACAGAATCCCTTTACAAGGTCTCATGTTCTCTACTTGTGTAGGAGATGATCGACAATTACGGATCGCTCAACTCTCTACTAGCAATAGAATGATCAATAGAATAACTTGGTTGCGCACCCAAACAATCTAAGAAATCAATCATAAACCCTAAATATAGTGAAAACAAACGATGATAATAATAACTTCAAACAAACTTGTATTAAATAATAAAGCTTCACGCTTAGAACATTGAATTCATGCTTAATCAGTAAAGGTTTAGCTGCTCATATTACAAAGAAGAATGGTTTCCCCCTAAAGAGGTAAACCCTAGGTTTAGATGTAGAAGTTGTGATATGTGATGGGATGTGTTTTGTTTGATCCTTAGATGTCTTATGTTATATCCTTCAATGCTTGGCCCTCAAGTATCCTCTCCTTCTAAGGTTTAGAATCCCATTGGAACTAAGTTTTCTTGATTTGGAAGTCAAAAACATGTCAAAACGGACCCCTTGGATTTCCACAGTCGGCATAGATGTTTCCCCACATACAATGCCGACAGTTGGTAAAACTTTCTGACACTTTTCTCTCTTCAGTTGGCATAGGGAATATCCCACAGCAGTACCGAAGTTGGTAAAGGTTTCTGCCACAAAAACTGCTACCGTCGGCGTAGGTTGGTTGCAAATGAGCGATGCCGACTTTAGGTCCAATTCTCTGCCCTATTTCGTTTCACAGTCGGCATAGATTGGTTGCTAATGAGAAATGCCGATTGTTGAGCTGTTGGCGACCTTTTCTTCATCTCGACTGTTTTGTCCATATCTTCTTCGTCCGAACTCGGAATGACCTCATTCTTTTTTCTTGGCTTCATCTTCTCGTTCTCTTCAAGATGGTAAGAACTCCTGGATTTGAATAAGTAGAATTTGTTTTGGACTTTCTTTTCCACTGGTAGACTTCAATTCCTTGTTCCTTTTAAGCACTTTGTAGCTCCTTTTTAGATGATTCACCTAATATAAGACACATGATAGAAAACAAAAGTAATATACAAGAATTATAGCTAAAACAAGAATGGATTTGATACTCAAAACATGTGAATTATGCACTTATCATCGATGTCCAACCTGTGGCAAGCTACCAAAGGATCTATTCATATCATGTCCTCCATCTTCCATGCATATACGTCAACATATCATTTCAATAAATTTTCCAACCTTTTTCCCTCGCTCTCGCTTAGCTTCGTACTTATCTTGACCACCTTTGGCTTTTCTTCAGATCCCAAGTTTACATCTCGAGTAGCATCTGCTGCTGTGAAGTTCATCATTGGCTCTCTAAGGGGAGTTGGGCCTTTTAGTTGCTATGTTGACGATCCTTCCTTATTTATATCTTCGCTCGAAAGTCCATTTCCTTTTGCCGTATTCACTTCGTACACCCGCATTTCTTGCTCATTCTTGCTCTCTTTAGCTTTCTTCTTCTTTAACTTCTTTTCTTCATTGATCTTGTCAGCTCGTCCTCATGTTGACGAACATCCACTTCATTGCAATACTTTGCTTCAGCAGGATCTCCTTATACTTCATCCACCCTATCCGGTGTTGGAAAACGCAAATATTAGTGATAAGCGGGGGCTATTCCTTTGATTCCATGGACTCATGGTTTCCCACCGATCACACTATAGGGTGACTCAACATAAATTACACAAAAAGTAGTTATAGTTTCTAACTTTTCAAGATATACTACCAAAGTGAACTCCCCATTCGGCCTTGAGGGTGCTCCGTTGAATCCATAAATGTTGTAGGTTGACGGGATGAACAGAATCTGGGAAGTTCATTCGCTTAAATGTACTGTAGAAAAGGATGTCAACTGAGCTTCCGATATCCACCAAGACTTTATCCACTACCTATTTGTTCATTTTCATAGTGACCACCTGAGGATACGTATGCGATTTCCCATTCTCAGGTGCTTCAGATGCTGAAAATACAATTGGCTGCACCATCCATTTCTCTAAGGGCTGGGCTTTGTCAATACTAAAGATCTCTTTTCCATGACAGTCTCGCTTATGCACCCTGCACATGATGTTGTTGTGGAAGTTTGCTTCAGTCCTCGCCAAATAAATGATTGAATTGCATCGCAAGAATTGGTTCATCGCTCAATCTCAATTCTATGCACTTGCGGCACCTCTGGTTCCGCTCGTAATGGTGGTGGAGAGGGACAGATCTCCCAAGAACTCTTGAAGTTTTCCATGTTCTATCCTTTGCACATTGCTGCAATTGTCAGTAGTATGTCCATGGAATTGATGATATCCACAAAATTGATTACTATACCTGGAGGGGGTGGTTCCACCCCTTTATTGTGTGGGTATGGAATACTTTCAAACTCTGTTCTTTCAATATGTCACAAGATTGTGGACAATGGTGCGCTCAACTTTGGTAGCCTCAGGTCTTCTAATCTGGGGGCATTTAGTCTTCTCGCACTAAATATTTTCTCATCGAATCTTCCTCGGCGAGAGGGATGTTCCCACTATTTTTGGAATCTACCGGTATCGTTTCTCGTCGAGTCTCTTCCTGACCGCATATCTTGCTGAGTTGATCGTCGCTGCTCTTCCCGATAGATTTCCATGTAATCTACTTGTGGTACATCACCGACTGCATTTGCGATTATATGAGTATTCGTTAGGTTTCGTAAGATAGTTTCCTTCGTCATCGTAGGTTGTAAAGCTGCCTCCCTCTGTATTTCCTTCAAATCTATATACTCTTCTTGAAATTCCTGAAGTTCTTGCAAGGTTAATGTATTCTTGTGTTTGAATATGGCCATGTACAGAAGATCAGTCGGGAACAATGCATTTACGAATCCCCGTACTAAGTTTTTCTCAGATTCATGGACATAACTTCACTACACAAGGTCCTCCATCTATCCACCAGGCTTCGCAAACTTTCGTCTAGTCGTCGCTTCAAGCTAAATAATTTTTCAACTTCAGGCATCAACAGATTGTTGTGCATATAGGCTGCGAGAAACACTTTTTCCAACTCTTGAAATAATGAGATTGAATATTCAGGAAGAGCGTTAAACCATGCCAATGCCTCACCTTTTAAACTCGACGGAAAGTACTTGCACATCACTTCATCTTTGTGCTTCCACTGTAGCAATGATCGTTGATATGCCTTAATATGATGTATAGCGTTCCCAGTTCCATCGAAGATGCTTCCGAAAGTTGCATTGTGCATTTAAGTGGCAGGGCTGCATACAGAATATCTGCACTGAAAGGTGATCGTTTTGCCTTTGCTAATGCATCCGTCAGTTGTTGCCCCTTGCCGTTGTTCTAGAAACCTTGAATCATGGCTCTTATATGTTTTAGTTCCTTCATCACCTCTTGATTCAAAGTTGTTTCCTTGGCTCTTTTCAACTGATGTTCCATTTCTTCTTGGCATTTTCTCGCATCAATCCCTTTTTGGTTATCCCCACGATCTCTTCTTCGCCTCTTTGTTAGGTATCGATATCTATGCGTATATTCTACTGATGACTCTGACTTCTCAGGAATTTCTTCCTGTAATTTTAGGTTCTGTTCTTTTAGTTCCATATTTTTCTTTCGTAGTAGCTCTCGATCCTGGGCTAATTTCTTCTTTGCCTCTCTGAATTTTGAGAGCTTATCTTTCATTTCTTCCATTGTCAACTTTTGCTCAGCATCTAACTGATCCCCATCACCGGACACGTGGGATTCCACTCTGGCTTCTTTCTCGTTAATGTTTCGTAAAGAAACACTTCGCTCGGAAGCCGTTCTTCTTTCTTCCTCACTAGTCCTTCCTACTATCTCGTCCACTTGACGGTATTTCCTTTGGTTTGCCACATTGTTGCTCCTTACCCTAATACTTCTTCTTTGGACCTCTCTTTTTGTTTTCGACACCATCTTTGCTTACTCAGATTCTGCACGATAAAAAATAGTATTTTTGTACTCTTTTAACGAGTTCTTATCTGTGGTCCCCACGATTCGTGATGTTGAATCTGGATCCAATGACTGTGATTAGAAAAACTAAGTTTTTAAACCCTAGATCCGATAGCCGCCTTACAGTACTAAATGTTTAACCTAAACCAATGATTTTTGCAGCAGATCCTAGGTAGATCTCAAAAAGATTACCTGCTCGTTTATGATTAACCACTAGAACTAATGTTTTTTCGAGAATAAAATATTTTTGATATTGACTTATCTAAAACTGAAAATCCTGTTTTAAAATCATTTTAAAAGCCAAAATCACTTTCCTATATTTTCCTGTGAAGCTCAAAACTTCAAGATTTTAGAAAATAGTTACTCAAAACTATGATCTGTGCTTTGAAATAACCTCAAATATTACGAATCATTCCTTCTTAGATTACTGCTTTCCTAGAGACTTGCTTTTAGAAACTCAGATCTAAATTATTATTTTTTACGTATGAAGCTATAAAATTCTAGATCTAGCAAAAACCTATATGTTTGTATATTATTTTTATTTTTATTTTTATTTTTTATTTTAGAAAAGCAAGCAAATGAAAAAATTAAACAAACCCTTATAAAATCTCTTAAAATTTTAAAATAACAGATAGGATAACTCCCTGTTTCTAGCGCCAAAATGTAGTTGCAGGGAATCCCACAATACACCCAAGAATAATCTTAAAGCTCACTTATGTGTTTTCCACCTAGATCATATGATCAAAACTCACATAATAATGAAGAAACAATCAACACAAGAGATTTACGTGGTTAGATGTTAAAACCCACGTCCACAGGAGGGATTTTCACAGTAGTTCTCTCTCTTACTCACTTACAGAATTGATCAACCCTATTTCAGTTACTCACAGGCCTATTTATAGCCAAAATATAAAATTAGGGTTTGGTTCACAGATCCTTGGATACAATTTGCTTCGAGTACATTTTACTTCGGTCATAGTCGGCTTCACAGAGGTGATCTTACTGTAACTTAGTTGGAGATGAACTCTGCTTCGCTAGCATTTCCCTTTGATGGTAGACTCGTTCAATAGGCCTCGCTATAACTGTCGTTGTCCTTCCGCTCATCCTCCAATAATATCTTGTCATTTGTCCTGAAAGCTAACAGACAGTTGATATGACCGCTTTGTTCGCATATTAAATGCCCAGCTGTCTAATTCAAACTTAGTTGTTGATTCTCTGGTAATGCTTTCCACGCGTTTAAATTTTTTGTACTAGACGGAGATCCCTATGTTGACTGAGTATTGCTTCGGTGTTCACTTGAAATATGTCTCTCTCGTGTTTATGTGTTGAGATGCGAACACGTGGCGAGATGATTTTCTGTCCTAACAATATCAATGCCGACTTTGAACTATCTGCATGGTCTTCATAGGTGAAAACCATGCCGACTGTACTGTCTAAGGGTGTCAATGGATGTATGAAAACTCCAAAATTCGTTCGAATTCGCATCCGAAATATCAAATATTATTCGAAATTATTTTCGAATTCAGATATCCGAATTTTTTATCCGAAAATATAACTAACCGGATACAAATTCTTATATGAAGGTATTCATATCCGAAATATTTGTATCCGAAATTTTAAACATAAATATGTATATATAAAACCTAGAAAACTATATATCATATTAAGTTTTTTTATTAAAAAATCATTTACAAATAGTTTCTTCTTAATTAAATCTTATTATTTAATATTAATTTGGTACAAAAATATAAATTTTTTATTGTTTTATTTTCTTATGATTTTGGATCAGATAATTCTCCGATATTCGGATAAATGTTCGGATACGAATTCGAAGTGAGAAAAACTATATTCGTTCGAATTTTGGATAGAATTTGGATAGTGTATGAAATATTCGGATTCAGATACGGATAGTGTTTTATTCGCATCTGTATGCATACGTTACACCCTTAGTACTGTCTACATGGTCGCCAATTAAAGACCATGCCGACTGTACTGTCTACATGGTCGCCAATTGAAGACTATACCGAGGTGTGAACTGTCTGCATGGTCTTCATGGGTGAAAACCATGCCAACTGTTTTGTCTCCATAATCGCCAATTGAAGACCATGCTGATTGTTAACTGTCTATGTGGTCGCCAATTGAAAACCATGCCGACAGTTGAAAATTGTGTTTACTGTCGTCATGGTTTTCACCCATGAAGATCATACCGATTTTAAAAAGATAACTTTATTTTTTTATTTTTTTAGACACCCCTTATCAATGTACCTAACATGTTTTAACCTAAAGCATCCCCAATTTATGAGGGTATCCCCAATTAAATATTCAATTTTAATAGTGAGTTTGTTACACATGTTGTTGGTTTTTTTTTCTGACTCAATTAATCCATTTGACCTATCTAGATCTGGATCTGGCTCATTACATCCCAAATTATTTAATACTCCGAGTCAAATATATGAACTGAGTTGGGTCTTAAATCAGATATCATAAAATAAAAAAATAAATAATCTGATATTTTATTTAGGACAAGTCAAACATGGAATCATATTCAGATTACGAGTCCAACTCAAACAAACAAACAAGGTGCTAGGCAAGTATAAACTGTTTAGTTAAGTTTTTGCACTTGTAAAACGAAGTAATACCAAAGTGGGAGTGAGATAATTTCTTAATAGGGACGTTTTTTGACGAGGACATAGAAGAGAAATGATGTATTGTCTTTTGTTTTTTTATAAACTGTTTCTAACCAATTCTGTTTTAAAAAATGGTTCCAGACAAAAGAATAAATTAGGCTGCCATTTGGGTGAGAAGACTCAGAACTTGATTCTTGAAGCTGTGGAGGATATCCATCCTAGATCTCACGATGGTAGTAGACGGTAAACCACATATGGTAGTATTATTTCAGGTCTTTACATTTACAGTACTTAAGTTTGTTGGTTGGTCTTTGTGTAGATCTCTGTCTGTCTCCTTACTGCTAAAAATCTTTGACGTTGACCATAGAATAGAGAGCTAGAGGATAGAGACTCATCAAAGTTGGGGTAAGGTAAAGTGGTAAACACAGAAACATCTTGTCTGTAAATTTACCCATATTGAGCGAATGAAGATGGTCAAAATATATAAGATTATGAATCATGACAAAATAAATAAATAATTTTCAACATATTTTCATGACATGACCAAATCCATTGAATTTGAAGTTTGAATTTCATCACACGACCAAGCAATCAGTACAGTTGTCGTGTACTTGAAAATGTTTTCCAAATCTAAATGAGATCTGTTCCAATATTTAGATTGGTTTTCTTAATCAGCTTCATTTGTCACTGTTTGATTCTAACTATGTCTTATTACTATAACAGAAAAATCCAAAGGAATTGCTCCATTACGTGCTGAATCTGCTGATCATAACCGTTCATAGATGGTGATTTCTAGAAATCCTTATCACTACTCTGTGAAAGCTTTGGACCTCGTTGTTTCTCTAGTGGTGGGAGAGCTACAAGTTACGTGACCACATAACACTAGGAAAACGCAGACGATACCTAGGTTGAAATTTTTACCACGTACATATTTAAGTAAATTTTGCTACGTAATTAAAAAAGTTAATCTAGAATCCTTAATAAATCCGATTTCCGCGGATATTACCGTAGCATAGTACAAGTGTAGAATTATTAGGTGATGATAACGGTAATCTAAGTTTAAAACTTATCAGGATCAATTTTTTTATCTATCAAAAATAAAAAAAAATAAAAATCCGACTTTGGACTTCTTACATATTTTTGAGAATGTTCTACTTTCTAGATACAGAATGGTTGTGAGAAGGAAGATATGGGTCCATCTTATTGAAGTATGGTTTCTTAAACTTTTGTTCGTCGAGCAGCCACACCTCACTCAACAAAGTTTGTGAAGCATGAGATTGTTATCATTAGGCAATACGTGTAGAGTTTAAGGCCCAAAGTCAAGTCATTTTCAAACCCCAACAAGCAGGCACACCTGCATCACTTACGATTTATGTGGGGGAAGAAGACTCTAAAGATGCTGAATTTCTCATTGACTTTCTGTAAGAAATTTCAAATCCTCTTATCACTCAAACTCGACCACTATAATTTTATCCCATTATTGATAATAATGATAAATCGATTCTCCAAACTTTCTAGGTGCAGTGACCAGTCAAAAGGAAATGCATGCATCAAAAACAAACATGTCCCCACTACCCTGGGAGCTGGTTTCCAACCCGCTTCTCCACATAGTAGGAAAATGCCTAAGTACTATGGCAGGCAAGAGTTGTGGAAACAATCCGAGAAAGTTTCGAGATGATATTAGTACCCGACCAAGGACTAATTTTAGATTTGTAGGACTGATCAGGAAAAAAAAGAAAATACAAGTTTCAACTTTCAACAAAGAACAGTTCTATAAACAAGTACGGAGTCCGGAGTATAAGATAACAAATTGAAGGAGGCCCAAACCCAAAGTTTGGGATTATGGCTTGATATGAGAAGGCACACAAGACCATTTTCGAAGACAATAATAAACTAATAGTGTGATAGTAAAATATCCAGCCTTTACATGGAGAGATCCTAGAGTCCCAGAGACGAGAGAACATAGCAACGAGAATTATGGGAAAGAAACTGAAAAGTTACCACCCATATTTTAAGATATCTACCATCAGTGCCAGATCAAGACACGGAGAACACCTTAATCATATCAACATACAAGTTTAAATTGGAGAACAAAAGCATTAAATAAGAAAGATAGACGTACAGAGCTGAGTTTTGTCAGACTCGAAAAGAAGAAGACGACAAGACAACACATGAGCATCGGAGGTCATACGAGCGAAGGAAGGAAAAGATACACGAGGATCTGAAAGACCCGAGTTTAGACAATGG
>JAJJMC010024127.1:1528804-1555796 GCA_023531435.1 Papaver californicum | reverse complement strand
CGTACGAAAGGAATGAACAAGATAAGAATTCAACGTGGGTTGAGCATCAGAAAGGATATATTGTATGTTAGCAAAATATTATGTACGAATAGTTTTGCCTATAAATACTAAGGTTGTTTTAGTATTAAGGCATGAGGTTTTTGGGAGAGAAAAATAGAGAGCATTAGGTACTATATTCAGTTCATCTTCAAACTTGTAATATCCATAGTCACCATTAATAAAATTTTCTAAGTTTCAATATAATTTATAAGTAAGAATTCCCATTGGAAGGTCTTCACCAAATCCTTTATTCCATATTTACTCTTATGATTGTATGTCTTTTGTTCCATTAAAAAGTTATAGTCCAACATCATAGATCCATAGTGTTGTGTAGCTAGAAAACTAGCTACTATAATTTGGCGTTAGAAATAGGAATGATTATAGGTCTGTTGAGTATACCTAGTGGTTAATAAGTCATTAGCTCTTATCATTATTTGTTAATAAGTTTCATTATTCAGTAGTTGTACCATAAGTTCACCTTTATCGTTTTTCACTTAGTAAAAACCCTAAAAGCCGGTCTAAGAGTCAGCTCATCCTTGACAAAGAGTTGAAAGAACAACAACATGTTCATGATATGCTTGCAAATGTTCGATAAATATCTACAAGGGTTAGAAGCAGAGATTCGGTCACAAAAGGGTCAATTATTTTTATTATTCGAACTATTTAGAGTTTTGACTGTGAGTTTCTTGAAACTTCAATGAAAAGCATAGATCTGGTAAGTTGCAACTAGTAGTAAAATCTCATTTACTAACGAGAAATGTAACCAAAAATAAAAAATTAAAAGAAGAGAGGAGGTAAGCAAAAACCCAACCTCAACTCGAAAAAAGAGGACCACTGAAATTAGTGGCGCAGGTGTCGGCATAAATATTTTTGTTATCAAAGAAAAATCTATTTTGGGAATATTTTGTGAAAAAAGTGAAGTTTCATTTATGGTTTACACAAATTTTGCTTTTACCTGTAAGAACAAAGCCAGTGGGGTGGGCATTTTGGCTAATTTTCCAATTACCACCCGATAGTGGGATGAGCAAACCCAAAAACGACTTGGCAAATGGGTATTTTGTGGGGTTTGCCCATCGAGGCTCAACATTAGTCGATTGAATCAACATGAGACGATTGACTCATATTAAGCCGCTCGGCTCAACGTAGGCCAAGCATCGGCTCATGTTGAGACGATCGGCTCAATGTAGGTTGAGCATCGTCTCATATTGAGACGATCGGCTCAACATAGGTCGGGTAAAATAGTTTTTTATATTAAATTAGTTCTTTTAATTTATTATATATATTGATTTTAAAATAGAAACCGGTCCCAGTTAACTAAAAAATTATTTGTTTATATAAAAAATGGACCCCGCCAGTTAAAAGAAATATTTGTTTATATAAAAATTGGGTCCACTTGGATAATATGCCAATTCTCCCAGTTCCCAAAACCGAGTTTTCCAAGCCACGCGACTTGGCATATTAGCTAAAATACCAATGCCCACTAGAGTTACTCTAACTAACTTCTCAGAAAGAGTGAGAGACTCAGTTACAGGGACAAAATCAGTCTTAAGTATGACATATCAGACAAGGAGGGATGGAGAAGCCTTTTATATATTGTATCGGATTTTGGAAAACGTGTAGAAACATAGATTAGCTCGAGCGCGGAATAGTGAAACTGTCTTTTCCGTTTTTGTGATCTAGGTGAATGATGAATCTAGAAGAGGAAGTCCAAAGATGAAAAATTATAAAGAAAGAAACAGAGGGACGAGGATGCACCAGGAGGATCTATCACTGAAAAGAATCTCGTAGATGGACTCACGAGCTCAGAGACAGAATCAGATGGGGAAGAGCAAAAGGATGCCGAAGTACCAAAAGAGGATGAAGTCCCAGGCAGAGAGAAGGACAATGACATACCCGCATGAACGCCATCAAGTGTAAATGATAAAGTCACCAATCCTGGAGAGATTCTGATATGGAAGAAACCGCTAGGATTCAAAAGCTGCAAGAAGAACAAATCCGTGAGTTGGAAGCAAAGAATCAAAGTCTGGAACAGGAAAATCAAGATTTCAGGGGAAAAAATAGTAAGGAGCGAGTCTACATATACGAAGATGAAGGAACGAAGGAATCTTGAGATCTGGAACCTAAGCATACAGAAGAAATGAAGTACAAACATAAAGATTATTACAAGGAGCCCTTCGAGAAGAAGGAAGGAGAGCAAAGAATGTTGAACACAATGAAGCAATGTATAATAAAATACGAGGCCTAAAGCAAGGGAATCGCCTCTCCGAGGTCATGACGGAGGCCGAGCAAACCCCATTCACAAAGGAATTGATGCAAACCCCCTTTCCGCCAAAATGCTCAATACCGACGTTTACATTCATTTTCGACGGAACCATCAATGCAGTCCAACACATCCGCGCCTATGGAAGATTTTTACTGCCATAGAGCGAGCATGACATAGTCTTATGCAAATTCTTCCTCTCGAGCTTGAAGGAAGAATCCCTTGCCTGGTTCGATGGACTTCCCAAACGATTTATCGCCAACTTTGAAGAAATATCAGAGACCTTTCTAAAAGCATATATGCACAACATCTCCTTGAAGCTGGGAATATATCGAATTTATGCACTTAGGAGGGGGATGATGAAAGTCTGTGAAGTCTCGTGAACATATGGAGAAAACTATGCGCCAAAGTGGGGAAGGTATCCGAGAAGAATCAGATTCTAGGCTTCCTAGGCATCCTCAAGAAAGATAACCCGATCTTCGTCAAACTATACAACAACGTTCCAACCAAGTTATGAGCGTTGCGATAAATTCAAGAACATTACATCATGTTGAAAGAAATACAAGCATGAGCATCAAAAGCCCCATCGAATGCGAGAAATGTTCGAGCCAATCTTGTAGAGCCAGTCCCAACAGCTCCAACAAATCAGATGATCTTACCACAAATGGTGACACGAGGATCGGAAAAGACCTGAATGAGTAAGCATACGAGTGTAAAAAAATTCTCGTACAAAAGGAATGAACAAGATACGATTTCCACGTGGGTTGAACATCAGAAAGGATGTATTGTATGTTAGCTAGATGTTGTGAATGAACAATTTTTCCTCTAAATACTAAGGTTGTTTTAGTATTAAGGTACGAGGTTTTGGGGAGAGAAAAAAAAAGAACATTAAGTATTACATTGAGTTTATCTTCAAACTTGTAATATCCATTGTCACCATTAAGTTTCAATATAATCTCTAGAGAAGAATTCCCATAGGAAGGTCTTCACCAAATCTTGTATTCCATATTTACTCTTATGATTATATGTCTTTTGTTTCATTAAAAAATTATAGTCCAACATCGTAGATCCATAATGCTATGTAACTAGAAAAATAGCTACTACAAATAGTGTTATTAAGGCGTGAGAGATGCATTTGCAGTTTTGTACAACCAAAAGTTCCAACAAAGACAAAGAGACCAAGAAATATGGTATAAATTGTTTTCGATAGTTGAATTTGGAGAACAAGACAACCTTATTTGAACTTTTTTTTTAAGCAGAAACCTGATTTGAGTTGCCGTAGTTGAAATTATCTTTTTGGTAAAATAAATAGTTGAAATTAACTTCTATTGAATGAGTAATTTTTTTCCTTTTTTTTCTTGTAATAAGAAAGGAATTGATGAAATGGGATAAAACTACATAGTCTGAGAGTCATTAATAACTGCGGCCTCGTAACAGTAATTCCACACCTAGTATAAAAATTCCTGCATGTAACTCTTTTGGAAAGTAATTTGATCTAGACTGTAAATAAAATGGATCATTTTAACCCCATATTTTCTAGCAAGAAGTTAATGTTTTACATTTTCCATACGATTTTTTCAGGCCGGCTGAAGAATTATTGATATGGATTGCTGGCTGATGGTGAGATCAACTTTCACAAAGTGCAGTCTATCCCAATCCCATTACTTGCCAGCTAGTTTTGGGCCATGTAGATTGTTGCTGTTGATATACCCGGATCCCCCACGTCCTAAAGACTGGAGTGTCTTTTACAATAACAAAAAGATGAGGCAGGCACGACTTAGTGATTTGGATGTGGGATGACCCTACAAGATTTAAATACAAGTTCTACTGGGGCTTCCATTTGTCAACATTTATGATATTGATAATCCCATTCCTATTTCTATGTCGACCAAAGGAGTAATGTCCATTGATTCATTAGAAGTTAAGAGGTCCAAATCCAATCAGAGTCATCAAACCGATACATATAAAAAGGGTATTTAACGTTACATTTAGGACTGATAAGATCTATTTGGAATTATATATAAGATAAAATAGTATCATTATATAATAATTTCTTCCGTGCATTATCCATCTATTTTATGTAATGGTTAATCTACCCTTATTCTATTAGTGTTCATGTTGATTAATTAGTTAATTAACATAGTTTATAGATTATATAGTTAATATATATTAGAAAATCATTTGAGTTGTTTTTTTAAAAAGAATAGAGAGTGAGTGTATTTCAGAATAAGAAAAAGAAAAAGTTGAGAAAAATAGGTTTTGATGATTTCAACAACTAAAATTAATAAATATGAAGAAGGAGGAGTATCTTCACTTCATGATAGCGGTGGCATACCAATTAGAGATGATGATTTGGGATTTTTGTTGGAAGATCCAAACTTTTGTGGAGAAGCCCTAGATGATGATTTAATGAAAGAAAATGAAGAATCACATTATAACGAGGATGATAATGCATCAAACCAACAGGTATTGTGTTAAAAAACTCAAAAACACACTTTGTATGCGTTTGTATGTGATAGTTGGCAAAAAAAAATCACCATTTTTGCATGCATTTAATGCTCTCTACATCCCAGAATCGGTAGATAATATAGTAAATTATTTACCGATTATACACACTGGACTTAAATTCAGTACAGTCGATAGTTTCGTAAGATCATTTACTACCGATTGTAATGAATCATCCCCAAATTGAATTTTTCCTCAATCTCCGATTTTATTGTTCTTCCATAATCAGTATTTCAACAAGCCTATTTGTCTACCGATTATAATATATGCCTCACACTGATATTTCTACGCATGAACTCATATAATCGGTAGTTTATTGGGATATATTATCTACCGATTATATCAGTAGCCCCAAAAATATTTTCTCCAAGATTTTTAAAATGTTGAATTTTTCTACTTTAAGAATCGGTAGGTAAGGCGAATATTTTATCTTCCGATTGTCATACCAGCCCCAAAACTAAATATTTGAAAATTTTAAAATAGTAGAATACTTCTACTGTCACTATCGGTAGAAAGTAACGAAACTTTTCTACCGATTTTATTGAATTGCAAGCCTAGAAAACTAGTTATTGGCTTGTTATAATCGGTAGTAACTGATATATTATTCTACCGATTTATATATAGTCAGTAGTAATGTAAGAACTTAAACTTCCGACTATACATGTTTTTTTTCCAGAAAACATGTCTAGAGTTCATAATCTGTTGATAATCATAACATGAAACTACCGATTATAATTGGCTAACTCGTCGTTATTATTTTGCAGATCGTTGCAGCGGTTGATCCTATGACATATGAGGGGCCCGATACCTCCCTACATTATGCTAACGATTTGGTATGCTACCTATCTTCTTTTTTCATGTTCTAATAATTTATGTAACTTGCTTTGTCTTATAAGTTTTATAATGTTATGTGCACATTTAGACATTTTAAACTAAGGCGGAGGCAAAGAAATGGCTTATGAACAAGGTTAAAGAGAAGATGTGCGTAGATGTTCAGAACAATCAAGTAAAGAAGGATCGATTTGAGATGGTTTTCGAGAGAAGTGGGTTTCGAAATAGTCATTGACAAAGGGATTGTAAGTACGTAAAGAAGACGGAGAGGAACTATAGGGTAATACAAAGAAGATTGGATGTCCATTTAAGATTGTCTTCAAATTGGACAGTAAAGTGTGGAAAATGCTTAGAGTTTTTAATGGTCGTCATAACCATGAGAATCCTAAAAGTCTTATTGGGAACGTACTGGTTGCTAAGTTGAAACCACATCAAATGCATACGGTAGGCTCTATGATGTTAAGTAAAGCGAGTGCGATCTTAAGTAAGATAAAGGATGACAACCCGGAAAACTTGTCTTCGTTGTCTACAATCCACTCGGCCATAGCTACAATTAAAAGGATGCAATGGGAAGTTAGACAAGTTATGCAACAATGTGAATGGTTAGCCGAGCAACACAACTACACGTTGAGAACCGAAGAAAGGGATGACAAGGTGGTCTGTATATTCTTGGCGCATCTGTTGATGATCCAATTGACTCAATGCTTCCATCATCTTGTTTATAGATGCTACTTATAAGACAAATAAGTAGAACATGTCATTGTTGAACATTGCTTGCCACACTTCAAACAAAAAAACATTCACGGTAGCGTGGAGTTTGATTTGGATGTTGCAAACATTAAGGTCGATTGATCAATGCGACCAAACTCCAAAGATTATTGTAACGGATAACGATCAAGCCTTAATGAATGGCATATCCGTAGTTTTCCGGAAGCCCAGAATATCCTTTGTACGTGGCACATCCAATGCAACATCAAATCTAATTGCAGACATCATATCCAAGTACCAAAACCAAAAAAAGGCGCCAAGAGGTCGAAGGAAGAGGATGAACATATTAGTAAACTAACCAAGGAAGAACGAGAAGAAGAGAAAAGGCTAATTGATGAAAAGCACGCCGAAGATGGAATAAAGTGGTCTATTTTTCAGAAAGCATGGGATAAGATTGTTTGGTCGATCACCGAGGAAGAGTATGAATACCACCTGAAGAATTTTGAGGATGAATGGGGCACAAAATACCCCAAAATCGTGAAATATTATAAGACACAATGGTTGACACTTCATAAGGAAAAGTTTGTGTTTGCATGAATTTCCGAAACTTAAAATACAAGTGAGGTAAAATGAAATAAACTTTAAAAACTTAACATAATATTGTCTAACCTTAAAGAAGAAAGGAAACAAGTTCATCCCCCTTAATACATAATATTGTTCAAAATAACATAAACACCTACCAACAAAATAATATAAAGCAAAGTAGACATTCATAGTTAATACCAATTCTTCCACTCCTCGATACTTTCGGCTTCCTAACACCAGTTTTAAATCTTCTCTTCCTGCTAGCCTCATCATCCTTTTCTTCCAATGCTTCAGGCTTCGGCTTCGGCCTTATGACGGAGGTTTTAAATATTATCTTCTTCTTATTCTCATCATCTAACAACTTCCTGTTGTCATCAGCCTTTTGTGCTGCCTCCTCAGCCTCCTTAGCCTTTTCTCCTGCCTCTGAACCTTCATATGGAGATGGTACTTCAACGTAGTTAAGGGGATTGTCAGCACTGTTCTACCAAGAATTAAGATCGCTCATCATTTGTGAAAAATCCGGATCATCCAACATCATTTGATATATTTATACATCACTAAGTCCGTTTGGTAAGTTGAAAAGAGGACGAGAAAGAATTTCATCCTTTTCAACCGTAGAAAAAACATCATCTTCATCCATTTCATTTATTTCAGCAGGAGGAGTAGCCTTCACCTTTCCACTCCTTGATACTTTCCCCATGACCCTTAATCAAAGAAACAATTCAGAGACAAGACCCTTAATTAAAATTTTAAGCACATACCTTAATGAACATACCCAAACATGAATTTTCAATCACCTAATCGGTAAATAAAAAAATAACATAACCACCGATTACATCTAATCGGTAGGTCGTGTTCTGCATATACGTACAATTATATGAAATCGGTAGTTTGGGTACACAAAATAACTACCGATTAAAATTCTATTTTTTACAGAAGACTATGTGTTGAATGTTATCATAATCGGTAGATAATAAACTTTATTATCTACCGGTTAAAGTGAAATCCTAAAACTGGTTTATCTCAAAACACAATACATAATCGGTAGCTAAGTCTATTTTATATCTACCGATTATTTTAAATAAATATCCAGAAACAAATTGCTAGTCTAATTGGTATCTAAAACTAAAGTAGATCTACCGATTATGGATGATGTTCTTCAGGAATGAAGAACTCGATGCATAATCGGTAGATAAAATTTACCAGATTTCTACCTATTATATGTCGTTTCAGAAAACCCTAGAATTTTTTTTATCATGATTTCTTCAAAGTAATCATTAAAAACATAAAATTTCGATGTAACTTACCTTTTCTGGGCTTTTTGAAGTTGATGGAGGGTCATATCGTCGGAGTCAGTTGACGAATCGAGTTGAATGATTTCGGGTTCTTCGCTCACCATCTTTTCCTTTCTCTTCTTTGATTGTGTAGCAAAAGTTTTTAGAGCCATTTTTAATGGAGAAGAAAAAAAATGAAAACAAGAAAAAAAATCGATAAAAGAAAAGAAGAAAAAAAGGTAGATAAGGAAATGAGAAGAGAAAAATAGTTAGTTTTTATTTTAATGAGAAGGGTATAAATAATATTTTACACCATTAGGACATTCCATTGCAACTAGACTTGGATGGACATAAATAAATAGCCCCAAGTAGATTTTATCAGCCTCTAAAAATACAAAGGTATTTAACTAGGATAATTTAAATGTACCAAAAAACAAAACTTAAGACTTTATGCAATGATTTTCGTCCACTTCTATCGACTAAATTAGATAAAAGAAACCTTCAACCTACTGTATACAACTGTTGCACTACTGTTTTTATTTTGTTCATTTTATGCATTAGTCTTGTAATGTTTACATGGTTTTACTATGACTAATATGTATACTACAAACCACATGAAGGAAGGGCGAAACCATGTATTGATAGGTGGAGCAGTTGACCTTATTTGCCGACTTGTTTCCAAAACGTATCTACGTGACTAGTTTCATGAAAACTTATCATTTATACATACAAGGACGGAGTTAAGCATTAACGTATGAGTGTGCAGTTACATATCCAGTTCAGCCGGTTTCCAAGTCTAATATTACAATTTTTTGGTGTAATATAGTCCTAAACCTATTTTGCACCTCCTAATATAGATACGGAAAATATTTACACCCTCTATTTTAATAACCTGATTTCACATTCTACCTTTAATCTTGACTATATTCTTTATACATAGTTTTTGTGTTTAAATGTTAGTTTGTTATCGCACCTTGAGATAATGTTGGTAAGACAACACCAAACGTAACCAATTAAGAAATAAAGAAGATATTACAGCTTTTGCATAAGAATGGGAAATTGTTGGAACGAAGGTTGTGCTAAAGGCGAAGAATCTAAAGTTGACGCATGTCATCTTTAAAAAGTGGCACCAAAGGGCTCATAAAGATGATATTCTTATTTTCGGTGGAAAACATTAAATATGTTTAGAAATTAGAAACAAAACTCAATTTCAAAACTTAAATACGAAAATAATATTGCTTCACAAAAAATTAACTACTTACTTCAAAGAAGTTATTTTCAAATTATGTTCCCCAAATTAAAATCTGATTTATTTTGTTTTTAAAAGTTATTTTTAAATTTTATTCTCAACATAATTTTTGATTTTTTTTGTTTTTAAAGTCGAAATCACTTTTTGAAACGTAACCAAATGCCATTATATTACTTGGATTTGGTTTTTTTAATGTTCATTTATTCATAAAACTTGTAATACGGTAGTTCACTCCTTGAGCAGAAGATTAATAGAGGGTTGTTTTTTGCTTTAGGAATTTGATCCCCAAGGGCGGAGCCAACTAGGGTTGCACAGTAACCGACCGGAACCTAAGGACCGAATCGGAACCGAAGGACCGAACCGGAATCGAAGGTACCGAACAGGAAGCAGACCGAAACCGATGAACTCGGGACGGGTACAGGTACATGGGTAGAGAACCGACCATAGGGAGGTAGGTTCTACCTAGAAACCGACCGGAACCGAACCGAGTGTACTGGATTGTTTTACCTGTTGATTATATTTTTGAGTTTAATTCCAGCCGTCTGTGTTAGGTTACTCGATCGAGTTGAGGACATTTCACATTTCTTCTGTTCATTTCTTTTGTTCTTCATCGAGTTGAAGACCACCATCAGTAGATACTCGATCGAGTTGAAGACCACCATCAGTAGATACTGTAGATTCAGTACCACCTTCTTCTTCTTTTTCTTCCTCCCTAAAGTTCTTCTCCCACCATCAGTAGATTCAGTACCACCATCAACACAGGTAACATGTTATTCTTACCTAAATCTTGTTGTTGTATCGTATTTAGAGAAAACCCTTGTTGTGTATATGTTGATTCATGATAATCTGTTAAAAAGCTTGGGTTTAAATCAAAAAAGTTTCCAGCCATCGATTACCCACACATCGTTGCAGAATGGAGATTCAGAATCTGATTATTATTTGATCAATTTGTTAAACATTTACTGAAAGAAGCTAGAGAGATTTGGTTGTTACTAAGGGTTTTGACTGTTATTCGATACTAGGGTTTGTTGTCGATCATATAATTCAAATGATAAAATTAGATTATTGAAACCTACTAATCAATTCAAATACTTGGTGAATCTGGTGTCAATTCTGAGTTTGCAGTACTTTTTTTTTTTGCTTGTGGATGTTGTGCATCTTGTGGCAATTGTGCCATTGGCAATAGTGCATACATGAGAAACCTTTGCAATGACTTTACTTATTGAAGCCTCGTTCGACTGGTAAACATATCTGATGTTATTTTAGTCTTATGAGAAAAAGTCATAGATTCCATGTTGTTTCTGTTCATGGATATTTCTTCATAAAGTACATTATAAGTTACTAATACTCAAGCTTAGCAGAATGACCTATATATATTCTGATTTGTGATGCCAGGGTTGGGTTTTGGAGTGCAATGGTTCTTGTAAGTTTATTAATATATTTGTATGGTATCGTTTCTTTATCATGTATAGTTTTAGTGTATGGTTTTTCATTAAATTTTAAAGTATGATTCAAGGCTTGGTCTGACAAGTATTCTAAATCCTTCAGTTTACCTATCCTTTAGTTTCAAAACTAGCTTGCTGGTAAGGGTGAATTTGTTTCATATAAACTGGTGTTGAATAGTCCAGTAGACTAAAGCCGCTAAAATGCTACTGATGTTTTCAGGCGCTCTTCCAACGCATAACAAAGAAGTTCTAGTCTTCAACTGCAATAGGGACTAATGTTGTACACCTGCCAAGAAGCGTAGAGGGAGGCCAAAAGGATCCAAGAATAAGCCCAAGCAAGTTCCAGCTGCAGCACCATAGTTACCAAGTATGTCAATTCTTTATTAGTTTATGTGTTAGGGTTGTTTGTGTGGTAGCAATAGTTGTAGGATCAACATTATTATGAATGAGTAATATTTCTATCTAGTTGTATGTTTGAATTTTTTTTTTTTTTTCTTCTCAACTCTGTCTAGTGCAAATAGACTTTTATCCTGGATCATTGCCTACTCTAACATATATTGATGGTGCACTCCTTTTTTCCTTATAGATGTGAGTACTTCTATAGGAATTGCTTAGATGTGAGATACTTGTTGGAAGCTTGTGATACCCTTTAAGAGGATGTTCATTGGAATCAGGCCCTGGAAGAGTATACACGACACCATCAGTAGTCTGGCTTGTATCAGCTATGAGAGACTGAGTCTACCTTTGGAGTTTATTATGAATTTATGATGATTTCAAGTTGTTGATGTTAATCTTAGTTTATGATGTTAATCAACAAGTTTCTGTATTTAACAAGATATTGTTGCTTTTGTGTGTTCTCAAATCTTTTGCTTTTGACATAGAATTAATGCTTGTAAAGGCGTTCCTTGTAAGCTTAGTAGCTCAGATCCTTTGTAAGTTGGTTCTTCAATGCAGACCTAGCCTTCTGCTTCATCTGGGATCAGAATTGGCAAGAGGTAGATTTTGCACTACTATTTGTTAGAAGCGAAGTACTGTCACTCCCTATACTCCGCCATAGCTTAGTTAGCTTCTTTTTTTCAACTGGTTTTTGAATTCAGAACTTTTCAATTTTAAGGAAAAAAAAAGAGGTACAGGAACGGAACCGAACCGAGAAGACGTGTACGGTTCCAGAACCGAACCGAGAATATAGGATACAGGATACAGGTACTCGGGTAGAGAACCGACCAAAGAAAAGTACAGGTACACGGTTCTACCAATAACCAAGCCGAACCGATCTTTGTACACCCCTAGAGTCAACCCATGATAAAGATAGACAGTTGTCTACCCGGCTTAGGCTTAGCCGTTTAGATGGCTTCCAATTCTATTTTTACCTATTCCAAACCCGTTTTTATCTATCTAAAAGAAAAAATTGTTCCTTTGCTTACTCTCAAAAATAAGCCTCCCATAGGAGATTTTCTGACTTCGTCCCTAAATCCCTCGTCTCCTTACACAGGGTAAACCGTGGGATTAACCAACTGTCAACTTATCATTTTCCTTTGTTTAAACATAATTCTGACCAGTTTTGAGGTCTTCTTAAGAACGAATGATTGTTGTTTAAACATAAACTAAACTGTCTAATTAGATCGTCATGACTGACTAACTGGCTGATTGTTAGCCGTTGACTATATAATCAACCCATCCTTTTATTTGCTGTCACATCAATAATTACAAACCGTCCCCATACGTGTCACGCAATCATAACAGAAAGTAGTTTAACACCTTAACCTACAGATGTATATAAAAATATAACCAAAATTAAAAATTAGAGCAGACGTCACGTGATTCACGTGCCTTCGTGCCTCTGTGAGAGAGAGAGAGAAGAGAAGAGCTCTAAACAGAAGACAACAGAAAAAAAAGAAGAGAAAGAAGAAGAACATCGAGAACAACAGCGAGAAGGAGGAAGAAGAAGAAGAGATCAAGAAGAACTTAAGGAAACAGTTTAATTTTACAGATAAAGGGAGAGTAATAATTTGATTAATTAAATAAAAATATTAAAGATGTCTTTGGTGAGAAGAAGAACTTTACTTAAGGTTATTGTTCTTGGAGATAGTGGGTAAGTAGTAGCTCCAGATTTATTTTTTTAGGTTTTTTTAAGCCTAATTTATCATGAGTAATTTTTTTGTTTGTTTTTGTGAGAAATAATTTTATTTTTTGTGTGTGATTTTCAGGGTGGGTAAGACATCTTTGATGAATCAGTATCCTATGATTGGATCTTTAGTAATTGATATGATTCTGATTTATCCAATGCTGATGATTATACGGAATTTTGTTTCATGATTTATTTATTTTTGAAGTCAATGGTTTTTTATTTTGATTTTTTTTTTTTTTTGTGGAGACCATGCTATATATTCTATCTGTTAGACAGAATTCAGCTGAGGATTATTTGTGTGAATTTTTTGATAAAGCGTTGATTTTTAATGAATTTGGTTGTGTGTTTGTGTGGGATTTGAGCTAGGGCAATAGTTTTCGAGACCTGTAGTATCTTCTGCTTTTTGATTTACTGCAATTTGGGGTTCTTAACTGGTGATATAGATATGTTCATAAGAAATTTAGTCAGCAATACAAAGCAACGATAGGTGCTGATTTTGTAACCAAAGAAGTGCAGCTTGATGACAGAATCGTAACACTTCAAGTGAGTTCGTAGTGTGTTGAGTTTATGTTGGGAATGTATTACTATTTCGTTGACGATTTTTTGTGATATTGAATCGGTACATGTTTGTGTTATCAGATTTGGGACACGGCTGGACAAGAAAGATTCCAAAGCCTAGGTGTTGCATTTTATAGAGGGGCAGATTGCTGTGTTCTAGTTTACGATGTTAATGTACAGAAATCGTTTGATAACCTTAACAATTGGCGCGAGGAGTTTCTCAAGCAGGTATTTATAATGTTCCTCTTTGCTGCTACTCTTCTATTAGTGTTTTTTCACAATGAGAAGGCTAACACAAATTCTCTTCAATAGCGGATTTACCTTTTTTTTGGTTTGTTTAAGTTGTTGTAGTACTTCTCCTAATGATACTTAACTGGGTTTCTACATTATTCCAGGCAAGCCCGGCCAATCCTGACAAATTTCCATTTATTTTACTTGGGAACAAGGTTGATATAGACGGAGGAAACAGCCGAGTGGTAAGACACAGAAGCCTAGGAAAATTTTCTCGAGCCTTGACCTCTTTATATTCTTCTGATATCTATGTCCCTACAGGTTTCTGAAAAGAAGGCAAAGGAATGGAGCTCATCCAGAGGTGACATTCCCTACTTTGAGACCTCAGCTAAAGAGGATCAGAACGTGGATGTTGCATTCCAATGTGTTGCAAAGACTTCACTGGCCAATGACCAATTGCAGGATATGTAAGTACAACATCTGTGCTGTTACGCTTGTTTACCAATTGATACCTGCAACCTCTAATCTGTGGAAAACAAAGGATCACTGTTAGAAGCTAATGCTAAATTGAAACTGAATCTGTCAGATACTTTTTGCTCGTATGCCAGGCTTATTTTCAACCACCTACCCTTGATGATGTTTCATATAAACTACTATGTGTTGAAGTCTCCTTAACCAGCTCAGTATTCGCAGACAAGCATTTATTTGTTACACTTACGCACAGAAATAGACGATGTTTATCTTACATACAACACCAAAAAGATAAAGACTGTATACTTTTTGTTAACTGTTTTTAGAATAATAGAAACTAGCAACATACGCCCTAAATTGATGCTGAAGCTTATCTATACGTCGAAGGAGTTTTAGTTGCATTGTGCCTGAAGCCTTGAACATATTTAGAGGATCCTATTTAGCTCTGTTGACTTTGAAATATGGCGTTCCTCCTGTTTCACTCAAATGCATCTTTTCTGTAAGGCTGAGCTGTTGAGTAGTCATGATTTGGTTGCACACCCTCTTGGTCATTAAGTAATTTATTTTTTAATTTACTACTCTTTTCAGGTGCTCCATATTCCGTTTCCCATTGTTGTCTCCTTATGTTATTGTCGTGGTTTCTTATCATTGAAAGTATCTTTTTATTCACCAAATAGAACCTCTAGAATGCACAAAAAATAGTCTTTATTACTTTGGCACCTTACTCATATACTGCAAGGAAATGCAAAGTTATAGTTCTGTAAGTCCTACTAAGGGAGGTTCTCTACATGATGTTCATTGTTCCTTGTTCTTCCAGATCCTTTTTTTCTTTGGCTGGTAGGCATGTAAACCAAAAAATCTACGAATAGTTGAAAACATTGCTAAAGTTGTTTTTCATTTGACTTGAAGATATTGTGTTATTTAGTTTGCTTATGGTAATGTCTTTTATTATTTCAGCATGTAATATCGTATTTTGTCTACTGGTTTCTCTGAATATGAAGCAACCACATGTATACACTGCACAAACATGTTAACATGTATTTTTATTTTTTTTGATCCATGGATGGTGAACTTAAATATTTCTATTTCTTCTGTTGTTGCTATTCAAATATCTAAAATGTTATCTTCTTTCCATTTTTTAATTTGTGTGTGTGAAGTAACTGAATGATACATTTCTATTTTGACAGATACTTCAATCCCATCCCAGATGAAGTCCCAGGAATCGAGCAAAGGGGAGGTGGAGGCTGTGCCTGTTAGTGAAAAAATTCTTGGTTTTTTTCTCAGAGTGGACAACCTAAGCTATATAGCCAACAGACTTTTGAAACTCTTTTCGTTTGCCTGATCCATATCTTTGTTCTTTTTCTGCTGTCATTCCTACCATTTTTTGTGCCTACCACTTCTGTAAACTAAAACCTCTCAGTGCGGAGAAATTTAGTGATGTTTTTCTTTCTTTTTTTTGTTGGGTCTGCTACTGCTTGTAAAAACACCATCCCATTTTATCCGAAGATGGTGACCAACTTGAAGATTCCTAAGTAGAAGCAACCTATTTGGTGGAGAGTTATGAATCGATGCTGCGAATATTTTGGGGTTTATCCGTGGCAAACTTGGTCAGTGATATCTGTAATGTTATTAAGAGCCTCGGTACTGATACCTGTGATGTTATTAAACTGTATTTTATTCTTTTTCTTCTTTCTTAATAATAATTGGTTCATATCTTAGAATCAGTTGCAGTCTGCCTTTCTTCATGACCTGCATTAAGCTAACAATAATTTTTGAATTCCTACTTATTTGATGAAATTCACAGATGTTCCTAGTCTACCAGTCCTGTGTTGCACTGACTGATCTGTGGGATATCCAATCATAGGGCTAACAATTCGCAACTACAACTGATTTTGCAATGATTAGGATCCTAATTTCGTGTTCGTAAATTGGTGGAAGGACTTGAGTTAATGAAGATAGCAAATCATGTACCAAATTGAATTATACAGAAAACTCTTTCAGAACAACAAGGGGGCGTTCCAACTGTTCCAAAAGTAGCTCCTTTCAAGATTTTCAGGAATCGATGAACTGCAGATTGTTTTTGGTTTTACATAAGGTTCCTGGAAACCAAATACAATTTCAGTGTGTATCTGTAAATGTAATGTAACACATCCAATTGTATGTATAAATGCCATTAGGTAATTTAGGTTTTACAGAGAGTGATGCTTAGTTAAAAGTAGAAACCGTATCTCACACCTTCATTGAATTTACAGAATACAGTGTAACTGTAATGTCCTACATTAATATGGTATTGAGTTGAGTTCATCACAAATTGTTTGACACTTATGCATTGAAGGATTTACCACAACCACAGGTTTGTGTCGCGTTGGGGTTCTTGAATGTGAAGCCTCCACCAATAAGTGCGTCGCTGAAGTCCAACTGCATCCCGTAAAGAAAGAGGAGGCTCTTGGGATCACAAACTATTGATCAAGGAAAAGCAAAAATGAGCGTTATTGAGCAGATATGAAACTTGCTATACTGTGTTATCATATCTACAGAGATAAAGGCTCTTGCATATGAGTACCAGCGAGAAAATTACATTCCATAGCCGTATCCAAATGCCGAGTTAGAACAATAACTGGTCTCTTGTATATTTGTACAATTTCATCAAGTATAAAGGCCAGGGGATACATGGTGTCTCAAGGATACAAAGTTTATCAGTAGGGTTAATGCAAGACATCATTACAATACAGTACTAATAGAGCCAAGGAATTCCTAAACAGTAGAAACCTTTAGTACACTTAGTAGGCACAAAACTCTAGATGAAGATTTTGTATCTTTGTATCTCAGATATGCTTGAAACGAATCTCAAATGCAGCAGCATTCACTGTAGTACTCCAATCACCAAATTGATGGTCTGCTACCCACCTCTGTAACTAAATTGTTAACTGTCTCAGTAAGGAAAAAGTTGATAGCCACCATTTTGAGAGGGTAAACTTGGTTCTTTCCGGTTCTCTAACTAATGCATATGCATAACGAGAAAGAAAAGGAAGCACACAATTTAATTTCTGGAAGTTGCATTACTCAGGAAATAAAGAAAAAGAAAAACTTTCTGTGAAGTGTACCTATGGTAAAACCTTCATATTCAATGAGGGAGTCATCAGGTCTGGCATTTTCTCTGCTCTCAAAGTCCATTATATAAGACATGCCAGAACAACCACCTTGTTTAACTCCGATTCTTAAGCATAGGTCTTCACTCTTCTCGGACCTCATCTTATTCAAATGCTTCAATGCAGTATCAGTAAGAGAGATAGCAGGTGCTAGCCCTTCAGAGGTTGGGGCTGCTGAAATAAACAAAGTACCATCAGCATCCTAACAAACCATTACTTTCCAAGCAGAACCATATTGCTTTGGGATTTGAATTAGAACTTTCAGACTAATAATTCAACTCAAACACACATCAGATACAAACGAAAATAAAAGATCTTCCTCATGGAAGGAGAGAAAACTTGCAATGGCATACCGGAAGCTGCTCTTGCGAGTCAAATCAAATATACATATCGGAGCCTCGGGATGCAAGAAACTTTTATTCTAGCCGCATTGTATGCTTTCTAATATTAGAGAAAAGGACTTGTGTATTTCTACCACACCTTTTCTTTCCATAACGTTGGTTCTAACAAGTTTTACCATGACATTCTCTAACCAAAATGAATCATTTTCAACTTGACCTCGAATCATATCTTTGATAGTGATTTCGTCGGTGAATGAATTCGAAGCTCAAACTAAGCCGAAAAACGCATAAGTCACTCCCTCTCCCTTGACTCGAAATGAATACAACTATGAATTCATCCAAGTTTAGAACTTCAAACAGTTTTTTCCCTAAAGGATTTTGATTCATCTCATAATCTCTAATTCAAAGTTCCATTGCACGAACACGACAAGCTGCTTCCTAGTTGAATTTGATTAGCATCAAATAACTTCATAAATTAACTCAAAAAATTCTCATGAAGCTCCAATTTCCCTGGTTTACCTCAAAACCCGCAAAACAAAATAGGAAATGACAATGAACAAGGGTTTCATAAAAATTTCTAAAATTTCTAACCTATCTGTAAAAACAACACAGAAAAGCTAACTTCTTTTGAGATACAAATGAATCAAATACCAATCCTAATTCCCACATCAATCAATCAGATAAAATAAAATTCCAATAAAAAAGATCAGTTTTTACACCAAAAAAAATGTAAACCCAAAAGTTATAATCTGTACTAGAAATGAATACATGAAATGAAAGAGGGATATAGAGAGAAAATAACCTGCAACAGAGCTTGATCGAATGGTGATGGATTTGTTTCTAAGTTTAAGATTGGTGGGTAAGGATTTAAAAGATACTGATGAATGGGATTCAGGTAAGGATATGGAATTTCTACTGAAACGGTTGAGTGAAGGAGGATAATTGGTAGTAGTAGATGTTGCAGAAAAAGCCATTTTAGAGGGGGGCGAGAGAGAATGAAGCTATACTACAGATGTGAAACTGCAGACCTCGTCAGATTATATCGAACTGATGACTACTGTGTATACGCACGCGACAATATGAGATACGTGTAGAATACAACACATAACCGTCGGATTCATTTTCTGATCATTTTCTGTCTACATACAAATGTTAGCAGTAGAGAATCAAGCAGTTGCTAGCCACATGTAGCTAACAACTAGGACGGGAGCTAGTGCCATAACATTGCTAGGATTTGAAGGGATGTATTTATTTGTAAACATATACATCCCAGCTAAAACAAATTTCTAAAAACAACACCTTGGTCTATATTTGGACTAAGGTTTTTTGGTCTACATTTAGTGTCTTCGGTTAGTAAAAGAGATTGAAAGAAACAGTGTCATGACTTTCCCTATAATTTTATGGCTACTAAGTATCCACTTACATAGTGTCAAAGATTTTCTTTGAAACTGCGGTATCAAGGTATATAATTTGGTTGGATACCAAGTCTCAGACTCTGAGCAACTATACGATTTACTTTCGAGCGTTATACAAGGGGTAGCTTGTTCCTTTTCCGTTCAACCGAAGGAAAGACTTTTATGGGGAAGAAAATAATATCATCTTGTGAAAACATTTCAGAGTTCGGGTACGATTATGTTGGATGGGAAGTGAAGCATCGAATACAAACTTAAAAGTTACTTTACCTTAAAACGAGATATCTACCACTCGCCCAGGAGGAAGACATGTGTAGAAGATACGATGAGATCAATGGTCAAGTTCGAAGAGGGTAGTTGGGCATTTAATGAGAGTCAAAACGGTCAAATCAAAGAAAAACCTGGTTGACTAGCTAGGTGGTTGAAGGGGATTTGCTCGTAGTCAGACTGATACGACAGCTTCGCCGAAGATAACCCTCTTTACTTCACAAGATTCGTCCATTGGCATTGATATACCAACAGAGAATAAAGACAAGCAATATCATTCGCCCCATGAGCATCTCGGGAGCCTAGCAAGCGAAGTGAGCTGTAATCCAGTACATGTGAAATTTCCTATTGTTTTAGTTGAAAAATAGATAAAAGGGTGAAAGGGTAAATCATAAGAATACGAGGGATCAAAATCGTACAAGGCTAGCCTAAACTAAGAAAATGGTCGTTACAGACTTGTTGCACTCATAAAGGAGGAAAAGAGTTGATCTTAGAGCAACTCCAACGGACGAGGGGACCAAAGAGTAAAGATTACATTTACTCTTTGGTCGCCCAAATTCATACGCAACGGGCGATGATATATGGGTTTGAGGCGAGTATATGTACAGTACCAGAGGAGTTTTTCTCTAAAAATTATATATACTCGTACGCTCTATTAAACGGACGTTAACCCAAAACGCTTCCTTATGAAAGCGTTTAGAAACACGGACGTTTGGTTAGAGAAGCGTTTGATGAGACGCTCATTATAGAATGCGTATGAAGTAACGCTTCACTAGGAGAACGCTGGTAGAACAAACGCAAGCTAAGAAGAACGTCTGGTTAAGACGTCCATTTACGAAAACGCCTAATCAAACGTCCATTTAAGAAGACGCCTTGCTTAACTAAATTCTTAAGTGAGCGATTAATTTTAGTTAGTGAGCGTTAGTTTTAGTTAGTTTAAGGTAGTGAGCGTTTAAGTTAGTGAGCGTTTAAGTCAGTGAGCGTTTAAGTTCTTTCTTTTTTAGTTAGTGAGAGTTTAAGTTCTTTCTTTTTTAGTTAATGAGCGTTTAGTGCTGTGAGCGTTAGTTAACTTAGTGAGCGTTTAATGTTTTATTAGTGCTTAAGTGAGCGTTAGTAATACGTTCATTTAAAAGAACGTTTCATATATGGGCGTTCTTATAAAGCAACGTTTGTGATTCCGGCGTTTGATTAGGAGGACGTCTGTGAGTAAACGTCTACACACGACAACGCTCAATTTACATACGTTCTCCTATGATTATGCTTTGATAGCAGACGCTACCTTGTGTGGAGGTTAAACATACGTTTGATTAAGGAAGCATACGAGAATGCAACGCTCATTTATAAGTGTGTCTGGTTCCAGAATATGAAACGCTCACCCAAATGTGCGTCCAACAACATACGTCCCACCTGAGAAACGTCTGTGTCACCTAACGTTCTTCTACAATAGCGTTTTATAACTTACGTCTAATTAAAACGACGTGCGATCATATTTACTCACGAAACCGTTGTGGAAAAAATGAAAAACGACCAAATTTTTTTAGTATTTGGTATTTGGTATAGTCGCATCGTTGGAGTTGCCCTTAGGGAGGAAAACAGAGAAGGATGAGATCATAGCTTGGTGATCATAAGTTCTAGTCGGAAAACTCAAATCTCTGTGGCAGAATTCAAGTAGAGAAGATGAAGTTGTTTATGATAGTTTGATGAACTTCAATAAACTTGTTGTCTCTAACTTTTGTTCTTGTTCGGTATTGTAGGTGCAAATAGATGGAATGATCTATTTATAGTGTTGATCTCTTGATCTCGTAAGAAGTGAAAGATATGGAGAGATGGTGAGGTGGAGAACATCCCATTATTGCTGGGAAAATTCCCGAAATCGTAATTCACATTATTGTTTGGATAATTTCCGTAACTGTAATGCTCATTAATCCCTCATCTATTAACTTTAAATTTTTCTCATCGTGGGTGTTCAATTACACCTCACAGGTTATAGAACGCCATACCAATATACTAATTAATGAGTATATTTCCTGTAACATGTTTGACGACTCGTATATTTGATGGTAGGGTCATATGAATGTCTCTTTCTTAACTACTAGTGTTAATTTTAGTAAACTTATTAGTAATTCTAATCTTGGAAGTGTGCACTCTTGAAAGCAATAAGACTTAAAAATGGCATAAATTTGGAAGCGGCAAAGTTGGATTGCGCATGCTTGGGAAAGGAACAGGCTTGGAAGGATCAAAAGTCAAGATTATGCAAAAGTTCTCAAAGACCGAGCATGGGATTGATGTCATGCTTTCGAGGAACAAACAAGGGTTGGCGTGTGCTCGAGGACTAATCAAGGTTGGTGCCATGCTCTCGAGGACCAAACAAGGGTTGGCGCGTTCTCGAGGACAAGCATGGTTATGGCAAAGCATGGCATGGCCAATCATGGCTATGACAAATCAAAACACGACTAATTAGCGTTAACATGACTATAGCAAATCAGAACATTAAGAAGCATGGCTACGACTAGCTTGACTACGACAAGCGTGGTACGAACAAACATGGCTACAACCAACATGATTACGTGATGGACACATTTATATGTCTAATTTGTTCCCCATTTGTATATTGTTAGAACTCAATTGTGTACTTATATTGTGTATTTATGATGTTTATACGGATTTTCGAAGAATAAACAATTGTAGAAAATGGGCTTAAAAGTGATAAAGGCACCCTTGAAAAGTACTAAAGGCACCCAACATAATTGTTAAAGGTGCATCGATTTTGGCTAAGGGCACCTTCTTCTCAAGTTCAAAATCAAATTTGGCGGGAACTCATTCCTTCGCGACGTGAAAAGTCTGAGATTCTGAAAAGAATTTTTTAATTGAAATTTTGACGTGAATTAAACAAAAAAACATTTTGCTACCTTAATAAAAGGAATTTAATCAGGTGGGACACGTCAAAGACCAACAAAATCTCGGCAAATATTCGTTCATGTCAAAACAGGGAGGAATTAATCTAATCTCGTAAAAATATAGGATTTCTTTCCTATTTAGACAAATCCTGACTCTTTACTACTGGAAATATGTTGTAGTAAATCAAAGAAATAACAAAAGTGGAAGGAAACAAAATCAGATCGAATCAAATCGAGAATGGAAAAAGTATTTGCCTAGAACTTTTCTCATTGAATGAATTGATTTTGAGAAGATATTCGAGAAGATTTGGAGTGGGTTAGTGTTGTATTATAAATAAAGAGAAGTTATAATGCGAAAAGGAGGCTGGCATTGCCAGAAAAAGAAAAAAAAATCAGTTTACTTTTCTCAAAGAAAACTAGGTCGTGAAGAGGAAGAACATAAGATTAACACAAACTGTCATTTATTTCCGTTGCATTTTCTATAACTTTCAACACCATTTGTAACGGTTCGGTGAATAATGTCTGCGACAATCGATAGATTATAGCTCACAGAAGACGTCATTGATTCATTAATTCTTTCAATAGTTTTTATGCTTCAACGACGCCACTGGTCAGTTCTTCTTTGTACTACACTTGGAGTCCGTCGTTAAATCGAAAAGAAATAAAGAAAAATTGTGAGTTTTTCTTATTCAATAAATTTAATTTGTCTATTCAATTTTCTTACATTTTCTTCTCCATGAGTAGCTAATCTTCTATTCTAGTTTGTAGGAGGAAACTATATTTCATGTATATAACTAATAGTTTTATTTCTTAGATAATATTTACTCTATTATTTGTGTTATTCATAACTAATAATTTCTCTTCTAAAATTTTTTTATTTTAATTGTTCTGGACGATTTTATAAGCGAAGGAGGTTATATTTTTGTGAGATGACGAAATTCATTTAATAAATTCTAAACGTTATATTTTCCTTTTTTTCTCATAAAAGAGGGCAAACCTCAACTGCTTAATTAAAAGGTACCGATTCAAGATTGGGATCGTTACATGAATTTTCTAGTCATTACATGGTTTTTTTGTTAGATAAACAACACTGATCATAACTGTTACAACAACACTGTAGTATTTCCATTCCATATGATTAACCGATTATTTGATTTCAACCACATCCAAACTATTTCCAATAAACCAAGAATAAGGTAACATTATTTGTTTAAATGGTCCTGCTAGTTTTGTTATGAATAAAACCAAACAAAGTAACAAACCTACACAAAATATAAGTGTTAGGATCTTCAAGTGATCCAACCATTTCTCAAGGTTTTGAATGATAATTAAATTATCTAATCTAAATTAACTCACTAAACTTAAACTAAGGTACCATATGATTTTTGGAACCGTCTGAATCGGTCGGAATCGGTCATCGGAATCGGGAAAGGTGTATTGTGTCTGTTGTTACCATTGTTGATGTAATGTCTTTAACAGTTGTTGTTGTTGTTGAAGTAGTAGCCATTGTTGCCGGAGTTGTTGATGCTGATATTGCAGCAGAGATTGAAGATACAGTTCTTCTGAAAAAACCCAAATCCCCCTCTTGAACACCATCACTGCACAACCCAGAGAACTAGAACAAATCCATGAATAATACCCTAACTTAAACTGAGATGTAAAACCTAAAAAACAGGAAATAAAATGCTTTAAAGAAACTATATCAAACATCTAAAGAAAGATTGCAGAAAGAGTAACTAGAAATAAAGATCAAGAGGTTGTTGATCTGCCCAGATCTGCTCCTAAGGAGCCGATCTGGGCAGATTAAGTTCAGGCGGCTTTAGGGTTTTAAACGTTATATTTTCCAAAACATGAGATTGAGTTCAAAATTGTTTTGAGTAATTTAAGAAATTAAATTGTTAATTTTACAATCAGCAGAAATAGTGGAATCTGAAACCCTAGCTTCTTCTCTTCCTGATTGATTAATTTGTATAGTTATTTATCTTTTTATTTATTTAATTTATTCATCAAAAATTATTATTTTTGTTATGAGCGCATTAGTTAATTAAAAACTAGAACTTGCACTTATGTAATCCTTGTGGAACGAACCGTACTTGCATACTGTCTCATCGACAGTCGTGCTCTTGCGGTACTTAATAGAATTCCCATCAAGTTTTTGCACCGCTGCCGGAGATTTAGAAATTGTGATTTTTAATTTCTTTAATTGTTTGTTAATTAGTTTATGATTTATTTATTTATTTTTATTTTCCTTATTAGATCTTACTTGGGTATATTCCTTATTTTTTATGTGCAGGAGATATTTTACATTTATTGATTTATTGTGGAATAGAAATTGCCTTCCAAAAAAAGGTAAGTATCTAAGTTTTATTTTATTTATTTTTATAAATAAGTATATTAGGTAATATTTTGATTCCTTAGATTTTATCTTATATTTATTTATTTTATTTTATTTTTGCATATATAAAAAAAAAATGTGCATACACCAATTGCATCATCAGACTACCGATTCTTAGGAAAACCCGTGGAAAAGTAAGCTGAACCCGTGCCTTGGGCCTTATGGGAGTTACCAGCTGAAATTTCACAAGCCTTAGCCTCGTACCTTTGACCAGTCTTTGACTGTAGGTATATTTTGCTAAGGTAACCTGAGCTTACCTATTTTAGTCGAACCTGTATTTGCACGTGCACAATTACAAAAAAAATGTCGAACTGGTATTATGAGGACCCATACAATGATTATCGACCCGAATTTCAAAATGGACATTACCCGTGCTATGACCATAGTGTGGATAGTACTTGGGACCACTACCAACCCTCTGGAGGTTATGGTTCATACCATAGTGATCACAATTACTATTTGCACACTCACCAGTCGTACGAACGGGTAAATGATCAATATTATACTAAGCAAAATGTTAGTTCTCCATCCTTAGAGATACCCTCCAGCGTTTCATGGAAACTTCTCAAATTCTTAATTCTTCTGTTTCTTTGAATAATGAACTCAATCAATTTGTTGAAACTGAGCAAAAGTATGAGAATTCAGTGCCACACATTTCTTTCTGTAGTACGAGTCTTTCTTTAGAAGAACTGCTTAAGAAATTCATTGAAACTTTACGTAAATCTCAAATAATGATTAGTGAGTCTCTTAAGCATTTTACTGAAAAGTCATGTGAAAGAGACATAGTTTTTTATGGGTTAAAACGATTGAAGGGTAAAAGGGGGGAAATAATGGAGTAGGTTAATACTTGTAAGATCAAATCGCTTAAAAACCAAACATTTGTACTGTTTAAGCACTTTTAAGATTCGAGAGATCAATTTGTACGAAATTGGACTAAATCAAGAAATGATCATTCCGATTTTGCTTCAGTCACGAAAGAAGGAGAAAGGTTGGTATGTAGGCAGGGAAGCGTATAAAGTAGTGAGATCAATGGAATTGAATGTCAGCGGTAGTAAGATGTGTTGAGCTGCTATGAAGACAAAAATGAGTTTTCTAAGGATCTCTAAGATAATAGATCTGTGATCATTCAAGTGCTTATAAGATGAAACTCTTCTCAAGGAAAAATTTCTCGTCTTTTGTCGATAGGTTGAAGAACCTATTTATGGAAGTGGAAGTTAACACATTGATATCGTAAGTGGTGGCAGTTGCAAAAAAGTCGGAGAGTAGAGAAGTGGAGATCATGGTGAAAACCGACTCCATTAGGTTAGTGGGACTTGACAGTTGTACGACCACTATTCCATTCACTCCTTCAACCGCCAACACGATTTTTATACTTTCTCTTCATGGGTGTATTGTTACACCGCACGTGTTGTAGGCCGCCAGACCAAAACCCTAGTGAATAGCCCCCCATGTGACTATTGATGTCTCGAACGTGATTTGAGTCTATTTTATAGACGTTTATTATTTGTCCAATTGTTGACCTAGCTAGACTATTAGTCTTAGCTTGTTGCTGAGACTAGCATATTGTTGAAACTAGCATATTGTTGATTCTAACATGTTGTTGAGACTAGCATATTGCTGAGTCTAACATGTTGTTGAGACTAGCAATGATGCTTAATACATCATTGTGTTTGAGAGTCTAATTGATATTGACATTAATAGTTGCAAAGTATCATTGTGCCAGCGGGGAAAGCAATGTACTTGTATGACCTTTGAAGCTGCGCAAGTGACAATGTATCATGATCACTAGTCTATTGCAAGCGCTGGCTTGTGCAGGCACAAAACTTGTGTGAGTGTGAACTCGTGTGAGCACTAAGTTTATGTTAGCGCTAGATTTATATAAGCACTAGGCTTGTGTGAACGCTAGGTTCATGTGAATATTAGTGTTAGTAATTGCGAAATAATTTTAATTTCATCTTACTATGAGTCACAAAGTAAAGAAATTCAGAATATTGTTGGTAGCAAGACCAAGGAGTGATTGAGGGACCGACCAAGGTGAAAGAGAGAGACCGACCAGGGACCGACCAAGATGGTAGCACGATTTAGTGAGAGAACGTACGCGTCAGTCGCGACTCCATGCTTCGTCTACCATATAGTCGTTTGTAGTATTTTGGCATATTTTTGATAATAATATTAATGCAAGGACTAATTAGAGAGAAAAGCAAAATTGAGAAATATTAAAATAATGGTATTTTAATATATATATAT
>JAJJMC010024127.1:1483133-1522749 GCA_023531435.1 Papaver californicum | reverse complement strand
TTGAATTCTTAGCACCGGATAACCTGAGTGAGTACCTCCACTCGAGTTCAATCCAATGATAGCTATGGTCTTTGTGAGTTGAGGTTAATCTAAGTAACCCGGCGCAATTCGCCACTCGGATTCAACCTAGGTCAAGCTTCTACACATACTTGCATGGCAATTTTAAGTATCGTTAACAAATATGTTATACTACCTATAACCGGAGTCCCTCGACAGATTCGACTCTTAGAACTCCAGTTTAATTGTAGATATTGATGCCTATTTACCTGATTCCGGACTCAAGCAAATCAGCAATCAATCATATGTAATACTATAATCAGTAGAACATGAACGATATTAAAAATAACATGAAATTATGAGCATGCGCCATTCAATCAATAAACATGTTTTCTAACTTCAGATTACATCCCTAACCAATATAGAGGGTTTAGCTCATCATGGGCTTCTTAAAACCCATGGAAAATAATTAAAAGATACAATCAAACCCGGAAGAATTGCGACGAAGAGTTTCTGCAGAATCGCCTGTATGAAAAGGTGGCCAGCCTTCAAGTTGCGATGTCCCCCTTTTCTTTGCTGTGTTCTTACGCCTCCTTTCTTCTCCTCAAACCTAATCTCCTGTATGATAACGTGAGCTAGATGATGTTCTATTTCCAGCCAACTTCTCCCTCTTATACGTGAGGGAATTCCAGCCCAACCGAGAATCCTTGCGTTTTTAGCTTTCCTTACGTGAGTAGACTTGTGTCCTGCCTTGTATAGTAAACATGACCCCCAAATATCCATTGGACCTCCAATATGTGCTATAGCTACCTCCCAAAAAGGCTTGCCACGAGAAAGGCCTGAGTTCCTTTTATAGAACTTGAGTTAGCCACTTTCACAATCCTAGTGGAATTAGCAAATGTGCTAAGTTTCCTTATTCCATCCCAACAAGATATAGCAACTCCAAATTCTTTCCTAATCCCATATGACTTCTCCAAGCTAGATACTACTCCACCAAGGCTAGCCACTAGTCCACCAAACCACTCTAGCACCTCCAACTAGCCACTTAGCACCTTAGCACTTGCGGTTCAACCAACTTAGCGCCTGGGCGCTAGCAGCACAAACTAGTTTGCCACCATGTGGCTTTGCCCATAACTTCCTCATACGAGATCAGAATGACCTCGTTCTTTCGCCGTTGGCTTCGTAATTCAATTTCCTACACTGTGGAGGGTGAAAGTCCTAATTTCAGCAGAGTTTTACTGGATCCTCGATAATTCTTCTCATACAGCTCCATTCTGTAGGTTTCTGAACTGTAACCTGAAAAGACAACTAGACTTCGAAAGTAATAATAAAACATAGTAATTCACTCAAATATAGCAAATAAGGGTCAAAAAAAAACTACTTAAAATGTATGATTTATGCACCTATCAAATTCCCCCACACTTGCCTTTTTCTAGTCCTCGAGCAAACTACAAATGTAAGCTAATCTAAAATACAACTCCGTTTCGTCGAGTAACGGTTACACTTAGCATGTGCAACAAGCCTTTAAACCCCTAGGTGTCCCTAGTGGACGAGTTATAGTATCGTGGGGTTTACCAGAGATGTACCCACAAAACCTACTTCAACTTCCAAATTTTTCAAAGCATCTGCATCCAAATAGCTACGAAGACATAAAATTTCTACATACCAACAATAAGAAGTCAGAAATATAAAGAACATTATTCTCATGCTTAATCCTTGAGTTTGGAGAAAACCACCAAATAAAAGAGTCCCGGTTCGAGAGTGACCGAATATTTCTGCCTCACCAATAGGGTTTTATGAATTTGACACTCAAAAGACGCACTTTATGGTTTTCACATGTGTGCAGGTAAGAATAAAGATAGAAGACCTACACATGTTGACGGGTAGGAAGGAAAGGTAACCTTCCGAGTCATATTAAGATGTGATCCCATAGAAAATGGGACAAGAAAGAACCCCTTTTTATTTTTCTAGTGACCTCTACGAAAGGAAATCAACCATTATGCGAAGATGGGAATTGTTACTTACCTTCTCACCCAGTCGACAATCAGCACCACTCTCCCGACATCCCATAGAAACGTCTTCGGTATCAGCTGTAGATAATGAACTCTTGAACTTCGTAGAACTTGACGATTTTTAGCTCTTTTTCTCTTCACGGCCTGTATACCACTTCAAGCACTGTAACTCAGAATGAATAGCTCTGGGTCAGCAACAAATATATTTTCTTCTTTTTTTTTTCTCTTTATTCCATATTCAGCAACTCTTTTTCACGTTTTTTTTTTGTGACGTGAGTTGCTTGCCTCATACACTTTCTCCTGGACACTTTTGTTATTTTTCTCAATTTCTTGTTACGTGAGTATTTTCTCTTCCCGTGAGTTCTGTTTCGTCCTAAATCTGTATAGAATCCACACCTTTCGATTTCTTTCGCTCTTGTAAGTCTTCAACATGTTTAATTGTATTGTTGCTTACTCAAATATGAATTTCCTCTTTAAATTGTTGCTTGTACCTTGACTATCTTCAACTTTCCTTCAAATTTTTGATGTTCCGCTTGTTGATGATGCTATGTTTTTATGGACGTTGTCGAGAGAACGATGCCAACTGCAAACCAAACTACAAGAATAAGTTAGCAATTCTGATGACACCCTTATGGTTGATAAAAAATAGCACTCAAGAGATCAAAAATAGTGCTGAAAATTGGTGCGAGGTTAGGTAGCTCATCATTCTACCCGGAATTAGCGCAGATGAAACACTCTAAACGTATAATTGAAGGTCTGGTGCCTCACTCATGGGTATTGAATGATCGACAAGTCTAACCTGTACTCTCTACCGGCGGTTTAGGTCCATTTTGGTCAGCTCTAGCCTCTCAAAAACTAAGCACTCTGAATATAGTTCTCTAATATTTCTAAGTTTAGTTATTTCGGTTAGAAATCCGTATGTAAACGTAGCTAGAAGTATACTAAATGACTCTAAAATCTCTAAAAGTTGAAGCTTTTCATGCAAATGTGTGTATGCTTAAATATTCTACCTAAAAATCTATATGCCTATTTACTCCCCCACACTTAAAATTTACATTGTCCTCAATGTGAATTGAATCCTCCAATGTAACGTCAAGATGGGAAATTCTAACATGATAGAAAAATAAAAATCAAAAACAAAAGATAGAAATACAAAACCAATGGGTTGCCTCCCATTTAGCGCTTAGTTTAACGTCGATAGCCCGACGAGGCATTTTGTGCTACTCCTCCAGAGGGAGTGCCTCGTCTAACTGTATTTCAACCTTTTCAGGTCCAAACGGCTCATAGTATGGCTTTAAGCGATGCCCGTTCACTTTAAGCTCCTTCCCCGTTAATAAGCTCCGAATCTTCATTGCACCATGAGAAAAAACATTAGTCACAATAAGGGGTCCTTTCCAACGAGACTTCTTCCAATAAAGGCGAGAGTTACACAGTAGAACTTTCTGTCCAACAGTAAACTGTTTTTTAGAAATCCTATTATCATGCAAAGCCTTTGTTTTCTCCTTCTTGTCCAAATCAAACACTTGTTTAGCCAAAGAATCAATAACATTAACAGAAAAACAAGAATGTACGTCACTAGGATATCGCATCGTCTCATAAATGTTGAAACGTATTATTTCTCCATCGAATTCCATTGTCAATGTCCCATTATAGACATCAATTTTTTTTCGCGCCGTTCGCATGAATGGACGTCCCAGTAGCAATGGTATAGACGAATCAGTTGATCCATCCGCCATCTCTAGTACACAGAAATCTGCTGGAAAAACTAACTGATTAACTCGTACAAGCACATTTTCAACAATACCTCGAGGGTATACATTAGAACGGTCAGCTAGTTGTAAAACAATTCCAGTTTCTTTTAAAGGTCCTAACTTGAGAGATTCATATATAGATGCAGGCATAACATTCACTGATGCTCCTAAATCTAGCATGGCCTTATTAAACGTTGTGTTACCAATAACAATAGGAATATCAAAACTACCGGGATCTGTACATTTGAATGGGAGTTTCTTTTGCAAGATTGCCGAAGCATTTTCCCCCACTCTCATTACCTCATTACCGTTTAATTTTTGTTTATTGGTGCACAATTCCTTCAGAATTCTCGCATACTTGGGGACCTGTTTAATTGCGTCAATCAGTGGGATGTTCACGTGAATTTTCTTGAAAATTTCTAAGATATCCTTATCTTGTTCCGCCTTTTTCGAATTAGCAAACCTGTGAGGAAAAGGTAGAGGAGGAACGTAAGTAGGTAGAGGAATTTTAGAATTTTCGTTACATACCTCAGCACTTTTAGAGGCATCAGGGCTCTCTTCAGAGTTACAGTTACTCTCTTTTTCCGGAACCGGCCCTTTCGGGTCTCTATTTTTCTCGGCTTCTTCTGGTTGTACAGTTCGTGTACCACTTCTCAATGTCACAGCACTGACATTTTCTCTTGGATTGATGGGTTGAGAAGGGAGTTTCCCACTATTCTGTGTCTCCAGAAGGTTCAATCTACCGGCCATAGCGGTCATCTGAGTCTGTAACTCTTTTATCGTGTTTCCGTGTTCTTTTGATTTTTCTGCATCTGTGCCGTCATATTTTTCATCATGGAAATCATCTCTGACGACTTTGAATTTTGAGCTTGTTGTGGTGGTTGCGCTTGTTGTTGCATCCCATTCTGGTGGTTGAAGGCCGGCCTTGAAGCCGCAACTTGCTGATTCGCATAGCTGCAATTCGGGTGATCTCTCCAACCTGGATTATACGTATTGGAATAGGGATCATACCTTTGCCTCTGCTGATTCAGAAATATTGCATTCACCTGTTCGGCCTCCCCCTCATAGGATAGGATGATCACGGCAGCCATTTGTTGTATCATTTTTTCCATTTGACTGATTTTGTGCTCTAGGTGCGGTGAAGAGCTAACTTCGGCAACCCTTTTGACGAGTGACTCACGGCCTGAAAATTGTTGAGTGTTTGCTGTCATGTTTTCAATTAAATCTCTAGCCTGAGCTACCGTCTTGTTTACTAATGCACCACCACCTGCAGCATCAAGAAGGTTTCTGTCGCTTGGTTGAAGTCCGTCATAGAAGTACTGGATGATCAAAGCATCACTAAATTGATGATGTGGGCAGCTAGCAACTACCGTTCCCAGCATTCATACAGTGTTTCTCCTACCATCTGCTTATGCCGTAAATTTCTTTACGGATTTGAGTTGCCTTTGATGCAGGGAAATATCTCTCTAAAAAGAGTTTCTTCAAACCGTTCTAAGTTGTAACACTACCAGAAGGTAAATAGTATAACCATTCCTTAGCCGTATCCATCAGAGAGAATGGAAAAGCTCGTAGCATGGCTCCATCAACATCAGGTTCTGCCCCAAACATGGCCATAATTATGTTATGGAAATCCATCAGATGCTTATTCGGGTCTTCATTAGTCATCCCGTGAAACTTCGGAAGTTGACGGATCAATCCCTGCTTAATCTCGAAAGTAGAAGCCGTCTGTATGCACCATTGTTACGTATCTAGCTTATGAGATGCTAAATCTTTGAGTGTGCGATTTGCGTCAACCATTGTTGCTGGTTCTGCTTCTACGTCTGAATCTGCAAACTCGCTTGCTGTACTCGGAGGAAGTGGCGTGTTGGCTGCCCGGACTAGTTCGTTCAGTAAAGTGCCTGATCGAAGTCGTATGCGCATTCAAGTACTTAAAAAAAATTCAGAACCGTTATTAGAACTAAAAATAAAACAAAAACCAAACTAAAAATAAATAACAATCCGCTATTGCCTCCCCGGCAGCGGCGCAAAATTTGGTCGTGTCGTAATCAACCAAAATAATCAAGTCTTACTCTCTAAAATAGGTTTAAATACAGGGATAAGAACAAGTTCGTTCCCACAGAGAGGCAATTAAATTGTTATCTACTTTCAATTACGTGAGTGACAGGGTTTTTTTTTTGTTATTTTACTTAAACTAAATTAAACTAACGTAAATTAAAGCAAATTAATAAAACGTAAATCAGGGATGAGAAGTATTGGTTAGAGAATTCATCGTCCGTTTTCCAACACGTTATTAATCAAAGCATACTCAACGTTCATGCATTAGTAATACCAAAAACCCTAAAGTAGCCAGTTATCTCGTCTACTTCGGCAAAACTCCTAATATAATCAAAGAATGAGTACCTCCACCCTTTGAATTCTTAGCACCGGATAACCTGAGTGAGTAAATCTACTTGAGTTCAATCCAATGATAGCTATGGTCTTTGTGATTTGAGGTTAATCTAAGTAACCCGGCGCAATTCGCCACTCGGATTCAACCTAGGTCAAGCTTCTACACATACTTGCATGGCAATTTTAAGTATCGTTAACAAATATGTTATACTACCTATAACCGGAGTCCCTCGACAGATTCGACTCTTAGAACTCCAGTTTAGTTGTAGATATCAATGCCTATTTACCTGATTCCGGACTCAAACAAATCAGCAATCAATCATGTGTAATACTATAATCAGTAGAACATGAATGATCATGATCAAATTTTTAAGCCTACTTGGGACGATATTAAAAATAACATGAAATTATGAGCATGCGCCATTCAATCAATAAACATGTTTTCTAACTTCAGATTACATCCCTAACCAATATAGAGGGTTTATCTCATCATGGGTTTCTTAAAACCCATGGAAAATAATTAAAAGATACAATCAAACCCAGAAGAATTGCGACGAAGAATTTCTGCAGAATCGCCTGTATGAAAAGGTGGCCAGCCTTCAAGTTGCGATGTCCCTATTTTCTTTGCTGTGTTCTTACGCCTCCTTTCTTCTCCTCAAACCTAATCTCCTGTATGATAACGTGAGCTAGATGATGTTCTATTTCCAGCCAACTTCTCCCTCTTATACGTGAGGGAATTCCAGCCCAACCGAGAATCCTTGCGTTTTTAGCTTTCCTTACGTGAGTAGACTTGTGTCCTGCCTTGTATAGTAAACCTGAACCCCAAATATCCATTGGACCTCCAATATGTGCTATAGCTACCTCCACAAAAGGCTTGCCACGAGAAAGGCCTGAGTTCCTTTTATAGAACTTGAGTTACCCACTTTCACAATCCTAGTGGAATTAGGAAATGTGCTAAGTTTCCTTATTCCATCCCAACAAGATATAGCAACTCCAAATTCTTTCCTAATCCCATATGACTTCCCCAAGCTAGCTACTACTCCACCAAGGCTAGCCACTAGTCCACCAAACCGCGCTAGCACCTCCAACTAGCCACTTAGCACCTTAGCACTTGCGGTTCAGCCAACTTAGTGCCTGGGCGCTAGCAGCACAAACTAGTTTGCCACCATGTGGGTTTGCCCATAACTTCCTTATACGAGATAAGAATGACCTCGTTCTTTCGCTTTGGCTTCGTAATTCAATTTCCTACACTGTGGAGGGTGAAAGGCCTAAATTCAGCAGAGTTTTACTGGACCCTTGATAATTCTTCTCATACAGCTCCATTCTGCAGGTTTCTGAACTGTAACCTGAAAAGACAACTAAACTTCGAAAGTAATAATAAAACATAGTAATTCACTCAAATATAGAAAATAAGGGTCAAGAAAAACTACTTAAAATGTATGATTTATGCACCTATCAGTTAGTGTGTATTATAAATAAAAAAAATTTATAAGGCGAAAAGGAGGATGGCACTGCAGAAAAAAGAAGAAAAAAAAATCAGGTCGTGAAGAGGAAGAAAAAGATGAAGAACATAAAGCTAATAGAAACTGTTATTTATTTTCGTTAACTTTTGTTTTAATTTCAACACCATTTAACAGTTCGGTGAATAGTATCTATGACAGTTGAGAGATTAAAGCTTACAGAAGGCGTCATTGGTTCAATAATTCTTTCAATAGTTTTTATGATTCAACGACGCCACTGGTTAGTTCTTCTTTGTACTACATCTGTACTCCGTCGTTAAGTCGACAAGAAATAAAAAAAATTGTGAGATTTTCTTGTTCAATTAATTTAATTTGTTTATTCAATTTTCTTACATTTTCTTATCCATGAGTATTTAATCTTCTGTTCTAGGGTGTAGAAGGAAACTATATTTGATGTGTATAATTAATAATTTTATTTCTTAGACAATATTTACTCTATTCTTTGTGTTATTTATGACTAATAGTTTCTCTTCTAAAAATGCTTTATTTTAATTGTTCTGGACGGATTTCAAACTGTTGATCTTTAAGGCGAAGGAGGTTATGTTTTTGTGAGATGATGAAAGTCATCTAATAAGTATTAAATGTTATATTTTCCAAAACATGATATTGGGTTCAAAATTGTTTTGACTAATTAGAGAGTAGATTTAAGAAATTAAATTGTTAATTTTACAATCATCAGAAATAGTGGAATCCGAAACCCTAGTTTCTTCTCTTTCTGGTTGATTAATTTGTAGGTATTTTATCTTTTTATTTATTTAATTTATTCATCAAAAATTATTATTTTTGTTATTAGCACATTAGTTAATTAAAAACTAGAAATTGCACTCTGAAATCCTTATGGAACTAACCGTACTTGCATATTGTCTCATTGACAGCCGTACTCTTGCGGTACTTAATAAAATTCCCATCACTACGATAAATCATTGTACGACCAACATGGCTACGGATATAGCATGACTACAAAAAATCATGGCACACCAAGCGTGGCTATTGCCAACATGACTACGGATAATCATGGTACGTCAAGCGTGGCTATGTCCAACATGACTACAAAAAATCATGCTACGAAAAATATGACTACAACAAGCGTGACTATGGAAAATCATGGCACGCCAAGCGTGGCTACGACCAACATGACTATGACAAATCATGGTACGCCAATATGATTACGGCAAGCGTGACTACGAAAAATCATGGCACACCAGGAGTGGCTACGACCAACATGACTATGAAAAATCATGGTACGTCATCATGACAACGACAAACACGCTACGACCAAGCAAGGGATACCGCCAAGCTCTCGAGGGCACGCTAGGTATTTTGTGCACTCTCCTCTTTTGTATAAACTCTGAATTTTGGTAAGATTGCGTCTATTCATACTTGAAGCCAAGGAATTCATCCGGGGAATTATTGTGCCTGCCATAAGCTCAAATTTTAAATATTGAAAGTTCATACATGTGAGGCTCTGGTATTGTATATGTATACATATTTTATAGAAAGGTTATAAGATTAACATAGAAAGCCTATAACTATTAATAAAATTTGTATTCTCGGTTTGAAAGTATGGTAGACATCTAGGCTATATTTATCATGAGTTGAAACATAGAATCTTAGAAATCAAGTTTGTTATTGTTGACTTAAATTCTAGTTTATAAACTAAAATTTGTCTCGTGTACTGTGATCTAACATCTACAGAATGTGACCTTATATATGCTGAGTGACCTAAAATCCGTATTGTGAACCAAATTTACCTCATGTCCCAAAATCCAAAATGAGGCCCAAAATCTACATTAGAAAGAAAATTTTGCATTACAACTCAAAAGATGCAACATGACTCGTAACCTAAAAACTGCAAGTCTACAACATTGCCTAAACATTTAAATTATGACCATAAATTATCACATAACCTAAAATATGTCCCCCTGAGTCGATGTACGTCCCGCGATTTAAATATCTTTAATCACCCAACACAGGTATTGTGGCCCATAAAATACCAATATGACCCAATTTTTTTAAATAACACAAATGGTGTATACCCCAAATTTGTATCGTCAGCAAAAAAATTGCCATGTCATTTACAATTTACAATGTGATTCAAAGTCTTTGTCTGGTGACCAAAGTAGTTTAACTTGTTCACAAGATAATCCCATATAATCTATGGTTTCCATCCATTCCAATGTTGCTTTCATTATGAAGAGTGTGACTTCACTTCACGTATATGATTGCCTGATTTTGCAGTTACATCATACTTAGTTGGTGGATTTTCTCTCATATAAGATGCCTCTCCCTATGAGGGATGTTCATTTCCCTATATATCACATATGTTGGTACTAGCTTCGTATGCACCTCTTCTAATACCTTCAAACTTTTTTATTTTCTTTTCAACCGACAACCTCATTTCAGGCCAGTTCTCTACTGAAAATTTTATCTCTATTAAGTTTTTTCTTGGGGTAAGTTTTGGAGTCTAGACCAGTGATAAATGAAGGCGTAGTTCTCATAATTTATGTCAACTTATTTCGTCATATGCTTCTGCTCAGTATAATGTATCCATCAAAACCTCTCCAGAAATTTGGGATAAAAGATTAGGACACCCTAGAAATAATACTGCACATAAATTGTCTTCCTCAGTGAGGCAGACAATTTAAATAATGTTATTGATTCTCTCAGTGAGGCAAGAGTAAACATTTGCCTTTTTTTTTCCTCTAGCTATAGTCACTTATTTATTTTGCAAACTCATTGATACATTTGTGATGTTTGGGGTCTTGCTCGTGTTCATTCTCACTTGGTTCGCAGATGTTACATCTAATTCATATATGACTTCAGCATATTTCATTGGATTTGTCAACCCAATTGACATGTATTGTTAGAATTTAATGTTATTGAAGTGTTATTGTTAAAGCATAATGAGTGATTTTGGAAAATACAACTGAATAAGCGTCTTTTATTTCTGTAAAAAATCAGATAACATTGTAGGGCATCCGGCCCATGTGTGTGATGTCCATCTATATGTAACTAGAATTTACTACTTCGCCTACAAATATAGGCTTAAACACATGTAATATGTAACTCATCTCTAATGAATAAGAGTTTGCCTTCTCATGTTATATCATATCTCAGTAATACTACAACACGTTATCAGCACGACTCTACCAATTTGTGTAATATTTTTTTTTATCGTTTGAGACCGGTGACGGATTACTTCTTGAAGATTAGCTTGGTTATAATCATATTAGTTTATCATCATGGATACATTTCCAGGTATTCCTTTTTAACAATCAGTATGTTTGAATGGTGTAATTTTCAATTTTAGGGTTAACAAGGTGTTTTAGGCCATACTTGGTAGTTTCAAGTTTATTATCAATCAACTTGAATACTTCATATAAAATGGATTATATATGTTACTTTTGTTAACCATGACCTAGTAAACCAACAGACTGGCGCATTGACAAAAAAGTTGACCGGAATTTGACTAAACCAACTCGACTCGGATTTGATCTTTTGGACTCAGAAGTACTTAACACTATTATCGGGTATTTTGATGTGGAAACCTTTTTATTTTTGTGGAAATTAATATATTTCCATCATGAAACCTTCTACCTCTGACGATGCACCATCCAAAGATGGAGGCATAGCTTCTGCGTACGTTTTTAAGACGACATATTGGTTTCAGACTATGTAATGCCCTGGAGGAATTTTTTTAAAAATATTCATGATATTTTTCCTTAAACTTGAATGATCAGTGGGATGGATTCCATTTGTTAGACTATAAAAGAGTCAATAACTTCAATAAAGATATGTTGCAAATTAGCACGTCTCATATTTTGTGGAAAGAAATTCACCAAAGGTGACATAAATCAGAAAAATCTTTCCATTTTTTTTCTACCACTTCATCCATAATACTAAAGAACCAGTATATATTGAAGTATGATAACAAGAGATTCACGATCTTAAATAAGATATTCAACCTGAAGTAAGTGGTCAAGAGGCATGTGAGATTCTCTTAAACAACTATTTCATACATGTTGGGATAAAGAAATTTATCAACTTAAGTTAACTATTACAAGGTTAGATATGGAAAGAACATCGAAGAACAAAGGGTTAGACGTACTAAATTATACCCACGTTGGCATACAATAATATATGAAAGGAAACACAGAAATCATGGTAGAATAATTCTTTTAGTATATGGGCAGAGGTGTAATTCTACCTTCAGTTTTAATGATACAAAGTAAACGTATCTACCGAGCATGGGATAAAGATATGTAATTATGACTCATATCAATGAGAGTTAAAAATATTGGTATAAGTATTTATTGAGAATGGTAACAAGCAGTACCATAAGCATTTACTAATAATCTCAAAGTACTTCTAAACGGATAGATACTCCGTTATGTCTCATGGAGTCATCAAATATTGCGATCGCTGATATGTGAATTTTTTTCCATTAAACAACCTAGTGCAATCATTAAAGGATTTAGTTTATTGAAAACATTAAGATTTCTGAGACGGGTAATTCATATGCAATACATTGCACAATCATCGTATATTTAATCTTATGCTATGTTTTACTTGTGACTTTGTTAGCTACTCACATCACTAGTAATCACAAAGTGTTATTTGTTGTTAGGTTCCTAAAAAAATCGACCAAGAACCATAACTAGCAATAGAAAAGTTATCAAGGAAATTTATTATGTAGCTTAAACATCCAAGAGAACTAACCATAAATCATCATGTACCATGGTCATGAATCATCTAAAAGTAGTAAAACATAGTCGATAAACAAGAGAATAACATAGTCGATAAATAAGAAAATCAAAGGTAAAACTTACTTCATTGAAATTTCCCTGTGATTTAATTTGTCCCTATAACGTAAAATTAACCATGTGACACATCATAATTCAAATTTTGACATCATAATCCAAAATATGCCTCATGACTTAATATTTTCTGTCTAACCTAAAAAGTGCACATTGTCCCGAAATTTTCCATTGTAACCAGTAATCTTCTCCTTGACCAAATCTTGTTTGGTGACCTAAAATATATATCATGACCTATTATCTGGTATTGTAAGTTGTGACTCTAATTATATGTCACTTGACCTTAAATCGTATATGTGATTCACATTCTACCATTATAATTTATAATGTGTTATGTGATCCTAATTTGCTTCATGACCAAAATTTACCTGGTTGGCAGAAAATTTGCCATGTTACCCACAACATGTATGTGACCCAAGATCTACCTTGTGATCTGAAAAATTTCCCAATGACCAATAATGGGTCTCATGATTCAAAACCTACGCCTTAACACAAAAACCCAAAACTCTATCGTGACTCAAAAATAGGGAAATCAAAATAAACTTTAGAATTTATGAACATATGTTTGTTTTAATATTTTTGTTGAGGAAAAAAAATACATTTGCTTCATAACCTATGTTGACTCTCCATTACTACTGATCAATACGATCTTTAGAAGAAAAAAGAACTAACCGAGATCAATGACTCAGGTAGCAGTTCAAAAATTCAGAACTGTTAGATCATAGGTACATGTACAGGTTCTAGTCTTACTCCCGACTGAACTGTACCGACAAAACCGATTGATATTAACCTAGATTCAAGTTAATCCTAGCCGTCTACGATTTGACCCTAACATTCAGTTTCTAATCTAACTCACTCGAGATTCAAAAGACAACCACCACCACTTCACTTCTTCTTCACAAAGAGACATCCGCCACCACGGTACCACCACCACCACTCACTATCACATACACTACCACCACAATCACCACCTTCTTCTTCATGTACCTTCTTTTTCAGTTCTTCACTAGTTCATGTTCTTCCTAATTTTCAAGTTTCAACAACTTCTACAACAACGATTAACATGTTGCCGTGATAATTTTTTAATTTCTAACTATTAATTTTAATTGATTATAATTGTTGTGATAACTTTTTAATTTCTAATAAAAATTTAAATTGATTATAATTGTTTTGACATTTGATCTGAGGGTTCTATGTCAATGCCAGAGGTCTTTGATCCTTGAAGTTCATTTGAATCATTTTTTATTGGAGACTTATAGAAATCTTCCAAGTATTATTGAAGTTTGAACAGACTTATGGAATGTGTATGACTCATTTGAATATTTCTTGTTGAGAATTTAATGTAGGGAAAAAATTACTGGAAAAAAATTCAGCTGGAAAATTTGGTTTAAAACCGTACAGAACAAGGTAGGTACATGTACCAATTCCAAATATAAAAACCGGCCAAATGTTGGTTTAACCCTCGATTTATCAAAAAAAAACGAATCAAACTGTACCGTTTTCAACCCTACCCAAGAGTCACGGATGGTTTTTTTATGCTGAGGTTGCCATTAGGTTTGCCACTCGTCAAAGGTGAGTTTGCTAACAGCAGCGGTGGTCCGGTGGCGTTAGGTTCACCAAGACAGCACATGAAATTAGGGTGGCCCTTAACAATATTTGTCGTGTCATCGATTATCAACTTCAACAAATTCACTTTGATAAGGAGATATTAGACAAGTGTGGTGGTGTAAACTCCAGCTTGGGTAATGATTTGATTTGGAAATAGCTCTCCCTCTGAGTTTTCCTTATCAATGGCTACTAATTGTTGCTCATCTTCTTCAGTTCCTAGAATCTGGAGCCGTTTTCATTCTCAAAATTCTACCAACAGAACTAACATTTGTTATCCCTTAACAAAAATTTCACTTTCAAACAGTACTTTTTATGGGTCCTGTTCCTCATCTAACAATATTCAACTGAGAACCCATGCTAAATTTGAGAAATTTCAAAGTGAGGAAGATGAAAAAACTTCCCAAGTATCAACAGTTGAGGAAATTCAACAAGATGAAGCTGATATTCAAGAGGAAGATGATAGGTAATTTTTTTTTTAAAGCTTATCTCTTATTGTCCCTTCATTTTCCCACCTTATCAGTTATGCCATGATGTGAAGATGTTGCATGAATGGTAAAAGTCTTAGCTTGGTTATATTTTGATTGAAAGTTATGATGCCCTTCAAAGGGGTTCAAGAACATTTTAGTTAGGAATTGTGAAGTAATTTAGAGAGTGAAATATATTTGTAGAAGATAGTGGAAATTTGAGTGATAGTTTGATCAAGGGTGAAATATATGACTCCTTTTGTTAGCGAGTTTGAAGCACGGCTGACAATGTGTGTAATCATTCATCCGGGCGCACCTATAGCATCACTACTGACCCTATATCACTTTCTTGGGATAAGTATTCGGGTATAAAAATCTTGGCGCTATGCTGTGGTACACCACTACTTACATTTCATCTGATATCGAGCAACAACTCCAACTCTTTTGATGTAATAGCCAGATTCATTGGTTTTTATGGAGTGTGTACATCCCAATTTCGAAGAAATTTAAGCTCTTCGACTAAGTGAATATTGATAATTTGATAGGGTGGCCCATCAAAATTGATAATCTGATAGGGTATGGGGGCCAGAAGTTTTTGTAGATTGTTTGTTTAAGTATCCATTGTAGCGTTGAGTTTTGGTTTTGTTGCTTGTGTTTGTATGGTGCATTCACGACCTCCTGAGAACCTAGTTTTCACCCTAAACCTAAAGTGAATAGTAAAGTTACATTTCAATTTAACATAACCTTTTATCGCTGTGACTAACTTAAATAATACTTTAGCATCTTATGTTAGCAGCAGTTGTATATATGACTGCACAAGGGGATTTAAAGCCAAGACTTGAGTATTAAAAAAAGCTTGTATAAGTCGAAATATCTAATTGTTATTCTTGACAGTTGCTTACCTTCTGACTTGGTGGGTGCGGTACGACAATCAAGTGTTGCAACTGCCGAGTTTGTCTCTGTAGGAGGAGCAAGAGCTGTAGTAAGCATTCCTTCCATCTTAGATTATTGCTCATTTCGTTCCACCATCCACCATTCTAATTCTTATTATTCTGAAGAAAGTTCCATGAGCAAATGCAGTTGTAATCCTCTGCCATATAATTTAAAGTTTTGGTTATTTCTTGATATTGTAGTTATATCACAAATAATTCCCTTCCTTTGCAGGTTGAGCTTTTAATTCCACAGTTGCAGTTTCTTGACGAGGAAGGGGCCCAAGCTGAGCTATGGGAGTTATCGAGGATTTTCGTGGATACATTAATAGAAGAAACAGGGTGTCAGGTTAGGATCCCAACAAGCAGCTATAAGTTTTTCTTTTGACATTAATGATCTCATTTTTTTTGTTTCCCCCAATGAGAACTATTCTTTAGATATCTTGAACTTATACTTTGTACACCTAACATAATCCCTTGACTTTAAAATAAGTGCTTCTACTGAATTATTGTTATGCCATTGTCTACTTATAGAAGGTAAAAGCAGTGTACCCGGATGCTGGAGCAGCTGCACTTCTGAAATATCAATGGAAAGATGCAGCTTTCGGATTTGCTAGGTAATCTATAACATGTAAATAAACTTCCTTGGTTTCATGGTTTGTGTACCTTTAGCGCGGATGTAAAAAACAAATATGGGCCTCACCTCAGAACTTCCTGTATAGATTTCACCGGAAGTTAAAAGATTCAATTCTGAGACATATGTCAGCTGGACTACCATCTCAGTTGGTTGATTGTGTCAGTTGGATGATAACTATAACACTCTGACACAGATAAGAAGAAACATCTAGGCTCTGACCAAAGCATTTTGAAACAAAATGTATTACCAATACCAAGACAAACGGAGCGGCAGCGAGACGTTCAAAACTTGAAATTAGTGGAGATAATAGTCCCACATTGACCACTCCCTAAGTCTAGATCCACAATATAAGTTAAAGGGGCCACTCCACTCATTGCCAATTGGTTTTGAGTTGGATGCGCACATTCTATCATGGTATCAGAGCTAGGCTCTGTATGAGAAGTAAGACCCGAGAAGGCAGGGCAACCATACAGAGGTCCACGATGTAGAGGACTCAAAGAGCTCTAAACGTGGAGGGGGCATAGTGGGGATAATAGTCCCACATTGACCACTCCCTAAGCCTAGATCCACAATATAAGTTAAAGGTGCCACTCCACTCATTGCCAATAGGTTTTGAGTTGGATGCCCACATTCTATCAGAAATAACACGCCTCAAAAAAAAGAGTCCCATATTACTCATGGGGCATTCTTTTGTTGTATATGCAGGATATGATTTGGTTTAGATTTTTATTTCGTCTTGCGGCCTTTTGTAATAAGCATTTGTGTTTCTTTTCCACAGCTTAAGTGATAGAAAGCCTGTAGACAAAGACGATGAAATTGTGGTTATGGTGGTTCCTGATTATCAGATGTTGGAATATGTAGAGAAAATTGCAGCCAGTATTTCAGATGATCCTGACGTGGATGAAGTAATAGTACTGAATTTAAAATTACACCCTGTTTTATCTAGTTGCAGTACATATTCCTTTGTTTTCTTGTTGATTTCCTACGGAACAACCTTTTCGCACTATAACACTATCAAACATGTCAACATTGAAAACCCGAAGCTCGTCAACTAAGGGAATATAAGTGAGAGTACCAAGAGAAAATCTTTTTGATGAAACTTAAACTACAACCTTCCCTCTTGTGTGGTAAATATTTTGCAAAGTGTATGACGCCTAATGAACATCACATGTCTAACGGAATCACTCATGTCTATTTGCTTCTAAATTTTCTCAAAAAGGGATATCCGTATCAATATCTTTTCTTGTACAGTTTTCAGGCTAGGAAGGCTGCATTTCCTTACACTAGATTCCTAATTGTTCTGTTATTAGCCAAGGCCTCTCATCATGTGGAATCCACGTCTGTACAGCGCAGACGTAGGCGTCGGTTTCAATGTTAGAAAATTACGGCGATACTTCTTAAGGTAAGGCAATTTGCTTCTCACCACGTGGATTTACTTTGTACTTGAGTATCTTCAAATGCTTTCTCTTGTAGCAATATCCGTTTTCTGAATTTGTTTCCTGAAAACAAGGATTGAATACAATATATGAAATTCGAGTTGCATGTGCTCTTCTGTATAATTTGACAAGGCTACGTGCTGAGTGTTATTACTTCATCTACTTGCAGCACTTTCACGACAGTGTACTCGATGAGACCATTGCCTAATGGAGCAGTGTTTAGATGCTATCCAGAGTGAGTTTGAAATTGCTAATCTTTTCTAAAACTAAAATTCAAAACTCACTCTTTCTCATTATTTTGTGGTAATAACTCGCTCTTTGTTTTTCATCTTCTTTACCAGGTCGTGGAAGGTGTTCTATGATGACAAGGATAGACCGAATCGGTATCTTTTAGCAAAAGAGCAAATCAGTCGTCCAGATTCAGAGGAACTTGAGGTTAGCTTCCAGAGTGTTCAACTATTATCCTTATTTCTTAGACTTTAACATAACTCATTATCAGCCATCATGAAAGAAATTAGAATGTTATCAAAATTGCGCATGCATTGTACCTTAAAAACATTTCTCCATTATGTGTACACATGTTATATGTATTACGTATGCATGGACAATGACAATCCAAGAGGTGTTGATTCTTTTGTTTATATTTTTCCTTGGGCAATAGCTGCCAAAGAACTTTGTCCTCTATATGATGACCCCCCCTGACTATAGACAGATAACCTAGTGTTATTAGTTTCACAAAATTCTTGCAAACCTGACTATAGACAGATAACATAGTGTTATTAGTTTCACAAAATTCTTGCAAACCTGTTTAGTCGGTCTGTAGGCTTTGGTCTAAATTCACTCTTTGATAGTTTGATTTCATCAAGCCAACTGCTTTAGAAGTTACTTGTGTTTGTGCTAAGTAACCGTTTTCCCATTTGTGGGTTGTTTCTTATTCTTCTGCAGATAATCTTCGGCGACGTGGAGGAAAAATCAGAAAAAGGTCCTTCACTTTTTGGTCAAGCAGCCGGTGTATTTTCTTCAATGAGTAGGTTTATGAGGGTTATCTCAAAATGATCTTGTTTTCCTTTGCTTGACAATGTGTATTCTGTATATGCTATGTTTTATTGTATCCACCCCGAATGGGAGTAACACTGAACGGCGCCAACTGCGGAACATGTAATGGACATGAATTAAATTTTTTTTTTTTGAAGCATATCATGAATCCAAGATATGGGTATTGGATGCATCCAATCCATTAGCACCCTAGTTTTGGTGGTGGAACTGATGCTTTCGATGCTTCTCATCTTGTTTATCTTCAAGCTGGGTTAACCCGCTTAGAAAAGCAGGACAGTGCTGAGAATGGTTGACAACTGCAAATCATGCATGCCTCTTTGTTGTTTTCGGTTCTTAGAAGCGCCATTACTATATAGTGCCTCAATGCGTTCTATATCTTTTGCTTCTACTCGTAGTAGGAGTATAATTTGAAAACTGCTTCATTTGTGTCTCACTGACTCGCAAAACTGGATGCACTACTTAAGCAAAAATGAACTCAAACACGTAGTGATAATGTTGGATCGCAACAATAGAAAGCACTAAACAGAAGAAGATTTTAAGGTTAATGAAATCTCTGAATTGATATCACACAATGGACAGAGCCACCTGCTCAACAAATTGTCCTTAATACAGTCCACGGGTACTCCTCAAAAATGAGAGATGCTATACCCCCACAACGGAGATGTGTCCAGGAAAAAAGTGCCCGTTATGACTAGTATAAGCATAATACTAGTCATCCTCAAACGAACTCTACAACAATTTAGATGGAAGAGAAATAAACAAGCAGTGCGCAAAACAAAGCAAGAAGAGGGGAAAAGGAGACATGATAGTAGCTGCTTCTGGAGTAAGTTAAAATGAAGAATTCACTTTTCTTTTATAGGCAAAAGAAGAGAATAGTCTTAATGACAATTGAATGAGAATCAATTATGTGCATGAAGCACGGACATAAATTTTGAAACAGAACTAAAACGGCCAAGAGTAATTCTCGCCGGGTCAGACGCCCCCCACACTAAAACAAAATCTAATTTAGTTTTAAATTCTTTAAGGAAATAATTTAAAATATTCCGGCCGCAAAAGATAAGTCTTGGTTGACCCGCAGCCACGCCCGCACCCGCAACCACAACCACAACCACAGCCGCAAGCGGACCCGACCCGACCCGACCGACCGACCGGAAGGCGGCGGCGTGCGTGGTTCGGTGCGAAGCACCGCGCATGTGTGAAAAGTATGGTTGCACCAACTAGCCCATAGCCTTAGTCCTCTCCCATACACAAAATAGTCTAAACCCCTAAGGGCCCTCCTTAGATGCAACTTTCTTGGTAATAAGGAGAGGAATCATCTTTAGTTTACCCAATGTGGGACTAAAGGTTCATTCACAAAAGTGAAAATGAGATAGTTTCCTTAGTGACCCCTTGGTCCTAAGATCCATTCCCCCCAGGACCAAAAAACATAATAATTTCATTTTCTCCAACAATCCCCCACATGAATGAAAATCCGATGAAAATCAGAAATCAAAAAGCGAGAAATACCACTATAGGCAATAGGTGTCCATAAGGTCTTGAACCTTTGCTTAGTGAGAAATTAACGGAACTACTTGATGGACAGTGAATGTGATGTCTTGAACTGCCATCGTTTGGTGTAGTTCATCAATAACTTCCACGCGTGATATCACTCTAGGTGCTGTCAAGTTCGTGTCGTTGTGTCCATTTTGGCCCTGGGCGTATCCCGTTTCTCAGAATGCTCTAGAGAATCATCTCAATTCACATAGGAAGCGACCCACTTCCTCATTCAGATAGGTGAGTTCTATCAAGAGTGTTTACTGCTACACCTCACTTCAATCTTAAATTGAAACTATAAAACTCATTAAGACTTAACAAAAATTCATCCTTCACATGCAGTCACACTATCACGTCTACACCATAGGAAGGGACAGAGAATGAAATTCTCTGATAGTGTTTCCTTTAACCCACCACAAATTATTTGTCTCATTCAAAACCTTGATCTTGGGATCTCCAGTCAGTAAGGTTGAGTATCCTTCATGGCAAGTTTATTTGATGAGCTTAAGCCCCATCCCCCTCGATGCATTACTAACTATCTCATTGGACAAACCTTTCGTCAAAGGGTCCGCGATATTCTCCTTAGACCTCACAAAGTACAGAAATAACGCCAGTTGAGATTAGTTGTTTTAGGAAATTATGTCTTCTACGAATGTGTATAGACTTACCATTATAGTTGCTGTTTTTAGCATTAGCTATTGCATCTTGACTATCACAATGTATAAATATAGTTGGAACAGGCCTATTCCAAAGAGGAATATCTTCTAAAAAGCATCTTAGACAAGCGGCTTCCTCTCCTGCTTTATCTAAAACAATAAACTCCGATTCCATAGTGGATCGAGCTATACATGTCTGTTTGGAACTCTTCCAAGATACAGACCCACATGCTAAAGTGATCACATATCCACTCGTAGACTTAGACTCCGCTGAGTCTGATATCCAGTTTGCATCACAAAATCCTTCAAGGACTGCAGGGTATCTCTCATAATTTAAACAAAAGTTCAAAGTGTATTTTAAGTACCTTAACACTCTAATAAGTGCATCCCAATGCTCATGCCATGGATTACAGGTATACCTACTCAACCTACTCACAGCATAAGCAATGTCTGGTCTTCATCAAATACATCAGACTTCCTATAACACGTGAATATTCAAGTTGTGAAACTCCATTACCCTTATTCTTTTTGAGTGTACAACAAGGATCATACGGAGTACAAGCAGGTTTACAATCAAAATGGTTATATTTTTTAAGCACAGATTCAACATAATGAGATTGACTAAGACTATATCCATTAGAATTTCTTCTAATCTTCATCCCTAAGATCACATCAGCGGGGCCTAAGTCTTTCATGTAAAAATTCTCATTTAGCATGTTCTTTGTGGAATTAATTACATCCATGTTTGTACCAAGTATAAGCATATCATCAACATACAAGAATACAATCACACAGGCATCATTCACAAGTTTAGTATAAACACACTTGTCAAATTCATTGATTTTAAAACCACTAGAAATCATTACATGATCAAATTTTTCATGCCACTGTTTAGGTGCTTGTTTCAAACCATACAAAGATTTTTTCAGTTTACAAACTTTGTTTTCACAACCTTTCACTACAAAGCCCTCAGGTTGGTCCATATAAATTTCTTCATCTAATTCACCATTTAGAAAAGTTGTTTTTACATCCATTTGATGTATCTCTAAAATATGAATGACAACAATAGCAATTAACATCCTAATGGAAGTAATTCTCGTAACAGGTGAATAAGTACCAAAGAAATCTACACCTTCTATATGTTTATAGCCTTTAGCCTTTAACACAACATCTTTAGATTCCGTAATTGTATTCACACCAATTTAAGAAATTCCAGAACTTAAAATCATAAACCTATATGCAGTAGTATGTTCAGGATACCTTATGAAGACACAGTCAACAGTTTTGGGTCCTATCTTGGTTCTCTTAGGTGGAGGAATGAAAACCTTAGCCAAACACCCCCACACTTTAAAGTATGCATAAGAAGGTTGTCTACCTTTTCGTAAATCATATGGAGTTTTGTCTGATCCTTTAAAGGGTACTTTGTTCAAGACATAGTAAGCTGAGAGGACGGCCTCCCCCCAAAAGTTTGCAGGTAATCCTGAACTAATTAACATGGCGTTCATCATTTCCTTAAGGGTTCGGTTCTTCCGTTCAGCTATACCATTAGATTGTGGTGAATAAGGAGGGGTTACTTCGTGTATAATGCCGTGTTCTATGCAAAAATCTCCTATAGGAATTACATACTCACCACCATGGTCAGACCTAAAATTTTTAATGGTAGCACTCATTTGGTTTTCAACTTCTAGTTTATACATATTAAAGGATTCTAAGGCATCATCCTTACCTTTAAGTAAATATATGTGACAGTACCTCGTACAATCATTTATAAAAGTGACAAACCATTTCTTACCACCTCTAGTTTGAACTGATTTCATGTCAACTAGGTCTGAATGAATTAATTCTAAGGGTTTAGAATTTCTCTGAATATTTTTCCTAAAAGATTTTTTAGCTCTACACATACTTCACATTTATGTTCATTATCCAAACTAAATTTTGGTATGCAGCCTATTATTGCCAGTTTATGCATTGACTTATAGCTTGCATGACCAAGTCGACCATGCCAAACATTCAATGATACACAAACATAAGCAGAATAATTAATTTTATTCATTTCATCAGAGGTTACATTAAGTTTGTAGAGACCCTCAGTCTTATAACTTTTTCCTACATAATCCTTACCCTTAGTGACAATAACTTTCCCAGATTCAAAAACAAGTTTAAAACCCTTATCATCTAAAACACCACAAGATAAAATATTTTTGCAGATGTCCGGAACATGAAGAACTTCATTCAATGTGAGAGTTTTGCCAGAAGTGAGCTTTAGCCCAACTTTGCCTATTCCTGCGACCTGTGCTGCAGATGAGTTACCCATGTAGAGTTTCTCCCCTTCCCCTACCTTCTGATAGGAGGTGAACATATCTCTGTTTCCGCAGACATGTTTGGTAGCACCAGAGTCTACCCACCAGTCTTTCTCATTGGTTACCAAATTGACTTCAAACACCGTGCCAGAAAACTCGATTTTGTTGTTCTCAACCAAATTAGCATTGTTTTTCTTATCATTAAAGTCCTTACGTTTTCTACAGTGCATTGTCATATGGGCAAGAGTTCCGCAAACATAACAAACACCTTTAATTTTACCAATGCCAGATTTAGGTTTCTGAAACATACCTTTCTTGTGATGACCATGCTTAGGGTTGCGTCTGCTGTTGTTGCCCTTTTCAGTATTGGAAGACTTGTGTTCAATTACATGAGCCTTGTTGGACATGTCCCTTGCAGAAGATACGTTCTTGTCCTTGGAGCACAGTAATTCTTCTACTTGAATCTTCTTACCCTATTAAACCATACTGACTTCACCAGTTTCATGTCTCAATCTACGTTTGTATTCAGACCAGGAAGACGGTAATTTCTCAATCACAGCAGACATTTGAAACGTTTCATTTATCACCATACCTTCATCAAGAATTTCATTGATAATGCGCTGAAGTTCAAGGAATTGATCAACCACAGATTTGTCATTTGACATTTTGTATTCCAGGAACCTAGCTACCAAAAATTTCTTACTTCCAGAAGTTTCAGCTTGGTATTTTGCCTCTAAAGCAGCCCATAAATCGCAAGCAGAAAAATTGTCTTTTGCATTATAAAAATCATACATTGCATCATCTAAACAGTTCAAAATATGATTTTTTTTCCATATAGTTCTGTCTATCCCAACTTTCTAACTCCCTTTCATTTACAACATCATTCAAAGTCTCATCAAAGGATTTCAGAACTAATTCATCTAGCATATGGAAACTCAGAAAGAACAACATCTTGGGTTGCCATCTTTTGAAATCTTTGCCACTTAATTTTTCTGGTCTGTCAACATCACTTTTACCCATTGTTACAGAAGAGGACTATTGTGTTAAGATTGTTGGATCTGCAACAATAGAAAGCACTAAACAGAAGAAGATGTTAAGGTTAATGAAATCTCTGAAATGATATCACACAATGGACAAAGTCACATGCTCAACAAATTGTCCTTAACACAATAGTCCGCGGGTACTCCTCAAAAATGAGAGATGCTATACCCCCACAACGGAGATGTGTCCAGGATAGAACTGCCCGTTATGACTAGTATAAGAACAATACTAGTCACCCTCAAACGAACTCAACAACAATTTAGATGGAAGAGAAATAAACAGCAGTGCGCAAAACAAAGCAAGAAGAAGGGAAAGAAGATATAACTGCTTCTGGAGTAAGTTGAAATGAAAAATTCGTTTTTCTTTTATAGGCAAAAGAAGAGAATAGTTTTAATGGCAATTGAATGAGAATCAATTCCATCCATGAAGCACAGACATAAATTTTAAAACGGAATTAAAACGGTCAAGAGTAGTTCTCGCCGGGTCAGACGCCCCCCACATTAAAACAAAATCTAATTTAGTTTTAAATTTTTTAAGGAAATAATCTAAAATATTCCGGCCGCAAAAGATAAGTCTTGGTTGACCTGCAGCCGCAGCCACAGCCGCAAGCGCACCCAAGCCTGACCCGACCGACCGACCGACCCGACGGACGGTGGCGGCGGCGTGCGTGCTTCGATGCGAAGCACCACGCGTGTGTGAAAAGTATAGTTGCACCAACTATCCCATATCCTTAGTCCTCTCCCATACATAAAATATTCTAAACCCCTAAGGGCCCTCCCTTAGATGACAATTCTTGGTAATAAGGAGAGGAATCATCTTTAGTTTATCCAATGTGGGACTAAAGGTTCATTCACAAAAGTGAAAATGAGCTAGTTTCCTTAGTGACCCCTTGGTCTTTAGATCCATTCCCACCAAGACCAAAAAACATAATAAGTTCATATTCTCCAACAGATAATAGCCACATGGACTAATGCATTCTCCGTAGGCATGGCCACGAATACCAACTCCCTGGCCTATTTCCTTAATCCGTTGAACATTCGCAAGAAATTAATTATACTCTATTATGTACAAGCTACACTGCCCCATTATAATACATCCCAATTGTACAAGCTTCATGTGAGATATCAACAACCTCAATACTTCACACCATCTCTAACTCCAGAATAAAACTAACATTGGTGGAGCTCACCTTTTCTTTCATAGGTTGGTTAGCGTAACCACGCACTCTCATTGATTAACAGAAAAATCATTCGTGTTTGTTGGATGAAATTTGTGCTATATGGTGTGCTGATAAGGGAATGTGTGGTACGGATTGAATAGATTGTTGTTACTTACCCTACAAACGGTTTTCATAGATTACACTGTCAAACTGCTGGATTGTTGATATTTAGGTTAAGATTGTTGAAAACTTATTTCGTATGTTTAAAACGGATTTATACATTTTTATAAAACCGTTAAATTTTTGGGTAAATTAGGAATGTCGATTTGGATTAGGTTTTGAAAGTAACATATTTAAATATTTTTGGATTATATGTATAGTTTGTGAAAAAATATTATACTCCCTCCGTTTCTAAAAAAATGTTACTATCACTTTTTCAATTTGACTTATTTTTAGGTTAAAATGAAAAGTGATAGTAACATTTTGTAGAAACAGCGGGAGTATTTGTTAAGAGCTAACTATTGCAGTTTACTTGTATTTGATGGGAAGAAAAACAAGAGTACTGTAGGACAAATAGAAGAAGAAAAACGAAATATTGATTCGTTACTCCGAAAAATCTCACTGTTGCAGCAACAAAAATCAAAGGTACGTGAAACCCTTTCACGTTTTAACTTCCAATTTGTATATGCAATCTGTTTGTATTCTGTAGTACCCTTTTTCTGTTTTTCCTTCTTCTTCCATCAAAACAACTCCCCTGTTTTTGGGGTTTTAGTTTTAGGATTAAATGATGGATTCTATTTATATATGTTATGATTCTGAGGTAAAGATTACTTTTCATTATTATCATTTTTTGATGAGGCACCATTGAACCTGGGATGATCAAGGTATTAATGTCTATACTACAACTGTTGATGACTAACATTTTCTATTTTACGGCTGTACCCAAGTGGGAACAAATCCGAAACCAAAAATACAACTTTCCAAAACAATGTATAAATGTGCCAATCTTAATGACCTCATATCAAAAATATATCCAGGTTATAGAGGGCCATGACATACCTCTGCAACGGAACCAGATTGACGATGGAGTTCTGCGGAGAACATGTAATTGAAGCGACAATATTGTCTGGCGACAAACAAGGTCAATTGGTTTGCATCCCACGAATATCGCTAACGCCCTCTTCATCTGATGTCATTGTCAGAATTTCAAGGAAACAGTTCTCCATAGGGCTAGCGTATGCAATGACAATAGATAAGTCACAGGGCCAATCGGTGAAATTGGTAGGAATTGATTTGTGAACTCCGGTCTTCGGCTGTGATTACCAAAAATCTAAGCCTTTGGATCACAACCATCATAATTAAAAACATAGTCAATTCACATCTCTTATAATGAAATCAATACATGTTAACAATTAGATCATGTTAGCAATAAAAACAAGAAATTGAAACATGAATCAACATGAGTATTTAACGTAGTTCGACAATCAGATTGTCTACATCCACGGGTGGTAAAGATTTGTATCATTTTTATTCATCATTGTATGTTACAGAAGGATGTTATGCTAAATAATTTAAGTCAAATTAATCAAAGAACAATTGAACTATGGATTAACACAAGTCTCATACCCAAACTCTTTGCTCTGATCCTATTCCTTATGTCAAATTTTTCCCCAATTTTTCCAGTCCTTCTTTCTGTTATAGAGTTTGGTATTTATAGAAAATACTATGGGTCCCTCAAATCTAAACTTTCCACCTAATAGTTCTTATCTCAACTTTGGAATGTAGCGTATCCCGCAGGACTTATTTGTATTCTAGTAAAACTTTATTTGCGTCCTTTGTATTTCCCTTGGCTTTTCGCTTGATGTCCCGCACTTCCTCTGCGGATTTGTACTCAAGTTGTTGTTTTTGGATTTGGATGAACGTTGCGGTCTTATTAGAATTATGGCATGCCTGACATGTGGCCATTCGGTATCCCGTATGTCCAATAAGTGGCTAGTGAAAGTGACTTATCATGCTTTAGTTTCTTTTGTTCCACAACCTGTACTGGTAAGACATTTCCATCATGCAATTATGTTTGTCAGATCCCTTTACTGTGTCAGGCTTTCCCGCAACTTGTGTGTCAGTTATGCAATGAAACTATCTATTTCGTATAATGTGCCATGCTTTCCCGCAACCTACGTGTCGATCATGCATCGAAGCTGTCTGTTTCAGTACTTATCAAAACTCAGATGTCTGATTCAATACTTATCAAGGAGTTTTGTTTCGGTGCTTCTTGTCCCATCATAATCCGATACTCCTTCCACATTATTTGAACACGTGTAGTTAGGGATTTTATACCCTCACATCGCCATGGACAACTATATGTGGCACTCTCAAGATGCACCATAGCCAGAAGAATCAAGCTTCTAATGCCAGATAACAATGAGAGCAATGAGACAGATGATGTCATTTGTCCGGAAATTCTTTTATAGAAGATGCCTGCTATTCTTTCTTTCCTTCAGTAAACAAACTTTTGTGCAGTCATTAATAAGTTAACTCTGGCCATTTCTTTTATTGATTGTTGTTTTGATTCTTAACTCATTTTTCCATATCAAATATGCATTTTACTTACTCTTGTAATTGTCAATATAATGTAATGTTATGATTGATTAAATATGAAGAATATTTTCTGCTTTCATGATTCCATCTAATTTTATTTTTCTATAAAAATTACAGGGTACATGTCGAATCTTTTCATTAATGATTCAATAAAATATCTTGGATCTACGTCGAATTGTGTCTCAATAAAATGAATCTCATTCAGATGAGGGTTAAAAAAAACACATCTATTAAGGGCGGTCTTGAAAAAATGTAGTACATTAATATTGATGAAATATCTTATCAACAATTCATAGTTTCCATCATCACTGCAATAAATCAGTTTAAATTAAAGGTGGGCAATTTTTCCTTGCTCTAGAAACCTGTTGAAGGTGAATATTGCAGAGTTGGGGAAATAGCGGTTCGCTCATTGTTCAGGGAAGACAACATTGTGAAGCTTCCACACTTCTTTGAGACATCTGGATTTGTGTATGTCCTATACTCCTATGTTTTCTTGATTGAAATTGCAGGAGGTAACCGACTACACAAGGGAAGCTTAGCAAAAACTTTATTGGGATTATGTGGGATTGGTTCATTGCAGTTGGGCATAAAATAACAAATTAGTTACCAGTTCACTGCCACTAATATTTGGGAGTTAAGTTCCAAATATAACAAATACCAGATTCATTTTGCTTGCACTTACAGGTAACCAGGTGGGAGAAATAAGAAATAACCAGTCTTATATAATTTATTATCAATATATGTGTCTTAATTAGGTTAAAATAACATTTAAGAAAACATTAGGAAATATATTTCTTGGAAATTTATTTTAAATTTGGAATACATAAATACGATTCAATGACCACAGAACCATATATAAGTACCAACGATTGTAGACAAAAATCAAAACAACCAGAAAACAATTTTCAAAGTTTAGGATTGGTTTTCGCATTACAGGTACCAATTTTTCTACGAATAACAACGAAATCAATACAAACAATCAAAGCGACAATAGGACGATGAAACATATACAAAGCAAAAACAAAGTTACCTGTTCTTATTTATAGTCGTCGATATAGTTAGGTAGTCTTTTGTATTTTTTAACAAGCAATGATATGTTTTGGAAGATAAAAGAAATGACTTATGAAGTAAGGGATGTAAAGTACATTGCTAAGTATAAGAGTCATACGTAAATCACAGGTCCTATACATTATGAATCAACCAAAGTACGATAAATCATATAATCTAACTCTTGGTGGTCGAAGGTGCAACAAAATTCAACACTGACAGCCAGAGCGCATAACGGTACCTGAGTATAGTGTGGCAAAAACAACTAAGAAGGCGGAAAATTCAGAATCGATAGATTGTTTGGATTAGCACGGTAGAGAGTCAACATTAGGAAAAATGGTTATTTTCACGATTTGGTTCCAAGCATTAGAAGAACATGTGAATACATGTTATTTTCTCGATTTGGTTGACTAACTTTTTTTTATTGCTATCTGAAAAAGCAGTTGAGTTGGCAGAACAGGAAGCCATTGCTAAGGTTTTAAGGTAGAAAATTATTTTAACTTTGGTTCTTTATTTTTAAGTTGCAAAAATTAATTAACCAAAAGGTGTTACATAACTATTCCAAAATCTAGCAAGATTAAGAGTAGTTGCAGTGCTACTTTGAGTAACATACTTCAAATATAGACTTATCAATTATCCTTAGAGTATTGATGTTGGTAATGTCATGAAATACTTACTGATTTCAATGGTTGGTATAGTTTTTCAAGAGTTTTTTTAAGAGGATTTCTTAATCTTCAACATTTTAAATAATATGTAATCGGTGAATTTGGTTCCAATTGTTAGTCTTCTAAATTATAATTGGTGTTTTCATTGTACATTGTTGTTAACTGGGACCCCTTTTGGGACGGGTGCGAGGCAAAACCCCGCCTAACCAAATGGGGCTCAATCCATAACAAAGAACATATCAAGACACCATTTAAGGAAGACCTCAAAAGAAACTACAGTAGTATAGACATCGACGATGAATATAGAGGTGAAATAAAGGAATCCTGACATGCCACCGTTAATTGATACATATAATGATGGTAATGAAATGCTTACTTATGAATAACGATTATAGATAAAAGAAAATATTTATTTTTATTATATCTTAGATTTTAATCAATTTTAGTATGTATTACTGGAGTTTTACCTGTTTTACTTTTAATGTTGCTTGGTTATATAAATTTTATTTTAATTTTTGTTATTCACATAAAATTAAAATTTCAAATATTCGCTATTTAATAAGTTTTACATGTATTTATTTTGTTTAATTACATATATTTTATTTTAATTATTATCTATTGGATAGTAATCATACATTAGTTTATCGGAACTCTCATTAGGACGGACACGGGGCGAAGCCCCGCCTCAACAGACATAAACAAACATAGGAAACCATTTGCATTGGACCTCGTGCGTAGCGGCGATGAACATGATGGTGAATTGGACAAAAGGGATCCTGACATGCCACTGTTGGTCAAAATAGATGTAGATGACAATAAAATATTTACTTATGAATATGGATTACAGATAGGCGAAAATATTTATTTTTAATCTATGAGATCTTAACCAAGTTTAATACTTAGTATTTTGGAGTTTAAACTATTTTATTTTTGAGATCACTTAATTCTTTTTTTTTTAGAACTTATTATTGCTTTCCAAGACTGTGTGAAATTAATTTTCAAACTCATGTGAAATCTTTAGATTGTAATAATGGTATTACATTTGATTATTAGAAAATTTTAATTACATAGTTTTTATTGTAAGATTAATCTGAAAGATAATAATCTATTATGATAACTTATTAGAACTCTCATTAGGACTGGTGCGGGGCGAAGCCCCGCCACAGTGGACATGAACCAACCGTATAATTTTTTTTATCATTCCCGGTGCATAGCACGGGTTAAAAACTAGTCTAAAGACTTAAAGCCTAGACAAATAAAGCTCCCACGTTAAACGGTAAGGAAACCCCCGCTTCTTATTGGCTGAAATAAGGCTTTTGTGACTTTTGTGAAACGAGAGTTCTGATGAGGACACTTGGCATAATTTGGTTGATGCAAATATTTAGGGGTTAAAGAAACCCACACTCATATTGACTCTTTTGTTTTAAAATTAATACACTTCGTTTACACCCAATACTTAATTGTACCGGGTCAACGTCACTTACAGTGGGTGGACAACACCGCAAATCGAGGATCAACATCAAAACCAAATTTATTTTGGAATTTGTTAATATTAAACCTACCATATTCAGAAACCGTGACTACGTTAGGAAACAAAAAAAAGAAAAACGCAAACCTCACCGTACCATCACGATGGGACAGGACTGGACGAAGTCCCGCCGTACCAAATCAAAAATCTAAGATAACGGTGATGAAAAGTTAAATATAACCGTTGCGTAGCACGTACATAAATCTAGTATCTATTAAAAATCATTCTAAAATTATATCGCCAAACCAACTTCTGAAAAATAACTTCAAGGTGAGTTCTCAAGGTGTATGGAAAGAGACTATTTGTCTTTTTGAATCCTACTTTAGAAGTTATTTTCTAGAAGTATAAAAACCAAAAAATACAGATATAAGATTTCAGAATGAATTTTAAAAATAATTTTTTTTTAGCTTTTTGTAAAATAAATTATGCTTCTGATTTATGCTTCTCCAAACACTCTCTGGGACATCTCAAACTCTCAAATGCCCATTTTGGTAATTTTATTATAAAATCCTGATTGTTTTATACATATAGTTGATGGATTTATAATTTGACATTACTACTACACTAGGGCAAACAAAAGCAAGGAGTTGGTTCCCAGGATAACACTAGTAGATCCCTCGTTATCTCTAGTAAGAACAAATCAGTACAGAGACGATTTTCGTGATGGCGTTGGCTTCTCGTATCATGTCAAGATCTAAACAGGCAATTTCTTCCCCCGACTCATTTTGACTTTCATTTGTTTTTGTTAGATCGAAAATTAGGGTTTTCAATTTTTCTTATGCCTATGTATCTGGGATTTCTTTGATTAGAATGCGTTCTATTAGATTGATCTAGTTCGTTTCTCTAGTTTTTGTTTTTTTTTCCCGTTGTTCTGTAGGAATTTGAAATGTCTGAGTTGTGATATTTATACTTGTGTGTTTTGCTTAGTAATTGATGTTACTGTTAGATTAGATTGGGATTTTGAGAGTATTTGTTAGAAAATAGGTTTCGAAGAGGGTTTATGAGGCTATCTCAAATGTGTTAGATAGAGATTTTGATTAAGAAATGATGCTACCGTTCGATTTTGATAGTTTGGTTTTAGAGATGATTCAGGTGAAAGTGTTACATTATTCTCACTGTGAATCGGCATGTTTGATAGTCTCCTGTAACTGTCAGTCTCAATGTGTGTTAATTTTGTCATGGAGTAAACACTATAAGTCTATAGCACAATAGTTGTTGAACAGCGAATAGAGGGGCCGCTTGGCGTTTTATGATTCCTAGAAATTTACAAATGTTCTTACAGATATGAGATATTTATGTTATTTTTTTGTTATATGGTGTCTGTTAAATATGCATAGTCAATGCCAAAGTTATTTACGCTTATTCTCTGTAGAGCTCTTGATGACCATCTGGGTTTGATCCCTTTCTCCAACCAACTGTATTTGTATTTCTGTTTTTAATGATCGTTTGGGTTTGTGCAGTTGTATGCTGGTCAGATCATCTTACAAAAAGGACATGCTGATCAAGTCCGTTCATTTGCTAAAGCTGCACCAGCAACAGACCTGAAGGGGGATCGTGAGTGGATTTTTTCTTTGCTTTTCATGTTCATTTAGTTTTCTGCCACCCACTTTTTCTTTTTCTCCTTCTCTTCTCTAGTATCTGTCTGTAGAACTAGGCACACAAGCTTAATATGGAGGTTCGTATGGAAGGATTTCTTCTAGAAATCTATAGTGAACAACTTTTTGTGTACTAAAGCTTTGTTTATCCGGTTACCATATCCTATGGTGACCAATTATTTCAAAAAGTTCAGTTTCTCGCCATATATGTATACTGTTTAATTGTTTCTCTAAAGTGTGTTCTAGAACATCTCTTTTCAATGTTTGCTTCTTTATGTAGTTTTTTTTTCATATTTGGTGCAACATTATACATCTATGTTTATTGATTGCTGTGATGTATCATACTGATTATTGTTAATGCATTTGGTTTAAAGAGATGCTGAAGAACATTTTTTTGGACGTTAAGAACAAATTCGAGACTGCCATGAGTGTACTTCGGACGGAAAAGATCACTATTGCTCCAGAGGATCCAGCTGCAGTCACGCAATACACAAAAGTCATGAAAACTGTAAGAGAAAAGTAAGCCATTCAGCTGCTTCACTGGTTATTTATAATTAACTAGTAGTTATAGCTTTCGTGTCTTGAATTTTAAAACAGATGACCTTTATTTTAAAACAAGAGGGCATACTGCTTTGTAGTTGTAGCATTATATAGAATCATAGATACCGATGTTATCTTTTTCAAGTTTCAAAGGTATCATCCTCCGCAAAAGCAGAACCATTTTAGAAGTCTTATGGACCCTTAAAAATTTTAATAGCTGATCAATGTTGAAATGTACTGTGTGTGTCCATGTGTATTGTTTTGAAGTGTAGTCCACATATGTTGGTATTCTAGCTTTTAGAATGGGATGTCCTGTATCATTATGCCAGTGCCGTGGATGTTTATGTTTCGCAACAAAAATAGCGTTGAACAGCTGCGTTGAGGAGAAGTGTATAAATTGCGTATCGTATTGCTTTAAGAAGAAATGTATAAATCACATTTCAATACATAACTGGTTACATATTAGTATAGCCAATAATTTCACATGAATTATTATTTTGCAGTAATGTGACGATGGTTGTATATTTCCATCTTATCAATCAGTTATTGTACGAATTCATGTTTACAATGTTAATCCTTTATATCCCTATTGCATTGCTTTGCTAAAATTTTAGATACTGTCCTCACCATAGTCGCCAGACTCATAATATGATTGCTATTTTGCTAGACATACTGTCATGATGCGAGATTTTTGGTTGACCTGGTCCTGTCAGAAATGGTTGCTATATGTCTTGGATGAAGTATTCTAGATCTATAAATCGTGAGAAGGCTTTTTTAGTGTTTGATACATTTTTTTTTAAATTTGTGTGTGTGTTTTAATGACCTGCAGGGCAGATTTATTCTCAGAATCACAGAGGATCCAATTTACCATTCAGCAAAAGACTCAAGATATTCCAGATGCACGTACATACCTATTGACGTTGAAGGAGATCCGAATTAAGTATGTGGCTGTTTCAACCCTTTCTTTTACATATGAAGTTGAATACTTTCCATTCTTCTGCTTAGGACTGAATTTCCTACTGGTCTGACCACACACATGTATTTAGATATCGTGGACATTCAAAGTTTACACATCTAAGCATTTTAGGCAGTTGCATGAAGACTGATTTAGTTGTCTCAATTTGAGAAGCTGCCCATAGTTTATTATGGCAGTGCAAAGACTAAGCTCTATTGTCTATTATATAACTGAGCATTATTCTTTATAAAACAAAGCACTATCTGCAGAAGATGGTTGTCTAAGACATGGATATTCCTTATCACTCCCACATATTTTTGTGGTGAACATTTTTTCTCTAATTTGACTCTAAATCTTGCGCTGTTACACAGTTCAGTACGAATATGAATTGTGCTTCTGCTCAATTTTATTTATTTCAGATCTGTTGACTTGCGTAGTCATTTATGTTTTTGTTTTTTTGCAGGAGAGGGCTCACTGATGATCTTGGTGCTGAGACTATGATGATGGATGCATTGGAGAAAATTGAGAAAGAGCTTAAAAAGCCACTTATGAGGAATGATAAAAAGGGAATGGCCCTTCTTGTAGCAGAGTTTGACAAGATCAACAAGACGTAAGTGAAAGGCTAAATTTTCCATCATATTTTCTTATCTTTTACAAATTTTTGCCCAGGCAGGACCGCTTGACAAGTCTCTGTCATTTAGCTACTTATCCTAAAATTCTAAATGGTGGTGTTTCATTATGACTTCAGTAATGCCTTACATACAAGGTTTTGTTTCTTACCTTGCTCATTTCTATTTAAAACTAGGCTTGGCATTCGTAAAGAAGAGCTGCCAAAGTATGAAGAGCAACTCGAGCTGAGCATTGCAAAGGCCCAGCTGGAGGACCTCAAGAAAAATGCTCTTGAAGCAATGGAAACACAGAAGAAAAGGTATGCTGTTTGCTTTTTGTATTTGATAAGGTGGTTGACTTTAAATGTCCTATGAATTTTTAAATTTATTGCTCACATTTGCTTATTTCAGGGAGGAGTTCAAGGACGAACCAATGGTTGATGTGAAGTCATTGGACATCCGAAATTTCATATGAATGTTTCCAACAGTTACCTGTTTATGTCTGGTTACTTACAGGCGCATATTGGTGTCTTTTTGTTTACTTTTCTTTTTTTTGTACTGGGGAAAAATACACTCTCCAAGAACCTGATCCGATATACTTCCTCCAAAGAAGAGTGTTATTGCTTTTTCCTCTGCATAAACAACAGTTGAAATAAGATTTTAGAAATAAATACCTGATCAACTAATTGGAAGTGATGCAATCGTGTAGAATGTTTTGTCAGTTGTCGATTTAAATGCTTTGGAGTGTATGATATTATCGAGGCAGTCTCTCATTTGACATTCCGGTGTGCATATTTAAACTAGACTTGAAATGCACTGTAAAATAATTTTAAATACGTTATTCAGCGCATGTGGTGGAGAATGTTTTTATGAAGAAATTTGGAGTTTTGATTCTGCATTTGGCTAGGATTCTTCCTTTCGTGAGATTCTGGTGGTATTTAAAGGTAGATACAGCTTTTGATCAAGCTAAGACTGAGCCCTGAGGTGCTCAAGAATTGGGCTGCCGATGTAGTCTGTTTAAGGTTCTGTCTTACCGACTCGTTCTGATTCTAAATTGAGCTTGTTTAAGGTTCTGTGTCTTACCGACTCGTTCTGATTCTAAATTGAGCTTATTCGCATTCGCTGCTGGCATGTTTGTGACGAGCGGCATTACCGATAGCGAATTTAATTGAAAGTAGTAAAAATAAAAAAAAAAAAAAAAATGCTACTTCCGTTTTAACAAAAGTAATAGTAACACTTTTACTGAAACGAAAAAAATATATTTTTAAAATATACTAATGAGTTATAGGAACATTAAAAAATCAAAAATTACTCCTATGAAACTGATTAAAAACCGTTACAGCAGGCTAACACTTGCTATTGTTATCATTCGCACAAGAAAATCAGATTATTATTGATCTCAGCATCAATATCCTCCCTCCTCCCTCAAAACATCAGTTTTTGTTTAGCATTCCCTTCAAATCTTCGTGAGCCTCCTTGATAGCCTTCCATCGTTGGTCCTCATTCATTTTCTTAAATTTTTTGAATCCTGTTTTTAGGCATACAAGAGTTCTAGTGTTTTAGTGGGCATACCATATAGAAATAAAATAGGATCATTAGTAGTAATCCTTAAAGCCCCTTATCCACCGATTTTTCATAATACCCATATTACCCTTAGTGTTTAATAAATAATGATTAGGCTTATAGTTAATCATTAGTTGTTAATTATCATGATTAGTAGTTAATTTAATCTTTGGTTTTAAAAGTTAAAATTAGTGAGGGAAAAAGATATTTTTGGGAAAAACTTTGTTTAAGAGAAGTATAAGTAGAAGAAGAAGTGGGGTTTTGATGAAAATGAATGATTCGATTGAGGGGGCGAATATTCATCACGTAAAGCTCAGAAAATACACATCAACTACGATGGTGAGATCCTGAAATGGCTGATCTTTTAAATTATGAGAATAATTTTTCTCAAACTCAAACACAAACTCAAGTTCAAGCTCAAAATGGTGATTCTTATAAGCCAAATCCCGAAGATGAATACATGGTTGAGGAACCCATTGCTAATAACACTCAGGTATGGTATTAGATAAGGTCTAATGTCGTTTTTGTGGGTTCAATTCATCGAAAAATGGATTTTTTTTAAAGTGTTCGGCTTACCAGGTTATAGTAGGATGAAACTAGATTAGCCGAACCACATGCTCAAGAACAGTTCGGCTGGTTCGATGAGCTTGAAATATTAGCCGAACTCTGTAATTGCAATCTGGCGCCAATGTACAATTTTTAGTTTGGATGATAATTGATTTTAGATTTTAGCCGAACATTAAGAACTTGTTTTTCATTGGCATTAGTGGATTATTCCGGCTAAATACTTTTCAGCCGAACCTTGTAGTTAAAATTCAATGAAAACATAATTGTCAAGATTCGGCTGAAAATTAAATTATCGAATCAGCTGAACCATATAATTAAATTATCGAATCAACCGAACTCATATGTACAATTTCTTTGTGGTCATCTAACCTCGTGATATTTTTATAGATCGTTATTGCTCAACCTGTACCAATGGACGATCAACCTCCGACAAACTTCATTATTCACGAAGATAATAAAGATCACTTTCAAAATGATTTAGTAAGCAACAAATTGATTTTGGATTTTATTTTGTATGTGTAATTGATACCTTTAATAACTTATTCTTGATCTTGCAACCATGTAGACATGGAAATCTAAACCAGAAGCAAGGTCTTGGGCTGAGGAACATGGAATTAAAATTAATTGCGTGCTCGTTTGCGGATAACAAAGCCGATTAAACCGGTTTGAAATGGTTTGTGAGAGAAGTGGGCTAGGCGCAAGTAAGGTTAAGAAGGGTTTTGTGTATAAGAGCAAAATCGCGAGAAAGAATAAGAGTAAAACGAAGAAGACGAATTGTCCCTTCAAGATCGTATTCAACTACAACAAACATGAACAACATTGGATTATGAATAAGAACATGGATTGTCGTCATAACCACTCACGTCCACAAGATCTTCACGGGCATGCCAAAGTCACAAGGTTAAATCCGAAAGAACTCATGGAAGTAGATAAAATATCATGGACACGTATGACACCGATTAAGATTCTTGGAAAATTGAAGGCGGATGACGAGGATAACAAGTCCACCATATGCACTATCTACAACGCGAGAAACCTTTTGAGGAAAAATGATTTGCAAGGAAGGTTGGTGATGCAACAAGTGATGTGGTTGGCTGCGAACAATAACTACATGGTTCAAAAGAAATTGGATGAGTTTGGACAAGTGACACATCTTTTCATTGCCCACCCGGAATGCGTACGATTGGCTCAGTGCTTTCCACAAGTTCTTATAATTGATTGCACCTACAAGACCAACAAATATGAGATACCATTGATGAACATAGTCGGACATATGTCGACCAAGGCACCATTCACCGTTGGGTTTTTCTTTTTGAAAGATGAGAAGAAAGAAAGTTACATATGGGGGTTAGAACAATGCAAGCTAATCTTCCGGGAGGAAACCCTTCCTAAGGTGATCGTAACCGACCAAGACCAAGCATTGATGTATGGTATAAAAATGGTATTTCCGGACGCACACAACTTTCTTTGTACGCTTCATGTTTGGATCAATGTGAAGAAAAATTGTCAACCAAAAATTCAACCGCTTAAGTTGAAAGACTTAGAGAAGCTTTCTAAGCTACCATAGGAAGAAAGAGTAAAGAAAAAAGAGGAATTCAAGAAAGAATATGAAGCTAATGAAAGGTTGTGGGATTGTTTCTCCAACAAATGAAAGGCTTTTCCATGGTCAATTAGCGAAGATGTGTACTAAGAGAATCTTAAAATTCTTATTGCACATTGGGGCCCCAAATAACCAAGTGTCATTACCTATTTGCATAAGGAATGGATGGAACCTCACAAGGAAAGGTTTGTGTGTGAGTTCACAAATCAACACAAACACTTCTACAACCAATCTACAAGTATGGTAGAGTCGGCTCATCACCGATTGAAGAAGAACCTATTTGGTTGTGGTGACATCTTTGTGACGGTGTTTCACGCGATGGATGATTATTTCAAAACCGATCTCATAAGAATCAAAGCAGCATTCGAACATAACCTTATGGTTAAACAAAAAGATTATAAGGATACTTCATGGCTCCGCGGATTGACATATAGGATGTCCCATTTGTGTATTGAGAAACTAATGGTTGAAGTGAATTTGATGGAAAATTGGACAGCTCAACCGTAAGAAGAATGTTTGTGTAAAATGAAGGAATCTATGGGACTTCCCTGTCGCCACTACATAGCCCGGTACGAAGAAGGAATCATACCTTTTGAGGATATTGATCCTTTTTGGAAACAATTAAGTTTTGATCATCCCCCATCTGAAGAGCCCGACGATGAAGAGATTTGGGAGACAAGTTATGGGAAAAAATTTGCTGAGATGTACTGAGGGATGTACCAGGCTCAAAAACAAATCCTAATGCACAACTTGAGGCCAATCCTCTATCCTTTCACCGAGGAGAATGTCTTTGAACCGGAAAAAGGGAAACCCAAAGGTAGGCCAAGCAATAGACTTAACCGAAGAAATACTAGGTAAGCCTCCAAGATAGCCGCAACACAAACGGATCCATTCAGAGTTTAGTACCATGATGCAATATACGAAGAGGAAAAAAGGGAAATAGAGAAGGCGGAGAAGAAGGAAGAAGCGAATGTTTCAAGGAAGCGTGCCCGACCGAGTAAGGATAAAGGCGAAGCAAGAAACCAAAAAGTCATGAAAAACAATGG
>JAJJMC010024127.1:1336059-1483033 GCA_023531435.1 Papaver californicum | reverse complement strand
AAAAAAAAAAAAAAGATATACAAAAAGACGTCAAGCTCAAGGATAAGATGTATCCTTCCCAACAAAAAGAAAACCCCAAAAAAAGGATAAAAATACTGTACATGCAAGGGGTAACATTAAAGAAGCAAACAATTAGGACCATTTGAAGAAGCAAACAATGAGGAGTTCAACGGGGACCAAGTCAAGTATATAAGGTATAGGTTGTTACAAACACTACGCCGAAACCGGGACTTCTAAAAAACAATGATGAGAGATGGGCCAAGAGGAGACCGAAGGGTGTTAGAAGAGTTTGTTAAATTCGAAGCTCGTTTACATAGGGATATGTTCATCACAAGAGAACGTTGGATGAAAAGGCCGATTTGTGGGTGGTTAGTAGACGAAACTTTTCATTACGTGGTTCATTTGCTCTTATTTGGTGTGAGTTTTTCATTCACGCCGCCAACAATACCTTGCAACGATAAAGGATATGAGACTTGTTATTGGACATGTTGAAAGATGTCATTATATCGGCCTCAAATTACAACCCGGATGCCTATTACCTTCTTTGGATAAAAATGCCTTTTGGCCAAAATTCAAAGAAAATTACTCTTTGGATTGGTGTGCACAATATGCGACGACAATGGACCTTTGGGATGCAATGCATATGTCATTCGAAAGCTAACATATAACTATATTGACGGATGATGAGGAAGACAAAAGTGAATACGATGAAACAAGGTTAAGTGAAGATGCGGTAAAATTGGAATTGCCATGAAATGAAATATAATATTTTGGTGGACCGTTCGAAACTCACCCTTTGAATGTAATTTTTTGTCGTTATTTATTTATTTCTTGTTGCTGCACTATTGTCCTATGAATTGAATGGGGACACACAAGGTTCGGATGTTAAGGTATGGGAATATATGCAACCGAACCTTTTTTTTCATAGCGTTGTTAGGTTCATCTAATAATTCAATCTTGCGAATCAGCCGAACTTGACAGGCTGATGAAAAATCCGGGTTTTGTCAGGATCGGCTGAAAAGTTGTAATGTCAGTTTCAGCCGAACAACACTATGATGCTCACAAAACTTGTATTTAAAATGTTTAGCTAATATTGTTTTTAAATTTAAGCCGAACCTGGAAGAAATTCCAAGACTTTTTTCGTTCATTCTTAGATACGTATTACATAACTAACTCGCATATCATTACGTCGTATTACATTTTAGAAAGATTGTTTAAACAAATTTTTTAAATCCCATACGGAATATGAGAAACTTACAAAGGATGTAATAATGAGCTTTGTATTCGAAAATCTTGCCTTTCCAACTTCTCCATTCCTCTTGCGCTCGCACAACAACCTCCACATTGGTTTAACCCCTTAGTCGATATCTATTGACAACCCGGATTAAAGCTATGAATTCTTGAACTTGATTTCTTATAGTTTGAAATCTACAAAACAAGGCAGGAATATCCCTGTTATGAGGATTTCCTGTTTCGATGCAGAAGTTTTCATGAACTTTAGCCCAATAACTCATTTTAACTAGACCATTTTGACGTCGTTCTTCACCCTTTTTTGGATAGAAAAGCACATAGTTTTTGCAAAGAGCTAAATCTTCATCTAGACTAAAATTAGCACTGGGGAGTGCCATTCTTGAGTGAATATGTGATTGTTTGAGGTGAAGTAATTGCTGGGTATATATATAGTAATGTTCCTAACGGCTATATTTTTTTAAAAAGTGTGCAAATATTGCAACGTTCGGCTGATATTTGGGAGTTACGAATCAGCTGAACCATATGGAGAATTTCGATTTCCACGGATAGCTATTTACCTCCATTCATCTTCTAGTTTTCTAAGGAATCTCAGGGCATATGTCTTCAAATACGTATAACATAGCTCGTTCTCGAATGTTGTTCCACCATGACGTATTCCCTAAAGAGATTGAACTCTAGCAGTCTAAAAATAAAAGAATTGACAAGTTAGTATAAAAACCCAAAATAGTCCATTCAGAAGATAAACATGTTGAAATACTCACTTTCTCTTCAGGAGTAGATCTCTGATGATATCGCTTTAGCCAACGGAGTATTCTAATGGATTCTCGCAACGTATGTTGTAGCATTTCAAATCTTTCGGCTAATTCTAACCATTTACGTTTTTTTAGGATTCCCATATAATTCGAAATGAAATTCTTTGACTCTCTTCCAAAACATTGAATAACGCTCATGAGGCCTTTCACGGTAAGATGGAATGAAATCTTTGACAAGCATTACATCATCCTCAATAGTGAATGGATCCATTTGCAGCTAGAATTAGATAAAAATTGGAGTAAGAAAGAATTGGTGGAAGAAAATTAACTTAAGACAAGCTTGGTTATTGCAAAATGAGTCAGAGAGTGTCAAGTTTATATATAAAGAGTCTTCATCGTAGTGTATGGAGTTACCATATTTAGTGCTTGAAAGGGATGGGTGAGAATGATAATTTGAATGAGAATGAAAGGGATATGTGAGAAAGGGATACGTGAGAAAGAGACATGTTTCCTTTTACAAATTTTAATTACCAAAAGGATAGATTTTTAAAGAAAAAAGTCGTTAGGTGAGTTAGTCAAATTAAAAATTCGATTTCAAATTTTGCCATGGTTCCCTAACGGATAATTTTTAAAAATGTTCGGCTAATAATGTTTTTTCAGTTTCAGCCGAACCATAGATTTAGTAAAGTTCATCTGATTTATGTCTAATAAAAAGATCTAAAAACAACTAAACCAAACTGAAAATAAAGTGTTAAAATGTTGCAAATTAAGAATGTTATGAATTCATTCACTTCCACGACCACGACAACTTCCACTTCCACTTCCACTTCACCTCCACTTGAACGACCTCCACGACCCCCACGACCTCTTTTGGCACCATCTCGGCTTGAACCTTCACCTTCTTGGTGTGACCTTTTACTCATCAACCTTGGTTCCTCCATCCCAACACCTTTGTTGATGATTTCATCCCACTTTTTGTAGAGTATAGTTGCTCATCATACGACATAAGTGTTTTACAACTAAGTTTCTCCTTCATTGCCTTCAACATCTCCCTATCCGCCGCCACCTGATTTTATTTAAAACCCAAAGAGAGGGACTACTTACTTTGATATTTATAACTAAATAAAGAGAATAAATCGAGGGCACCGCTTACCATGATCCCAAGAGCCTTTGAAATGTCATTGGAGATGGTCTTGGACTTCTTATTTGTCTCCACATCATCTTGATTTGACCTCTTAGCATCTGCATGAGCTTGACTTTTTTTGTTAATGATGAAAGAATGAGAAATTTTCCTATACCAATCTATGTACCCCTTGATAGACAAATTTTTGTGTCTAATTTGTCCGCAATTATCTATTTTGTTAGTGCTTGATTTTATACTTATTGTGTGTTTTTATGTCTTTCTATGTATTTTTGAGAAATAAATATTGGTGGAAAAATCCGCTCAAAAAAAGTGATAAAAGCACCTGAGAAAAATTATTAAAGGGCACCCAAGGAGAATTGCTAAAGGCAACCCATTTTTGGATAGGGGCAACCCTCTTTAATTTTGAAATCCCGAAACGCAGCGAGAGTTACCTGAGGCGTTTTGAGAATCAAATTTTTGGGATTGGAAGGAAAGTTTCATAAATACATAATTAAAACGTGTTGATACATGTCAAAGGGGAGTATTTCATGCCGTTAAACACGCTGAAAAACATGGTTGTTGCGTAAAACAGGTTCCTTATCAGATTTATTCTCGGATTTGGATAATCACGAGTGGTAAAGATCTGTTTTGGAGAATATCGAGTTCTTATTAGTTAGGGATAGATTATTAGGGTTTACTAATCCTATAAATAGTGAAGAGATAAAAGAACAAAGTCATCTGAAGAGAGTCGAAAAAGAAATCAGAAGAATTTTTTTTTACGCTGGGTAGAGGAAGAAGAAGAACAGACTACACCAGAAAACTGTCATTTACTCTGTCACTTTTTCTTTCATAATCTACTGCGTTCAGAAAACCGTACTTTATTCTCTGTGTAATTTTCTTTCCTCAGCAACACAGAAAACAGTCTCAACAACACTTATATCCGTATCTGTTTTCTGTGTTACTTCTGTTTTTCTCTTCTTTTAAGCACTTTGAGCTATAAACATGTATTTTGAGAGGGTGTTTGACATGATGAGCTAGACCCCATTGCTGAGTCGATGGAGGATGCCATTTTCCAATAATAAAGTGGTGTATGTTTATTTTATTAATTTGTTTTGCAATTCTTTTATTATTATTCGCTTTGAATAAAAATTGAAAAAAAATGATCTTTATCAATTAGTTGTGTTTTCTTTTGATGGTTCATGCTTAGTTTAGAGCTTTTGATGTCTCATACTTTTGATTTACAACTAATATTTTGGAAATTTAAATTTGGCAATATTTTGAATAAATTGAATATATGAATTGCAAGATAATTATTATTGTTAAATCACTTGAAAAATTGGCTAATGGTGGAATTCTTAGTCTCAGTTCTTTCCACAATTCTTGAATCAATTCTACTTTAATCTTCTTTATATTTAGTATTAAAAATTAGGTTTAAGAATCAATTCTTTACAAGTCTGAGTATCGAATCTTTTACCACTATTTTTAAAATACATCAACTTTTGGCGCCGCCGACGCGGACTTGTCTTTAAGTTTAGAGTTTTAGATTTAATTTTTAGGTTTTTATTTTTGCTTTTAGTATTATTTTTACTTTGTTATATTTTACGTTTCTTTGGGTATTATCTTTTTGCTACAGGTTTTGGATTTTGGATTAAAAGGAAATTAAGCAAAAGACTTTGGCGATTAAAGAAGACAGAGAATTTTTAATTAGATTTTTTTAAATTTTTTTTTATAAAATTGTATTAAGAAATCTTTGATAATTCCTGTAATTTTTTTTCTTTTATTTTTGGATACTTTTGGACTTTATTTTGGGACTTTGGATATTATTATTATTTTTAAACCCTAAGGAAGGGTAATTTAAATATAAACTGCAACAGGGAAGGACGACAATTACTATATTGTCTCGGCCCTCGGGCGTACACTGACACAGGAGTCAGTGGCCCGAGTCGACTACAACCAATTTATTCCCCGTCTGGTACGGGAGATAAGACTCGATCAACCGACGAATCCCCTGCAAGTGGGTTTACTGTATTCCTTCGTATGCATATATGTTGAGGAACTGAATACAGAATTATTTTCTAGTAAAGGGCAAGGACTGGCCATACAAGATAAGGACTCGGATTTCATCATCGTTTCCTTCTTGCCCGCTTTAGGAACACGTTACCCAACACGAACCTAAGCTTAAAATTTGACTATAAAGAGACCGATAGGGTAACGAGCCAAAGAGGACTGTATTGGTTACTCTGTTAGCCTAACTCAAAATTCAGGAAGATTATTTTAAGTTGATTTGAGCCGCCTTGTAACCCAAGGAAACGTTGCCAAAGAGACAGGCCTATCAAAGCTCCTTATAGCTTATCCTGTTTTTGTTCGACTTAATCTAATTCGGATAGTTCTAAGAGGTTTTCTGAAACTGTAACTAGTTGCCTTTCGAAAGAATAGAAGCTGGTCTAAAAACAATCTAAGTGAAGCCATCGTGCTTTTTGTTGGCTAGATTCAGTAGGTTTGATTTGGTTGAGTAAGCCTTGATTGTGATTGTTTAGAGTTCCCTTCCAATTAGGATTTATTTTTTTAGTTTTTTTTAGTGTATGCAAAGACCGCTTGAAATCATCAGTGAGCGAGCTTGGAAAAGAGACACTCTAGGTCGTTTGATTAGTGAAAACCTAGTAGTTCTGTCCCTGGAAACGAGGACCTCGAAGAGTTTTCTTTTAAGGGCCCTGTTTTTGGAAATATCAATTTTGAGAACTTGACACTATGTGAAGAAGTTACTTCTAGTCCTTTGATAGCGCCAGCAATGACAACTTTAAAAGCTTTGTTGAACCCGACTAGGACTTCTCGTCAATCATGTATCAAGTTAGCTGAAACTGAAGCAAACTATGAGTTAAAACCTGGGACCATACATATGCTCCCAATCTTCTTAGGGAAAGAAAATAAAAACCCCTATTTCCATGTTAGGGATTTTCAGGAAATATGTAGTACCATCAGGATTAAGGACCTAGATGACGAAACATTGAAACTTAGATTGTTTCCTTTTTCACTAAGAGACAAAGCCAAATCTTGGATCTATAGTTTGACTTCTGAGTCAATTGAAACCTATGAACAACTTACATCTTCCTTTTTCCAGAAGTTTTCCCTAGGCACAAAACATCATCTATTAGGCAACAGATTTGCACATTTGCTCAACAAGAGGGAGAATATTTGGAAGGTCCAATGACTTATTATCACAATATCCTCATCATGGTTTAGAAAAAGTAAGGCTAGTTCAGATCGTCTACGAGGATTTAGATTATTCGACAACAACCATGGTTGAATCTTTATGCACAGGTGGGTTTGAAGATAAAACTGTCGATGGTGCGATGACATTTTTGAATGAAATTGCCAAAAAAAACCAGCAATGGGAAAACAGTAGGTAGCCACAGAAAACAATTCTACTAAGTACATGAAATGTCAATAGGGTAGAAGGATCGTTTGAATCAGATGCCAAAATAGCAATTATATAAAAAAGGTTAGAAGCTTTAGAATTAAGTCAATCTAGTTGTGGAATTGAGCCCAAATCATTTTGGGAAGGACATACTGTTGAAGAGCAAGCCCATGACCTTTATAATAACACTAGATTTGATAATCATCAAAAGTTTGACCCTTATTCAGAAACCTATAACCCTGGTTGGAGAAACCACCCTAACCTTTCTTGGTCTAAGGGACAGAGTCAAGGTCAGTATAGTAATTCTAAGGTTCCCCCAGGTTTTGGTTATACAAAGAATCCTTCTGGACCGGCACAATTTCAGAATCCGATAAATAAGATGATCATGAGTTTAGTAGAGTCTGTCGCCTCATTAACTCAGAACACTAAAGATTTTCAGCAGTTTGTCAACCAAAGTTTACGAGAAAATCAAAAGATCGTTCAGGCTAACAATCAGGCTATTTCCAATTTAGAAACCCAGGTTGGTCAAATTGATGAGTCTTTGAGAGAAAGGGAAAAAAGCAAGTTCCCTAGTCAATCATACCTCAATCCTAGAGGAGTTCATGAATTATCTTTTGGTGAGAAATCATCAAAGCATGTGAATGCAACTAGAACCATTAGAAATGGTAAAGTGGTAGACAACAAGGTAACCATGCCTGATAGTGAACATACTGTAGTTCACCCCTTCTGAGCCAGTAGATGAAGAGACTAACGAAGTCTCTAAAGAGCCCGATGCAAATCCTCAGAAGCCAGATTTTGTGCCCAGAGCCCCATTCCCACAACTGTTAGCACCAACAAAGAAGGAATCCAACTTTAACGACATATTGGAGGTTTTTAAGCAAGTTACGATCAACCTTCCATTATTAGATGTAATTAGGCAGATTCCTACTTGTGCCAAGTTCCTTAAGGATATGTGTACACGAAAGCGAAAGATTAGTGTACAAAAGAAAGCCTTTTTATCTAATCACGTGAGTTCAATTATCCAGAACAATACAACTCCTAAGTACAAAGACTCAGGGTCCCCAACCATTTCTTGCACAATAGGTAACTACCGTGTTGAGAAAGCGTTACTTGACTTATGAGCCAGTGGACTTACTTCCGTACCATGTGTACCTCCAGCTAGGACTTGGTGATTTGAAACCTACGCAGATAACATGCAGTTAGCTGATAGGTCTGTGAAAATTCCTCGTGGTTTCATAGAGGATGTTCTTATTTAGGTCGATAAGTTTATTTATCCAGTAGATTTTGTTGTACTTGATACCCAACCCGTCCCTGACCCAGAGAATCAGATACCTGTGATATTAGGTCGCCCGTTTTTAACTACATCTAATGCGATCATTAACTGTTGAAATGGTATCATGAACTTATCTTTTGGTAATATGACTATTGAGATGAATATTTTCAATATTAGTAAGCAACCACCTGAGCTAGATGACACGTGCATTGAAGAGGTGAACATGATAGGGACATTAGTTCAGGAGTCATTACCAAACACTTTGTTAGAAGATCCATTAGAGAAATGCCTAGCCCACTTAGGGTTTGATTTTGATGATGATAATGTGATTAATGAGGTGAATACTTTGTTATATTCATCCCCTTTGATAGACACTAGTAATGGATGGAAACCTAAGTTCGAACCACTACCATTTTCTAAGTCTAGCCTAATTCCATCTCTAGAAGAGCCTCCTAAGTTGGACCTTAAACAACTACCAAGTACTCTGAAGTATGTGTATTTAGGCCCATCTGAGACTTTTCCTGTGATTGTAGTATCCGACTTGGATAGTAACCAAGAAAGTAGGCTAGTGACCGTGCTTAAAGACAATAAGGAAGCTTTAGGGTGGACCATAGAAGACATTAAGGGTATAAGTCCTATTGTTTGTATGCATCAGATTCGTTTAGATGATGATACCAAACCGTCTAGGGAGATGCAACGTCGACTTAACCCTAACATAAAAGAAGTAGTTCGAACTGAGGTACTTAAGTTGTTAGATATAGGTATTATCTACCTCATCTCAGACAGTAAGTGGGTCAGCCCCGTTCAGGTTGTTCCCAAGAAATCAGGTATCACTATAGTCCAGAATGATAACAATGAGTTAATCCCAACCCGAGTGACAACGGGTTGGCTTGTTTATATTGACTATAGAAAACTAAATAAGGTCACGAGGAAGGACCACTTTCCCCTTCCTTTCATCGACCAAATGCTTGAGAGATTAGCTGGACATAGCCACTATTGCTTGCTAGATGGTTTTCTGGTTATAATCAGATTGTTATTTCCCTAGAAGACCAAGAGAAAACCACTTTTACCTGTCCCTTTGGTACCTTTGCATATAAACGCATAACTTTCGGGTTGTGTAATGTACCCTCTACTTTTCAGCGTTGTATGATGAGTATATTTTCTGACATGGTAGAGCGGTTTCAAGAGGTCTTTATGGATGATTTTTCAGTATTTGGGTTATCTTTTGATGAGTGCTTGCATCATTTGACATTAGTGTTGACTAGATGTAAGGAAAAGAATTTAGTGGTTATTTGGGAAAAATGCCATTTCATGGTTCGATCAGGAATTGTTTTAGGGCATATCGTATCTTCTAAGGGTATAGAGGTAGACAAAGCTAAAGTTGACCTTATTAAGACTTTACAGGTTCCCAAACTGTACGAGATGTTAGGTCATTCTTAGGGCATACAGGTTTTCATCGTTGATTCATTAAGGATTTTAGCTTGATTTCTAGACCTCTTTGCAATCTTCTTGCAAAAGATGTTAAGTTTGTCTTTGATGATGCTTGTTTAGAGGCTTTTGAGAAGCTTAAGAAATTACTCACTACCGCCCCCATAGTCCAGGCACCTAACTGGAAACTACCCTTTGAGATAATGTGTGATGCTTTAGATTATGCTATTGGTGTTGTGTTAGGTATGTGATTTACTATGCTAGCAAAACCCTGAATGATGCCCAACTGACATGCACCATCACAGAGAAGGAAATGTTAGCTATTGTTTTTGCCTTAGAAAAGTTTAGATCCTATCCTTAAGTTCTAAGGTTATAGTCTTTACTGATCATGCTGCTTTGAAGTACCTTATGTCTAAGAAGGATACTAAACCTAGATTGACTAGATGGATCCTTTTGTTACAAGAATTCTCGCTAGAAATTAGAGATAAAAAGGGTGCAAAAAATATAGTAGCAGACCACTTGTCTAGACTTGTTGTGGATTTCCCTGATGATTCTTCTCCTGTGAGAGATAGTTTTCCTGATGAACAACTATTCTTTGTTTCCAAATTACCTTGGTTTGCGAATATAGTGAATTATCTTGTTACTGGTCGAATGCCTCAACACTAGGGTAAACAAGATCGTTCTAGGTGTTTAACTGAGGTAAAGCATTTCTTTTGGGACGTTCCTTATTTATTTAAGTATTATCCAGACCAGATTATTAGAAGATGTATACCTGAGAGTGACCAGTCCAGTGTTATTTCCTATTGTCATGATCATGCTTGTGGGGGTCACTTTAGTGCTAAGAAGACTGCTGCTAAGATATTACAGTAGTTGACTGAATTCCTATGAACAACACAATATTTGTTATGCGAGCCCGCTTAGCTCAGAGGTTGAGCATCACATTTGTATTCTATTGTCCTTCGTTGTTTAAAGACTCCCACAGTTACTGTGCTGCTTGTGAGCGATGCCAGAAGTTAGGAACCATTTCTTGTAGAAATATGATGCCTTTTTACCCTATTTTAGTTATTGAGGTCATTGATGTGTGGGGCATTTATTTTATGGGTCCTTTTCCTAATTCCTTTGGTTATTTTTACATCCTTGTCGCTGTAGACTATGTATCTAAGTGGGTAGAGGAGGTTTCGTGTAAAAAAAATGACCACAAGGCTGTGGTCCAGTTTTGAATAATAACATATTTGCACGTTTTGGTACACCGCGAGCTATAATTAGTGATGGAGGGTCACACTTTTGTAATCGACCGTTTAAGCTCTTGATGAAGAAATATGGTATTACCCACAAAGTAGCTACCACATATCACCCACAGACTAGTGGTCAAGTAGAGGTTTCCAACAGGGAGATAAAACGTATTCTAGAGAAAACAGTTAATCCTAATAGGACAGACTGGTCATTAAGGCTTACTGATGCCTTATGGGCTTATTGTACTGCGTTTAAGACCCCCATTCGAATTTCACCTTATCGTCTAGTTTTTGGTAAGGCATGTCACCTTCCCGTCGAGTTAGAACATAGAGCATATTGGGTTGTAAAGAAGTTAAATTTTTCACTTGACAAGGCAGGAGCTCACAGGAAGCTCCAGCTCAATGAGTTGGAAGAGATTCGGAAAGATGCATATTGTAGTGCTAGGGAGTATAAGAACAAAATGAAACTTGTGCATGATAGAAATATTTTAAGAAAGTCATTTTTTACAGGTCAAAAAGTTCTTCTGTATGATACTCGTTTGCATCTATTCCCCGGAAGTTACGCTCTCGGTGGACCGGTCCTTTTGTTGTTCACACTGTTTTTCCTCATGGTGCTATTGAGATTGAGACTCAAGATGGTATAAATCCTTTCAAAGTTAATGGTCAGAGATTGAAACCACTTTTAGAGCCTTTTCTTACATGTGATGTTGAGGAGGTCCCTCTGGAGGGCCCTGTTTACTCTGATTGACCATCAGGGTTGTTTTTGTACATTAGTAGATTTTAGTTTTTAGATTTTTATTTTCTGACTTATTCTTCATCGAAGGATTGCTACGCTTCACCCAGGTACTATCTTTCTAACTTACCTATTTATTCCTCTTGTTACTTATCTATTGGCACCGCTTTTATTTGAAACATTGAGGACACTGTTTGATTTAAGTTTGGGGGTAAGGGAGAAACTTTTTAGTGCAATAATAAAACTCCAAAATTTAGAAGCTTGTGAACAATTCAAGATGACACTAATCATTCTAGGTAGATGAAAACTTAGCTCTTTTTCTATAGGAATCTGCCCAGTTAAATAGTTTATCATAAAAGGACAGAGTTCAGGTGTTAGAAATAACATGATAGTTGTCACCATATTTCGGAGTCTATCTCAACCATATCACCTTCTGTTTTTATTTTTGCAATTTGTGTTTCTCTAAGTGATTTGGTGGGGCACCAGTATCGAATTGTTATCTCCGCTAGGATGGAGTAGAGTGTTTGAGATCAAGCCCCATTATTTTTATTAAAAAAGAAAAAAAAATCGAGTATTGGCACTTTGTTAGCAATATGTGTGTCTTCTCCCTGTCTCCGTCTCCTAAGCAAGCGTGGAACGCAGGATCCATGAGAACTATCATGTAAGATGTTGATAAAGATATGCGCTTGGATTCAATTTGATCCAATCATGTTTTCAGTACATTTATAATTGTTTTATTTTTAATAAATCGATCGTTGGGACCCTTGTATATACCAGCTGAGTCGATATTAGTATTAGGATTAAGACCAGTGGGAGCGTATCTCAATCCATTAGGATTCATCCTGGCACTGACCTTCAGACAAATATGGGAAACACCGTTCACCTTAGTCAACACGCGCAAACTTCATTTTGTCTTTATCCATCTTCTAAATCTTTCCATGTGATTGTACTTTGATAGATTCTGAGTATTGTGGTTGAACAACTATCTAATTAGAAATTTGTTTAAAAACTCGTGTACATCAGTTGAACTCATATAGGGTAATGATTCCCATAGCCGAAGAATTTAGTATGCCAACTAAATAGCTTGTTTAGTGTCTATCCTCAATCGTTCACAGGTAGCTAAAATTTGGAGTAAAGGTTTTGTGGGTATACCTCTTGTAAACCCTCATGAGACAAAACTCGTCCACTAGGGACACCTAGGGGTTTAAAGGCTTATTACATATGCAAAATGTAGTAGCGGTTCATGTGAAGCGAGTTAGGATTGTTATTTTATTTTTAGATTAGATTTGCTCGAGGACTAGCAAATAATAAGTTTGGGGGCATTTGATAGACACATTTTTGTGTCTAATTTGTTCGTAATTATCTATTTTGTTAGTGCTTGATTTTATACTTATTGTGTGTTTTTATGTCTTTATAGGTACTTTTGAGAAATAAATATTGGTGGAAAAATCGGCTCAAAAAGTGATAAAAACACCCTAAAAAAATTACTAAAGGCACCCCAAGGAGAATTGATAAAGGCACCCCATTTTGGATAGGGGAAACCCTCTTTAATTTTGAAATCCCGAAATTGGCGGGAAATATTTTCTCCCGCAACGAGAGTTATCTGAGGTGTTTTGAGAATCATATTTTTGGGATTGGAAGGAAAGTTTCATAAAGACATAATAAAAACGTGTTGATACACGTCAAAGTGGAGTATTTCATGCTGTTAAACACGCTGAAAAACATGCTGCTGCGTAAAACAGGTCCCTTATCAGATTTATTTTCGGATTTGGATAATCACGAGTGGTAGAGATCTGTTCTGGAGAATATCGAGTTCTTATTAATTAGGGATAAATTATTAGGGTTTACTAATCCTATAAATAGTGAAGAGATTAAAGAAAAAAGTAATCTGGAGAGAGCCGAAAAAAAATCAGAAGAATTTTTTTTTACGTTGGGTAGAGGAAGAAGAAGAAAAAACTACACCATAAAATTGCAATTTAATCTGTCACCTTTTCTTTCATAATCTACTGCGTTCAAAAACCGTACTATATTTTACTGTGTAATTTTCTTTCTTCAGCAACACAGAGAACAGTCTCAGCAACACTTATATCCGTATCTGTTTTCTGTGTTACTTCTGTTTTTCTCTTCTTTTAAGCACTTTGAGCTATAAACATGTATTTTGAGAGGATGTTTGACATGAGGAGCTACACCCCATTGCTGAGGCGAAGGAGGAAACCATTTTCCAATATTAAAGTGATATATGTTTATTTTATTAATTTGTTTTGCAATTCTTTTATTATTATTTGCTTTGAATAAAAATTGAAAAAAATGATTTTTTATCATTAGTTGTGTTTTCTTTTGATAGGTCATGCTTAGTTTGGAGCTTTTGATGTCTCATACTTTTGATTTACAACTAATATTTTGGAAATCTAACTTTGGCAATATTTTGAATAAATTGAATATATGAATTGCAAGATAATTATTACTGTTAAATCACTTGAAAAATTGGCTAATGGTGGAATCCTTAGTTTTAGTTCTTTCCACAATTCTTGAATCACATGGTGGAATCTTTAGTCTCAGTTCTTTCCCATTTGTGCATCCGGAAAAACTTCGTTGAAGTTCATCCTTCTTTTTGTATGAGTTAAATTGAACGCCGCTTCCATCCAAACCGTCTAATTTAACTCTCAAACTTACAAGCGCCTCATTCTTTTTATGCCTTTTGACTTCTTTGAACTCATATTTGGCTGAAGTAGGCAATGAATCATTCCAAACAACTTCACTAGCCAAATTCAATTTCGGGAAATGATCATTCACCCACACCTACATCAACAATATAAGAAAAATTCCCAAATTATTACGGAAATTTCACAAAGGAAAAAAGTCAAAGCTTAACATTTGGCTAATAATCACATGAAAAGGGTTGGTCTCCTAGACATTGTTCGCATGATAACTTATTATTCTATATTAGACGAACCTAACATTAATAATAATACATAATATATGCCAATTATTCTAGATTATCAAACAACTTTTATATCGTAAAGATTTACCCGAAATCCTGAAATTGCCTCCAATGTTTGTGCTCGTTAACCTAGAGGTCGTCGCAAGATTGTCTAGTAGGAAAGTGATAGACACATTTTCGTGTCTTATTTGAGCTCATATTTATATTGTTTCTTCTCAATTTATGTACTAATATCATTATTTTGTATGTTTTAGGCATTTTTGGAGAATTAATAAATATGAAAAAACGGGCTTAAAAAGTGTTAAAGGCACCCATCAAAATTGATAAAGGAAACCGAGAAGGTTTAATAAATGCACCCAAGTTTTGGCTTGGGGCGCCCACCTTCTCTTTCAGATTCAAAACGGAATTTTGGCTGGAAACTCATTATCTCGTTGTGAATAATTTTTGGCAAATATTTTGAGAGATTTAAGAGTTTTAATACAAGAATTATTCTCTTTCCTTATAAAGAGGGAGTTGTACACATCTTAAACTCTTAAAATCAATAAAATCTCATGTGAAAAAAGTGATACTCGATAAAACAGGGCAAGAAAGAATATGTTGGGAAACTATGGATATCTTTCTAATCTCACGTAAATTGTCTCGATAATATTTGGGAGTATTTTGGAAAGTCAAGGAACAAAGAAAGAAACATGATCGAGATCAAGAAAGAAAATTTATCATCACTCGGGTTTGATGGAGAAAAAATAATCTCGAATCAATATCAGGAAAATATATATTCTCGAGTTTATATTAAGGTAGCAAGATCTTGTTCTCAAGCTATAAGAAGGAGACAAAGTATCACATAAAATAAAGAAGAATATCGCTGAGAGATGAAAAGTATTCCCGTGATGGTTTTTAATGAAAGAAAGAATATATTTGAAGATTTGAAGGAGATTTGGTAGGTGATGGGTGTTGTAATATAAATAGATAGGTTGGGAGAAGAGTTGGGAGGAGGCTGGCTTCTACCAGGAAAAAGAAAAAAAAATATCACGTAAAAAAATTCTGCAAAAAAAAAAATCAGTTCCATGTGAAGAAAGAAGAAGAAGAACAAACACGGAAAAGACATGTCGTTAAAAGTTGTGGCCTTTCCTTTCAAAATTAACAACTTTAGCAACGGTTTTAGCAACAGTCTGGATTACAACACACAAAGTCAGTCGTAAATTCAATAAAGGATGTTAATCATTCAGCGACGCTGTGGGTTTGTTCTTTCTTGTAATCTTTTCTAATTAATGAATAAAATGGTTTTTCTCTATTCTTTTCTTCCATGAGTGGCTAATCTTCTTATCTAGGGTAGAGGAGGAAGCTAGTTTTGATGAGTATTTTTAATATTTAATTTCTTAGACATATTATTTTATTTGTGCTAGTTCATGATAAATAATTTCTCTTCTAAAAATGCATCATAATAATTGTTTTGAATAGTTTTTAAGCTATTGACCTTGTATAAGCGAAGGAGATTATATTTTTGCATAACGACTTAAGTCGTAATAGTAATTTAGAACATTTTACATTCCGAGGCATGAGATTGGGTTCGAAACTGTTTTGAGTAATTTGAGAGTAGATTTAAGATATTAAATTGTTAATTATACAAATATTAAAAGTAGTAGAATCCAAAACCCTAGACCTTTATCTTCTAGGTTAATTAATTTTTATAGTTATTTTATCTTTTTTGTTTTTATTTTTCATTAAAAATTCATCAAAAAACATTTTTTTTGTTATTAACATAATAATTAATTAAAAATTAGAAATTACAATTCTGAAATCTATGTGGAACGAACCGTACTTGCATACTATCTCATCGACAATCGTGCTCTTGCGGTATAATTAAAATCCCATCAGAAAGCAAGGGCAGCGGCTCCCCAAGAAAACTGGTTAAGGATCGGAAGATCCCTTAAAAGGTGGAGATATTGAGCCTTCACCTTGTTTCCTGTGAGGTCGGGAAAGATAGTTCTCCCGAGTGTATACAACAAGTACGCCCTTGCAGTTTGGTTGATAATATCACTGTCCAACACCAAGGAACTATCTGCAACTCTCACCCTTGTCTTCTTAAAATAACTCTTCAAATTAGTCAACTTGATCTGCTTCAACTTTCTTTGTTTCATCCCGTTGCCAAGGTCTTGGTTCATATTATCCACATCTTTCTTTGCACGCATAAACTCCAATTCCGTCGTGCCTTTACTCCAACCAAGAGTTTCTTCATCCAATACATAGAGCTGGTCCCAATTCATTTTATAGTAGTCGGCATCGACGATTTTCCCGGTAACTTGGAGGCCACTAATGTTCTTCACATCATCGGGAGTGATAGTCATCTCGCCGAATAGGAGATGAAAGGTGTAGGTCTCTAGGCAAACTCTTTCACAAAAGAAGGATGTTGTAACTGAATCACATTCACTCTGTGCGTAATGAATATCCGACTATAAACCCGATGCTTGTACTATAGCCACCACCTCGTCAACTTCTCTCATTAGATCCCAATTAGCATCCTTATGGTGTCTCAAAATTCTTGTGGCATCCCGTTGATCACGAGTCTCGTAGATTTTCTTCACCCAAGACTCGGCGTAACCAATCAAGACCTCTCCTCCATCTTTCGGAATCACATGGGGTAGGTTGTCCTTCCGAGGACGTATTAATTTCTCCTCATTCGGAATGTGACCCCCCGTATCCCACCTTGAATGCTCTTGTTGTGACTTTTTTGTTGTGGTTCAAGGACCTTTTTCGCTTTTCGTTGTTGCTTTTGTTGTTGTGGTTCATCTTCTTGTGGTACTTCTTATTCCTTGTCTTCCGACTCTTCGTCTTCTCTTTGAATCTCCGACTGTGGTTCACGAATTACAAGCGTAGTTCCCCTCTTAGCGGCTCCCAATTTTTTGATGCAGCCTCCTCGTGGCTTGGGATTTTTAGCAGAAGAAGGAGTTACCTCCATGTTCCTTTTTTTTCCTTTACCTTGGTTCCTAGCACACACAAAGTATAAAACCTAATTAAGACCTAATTTTTTGATTGGAAATTTATAAGTTCGGCTGTCCCGAGCTTTTTTCTTTTCAACCGAACATTTATTGATAGACACATTTTTGTGTCTGATTTGATCTCAATTATATGTATTGTTGATACTCGATTTCGTATTTATTATGGTTTTTATTTATTTGTAGGTGTTTTTGGAGAAATGTTAAAGGAACCCTCACATTGGATTAAGGCACCCACTTTTTGGATCAGGGCAACCACACCCAAGATTTTGAATGTCAATTTTGGCGGGAATAAAATTTCTTCTTCACGTAAACAACGAAAACAGGAAACTTCACGGGTTTGGAAATTCTGTTATTGGAAATCTTCTCATGTTGGGAAAACCGAGTTTAATTGGGTAACAAGAAGAAAGAAAAGAAAGATATAAACACCATTCTCTTAATAGAATCCAGAAACGAAAAAATAAAAGAAAATCAGGAAGAAAATCCTGTTTTCATCGGTGATTCTGCCGAGAATTAAAGGAAATTATTTGAGAATATTTGAGGCTAGCTTTCTTGTGATAGTATAAATAGAAGAGTAGGGAAGCCTGGAGAGGGGCGAGAGATTGATTGGTGAAGCTTAGGGAGAGATCATAGCTCACACAGACGAAGAACTTTTCTGTTGCTGCTGCCATTAAAGAAGAACACGAAGAACAAACTACAAAGACGAACTGTCGTTCAGAGTGTCATAAAAGCCGTTCTTTTTTCTACAGCGACAGAAACCGTACTTCTTTGCCATACTCTGTTAATCTCTTCTGTAACAGACAGAACTACTCATTGTAACGCTATAAGCGTATCAAAATTCCTGAGAGCGTTTCTATTCCCATTGTAAGCATTATTTGAGTTATAAAATCGATTTTTGAGGGTTTGCCATTACAATGAGGAGCTAGACTTCATCTCTGAGGCTAGGAGGAAGCTACTTTTCCAACAATTATGTGGTAATTTATTTAATTAATTTATGCAAGTTATTTATGATTAATTGCCTTGGTTAAAAATTGATTTAAATATTTTTGTTAAGCAGTTGTGATTCCGTTAGATGGTGCATGTCTCGGCTTAGGTCTTAGATGTTCCATGCTTTTGTTATACAGTTGTTGTTTTGAAAATCTATTTTTTTGCAATGATTTAGAATCAAATTAAAATGTTAGAATTGCATAATTAAATTTAATCACTTTGAAATTGGAAAATAGTGAAATCCTAGCCTCAGTTTTCTCTCAACTTTATAAAAAAATATTTGAGTTTTCATACTTTTAGTTTTAGAAATTAGATTTAAAATCAATCTTCACAAGTCTGAGTAACGAACTTTATTTACCATTTTAAAACTACATCATTTATACTAGTGAATTTTTGAAGGGTACTTATATTGTTCGGCTGAAATTAGAAATTATCGAATCAGCCGAACTTTTAACTTAACAGATATTGGTGGCCACAGTGAAAATTTCGGCTGATTTTTAAAATTTCAATTTTCAGTCGAACCACTACTTAAAAAATATTGATGGTTCAGTAAAATGTTCGGCTGGTTTTTGGTCATCCAATTTTCAGCCGAACTGTTCTTTGAAAGTTTCAGAATAATGAGTTTTACATGTTCGGATGATAATTCTATTCAACACATACAAAATATTTTAGCCGAACTCACCAAGGAAACTGAAAAACCCTAACTTTTTTTTTCGATTTAACCCCTACATATCAATCAAATGCAAAGAAATAAAAGATGGGTTAGAGGGAAATACCTTCGAATGTACATGTTGAGGTTTGGTTCTCCCTCTCCACCTTCTCCTTCTTCTCCTAATTCAATTTTGGGTTCCACTCTTTCAACTTCTTCTTGTTCTTCTTCACTTCGATTCTTCGATGTCTTGCGTCCGGTAGGATTCTTCGTACGACCAATGTAGGTTTGTAGTTGTGTATAATCGACTATTAAAATTTTACGAATCGACAATTAATCGACGATGAAGAAAATCAAAATCGGAGTTTTTTTCTTCAAAGAGACTAGAGAAGAAAAAGGGAAGAAAAATAATTTTGATTCTGTGTAACTGATTTCTTTAATTTAATTAGTTTTGATTAAAATTTAATTTTGTGATTGATTGATTAAGGATTAATTATGTTAATAATTAATTATAAGAAGAAGGTATTTTAGTAATTCTAATGATTAAAAGATACCTTAGGAATTGACTCATCCTGAATCCACCCTTTAAACACCCTTTATAAACCATCATAGATAGTCTAAATATTATGTATACCTACTAAAAATTTTATATGCCCAGAAACAGGATTCTAAATTTTTCATGAGCCTCGTACACTTCCCGGGCCGTCTTCAATTGTTCCCTTCTTATCCTCTCCTTAATCAATTCCTCAACTATGTCCATGTGTTTGTCGAAAAGACTACTTTGTCTTTTCCTCCAATCTTTCAGCTCTCTCAAACCTCCAATCAGTAAAAATCCAATGAAAATACCCATCAAGCTTCCACTCGCAAACCAAAGCGTTATATAGAACGGTTTATGAGAAATTCTTCGATCATGGTATGATTTTGCATCTTTCCCAAACTAATCAAATTGTGTGAGTACAACCAGAACCTATATATATGTATGATTTTTTCCCATTAAAGTAAAGCTGTATTAAATATATATATAGGATGATTACAAATTTAAATATCTTAAATTTAGGATCCGTTTGGACTAGACTGCCACCGCGCACTTGAATGCGTAATAAATACGTACGTTTAAGCTGTTAGATTTGTTATTATGGAGATGCACAAACATTGATGTAAAATATGACAGTTTAGAAATACATGCTCAATGTCTCGTTATCCACTCAAATACGTGATAGCAGGACTCGTTTGTTTCCTAAGACAATGAAACAATTCAAGGTAATGTGGGTATGGAGTCTATGGAACTTTCCCCATACACCTATCTCTCTAATATTTGGAACCTTGTCGTATCCATCGCTTATAGATTAACTTGATTTTGGGTGCCCAAATATTCTACTTGAAAGATAATATCATGCATGTCCCCCAAAAGTTTAAGTCATTGGCTCTTCGCCATATCAGTGCTCTAGAGAAAATAAGATTGAATTTTTGAATTCAGTCTTTCTGAAACAAAAGGAGTGAACAACCCCCAAACTTGTTATACATAATCTAGATAATGAATCGTTCGATCGATACCGACAACATTCATAGTATACAAGCATCTAAAACACACACACATACATAGTATAGTACAACAGCTCCAAAACTACAGCCAAATCTCCATTTCCTGCATGCACTATCTTTTTATGTAGCTATCATAAAAGAGATGAAGCTAAATTATAAGTTGTAGGGGCTCTAAGATTAGCCAAGTTAATATTGATAAACCGGTGGCTGTAAATAAAGCTGCGGCAATTCTAGTATTTCTGGCTATCTTTCGGAAGTCTTTACGATATGTACATATCGTAACGACAGCTGCCGTGAGTGCGAAATTCACTGCTAAAAGGAAACTATGAAATACATAAGCTTGATGATCACCAAACAGTATGGTTGGTACCAGATCCCCACCGTCGATCTCTTTATAGGGTAATTGGACTAAAACCATGGCTATAGCAAAAGCCGAACCAAAAATGACTTCCTCAGTCTTGTTTCGACTCTCTAATCTTCTTAAGATTAGCAGCATGGCGGACAGTGACAATGTTGTTTGGCATACATCTCTCTCAAGTTCAGGGACAGAGCCACTTCACGGCATGGGTAGGCAACTGCATGCTATAAATTAATGATAGAGGTTTTTCGATTTTTGTTGTGCCGCACCTAAAAATGGTTAAATTCATAAGAATGCCAGGGTTAACTGCAATGGAGTATCAGATGATCTGCAAGAAATCCGGGTTAACTGCAAGAAATACGGCAATACTCTGAGACTCTGACAAAAGTTGCTTCAGGCGGTAAAGTCTTATCTCTACATATATATTTTTGCATCTCTGGAATCTGGATCTAGCGTTATTTGCAACTTAGTTAGCAAGAGTTTTGACCGTGAGACTCTTTGTTAGTGCAAAATGACTCATAAGTGACTCGTTGCAAATTCCAAGCGATTTCTCCACAAGGCACTCCTCTTTGTCAATTGCTGAATTAATTAACACGGCAAATATCTGAGGTAAGCAGGACTTTACATGACTTCAGTAAAATCATTTTCTTATTTTTCTTTTGATTACAGTCTCCCTGATATTTTGGTCCAAGTGTGAAACCATTTTTCATTTTAGAATTTGGAAGCATGCGTGCACCCGTGACAATTTTCTTCTCTAGTAAACAATAAAAATATTTGAAGGGAAAACGATTGGCAGAGTCAGCTGATTATGATGTATAAACGGTTGCGGGTATATGTGGGGGTCGGAGATGTAAATTTTTGAAAGGGACTTCAGACTTGATTTGACCACACCAAAAGTCCTGACTCCGTCACTCACTAATGACAGTAAATCCTTGTACGCCTCCCCTTTCTGGGAACTCTATTTTACCTCTTGTAAATCCCTGCGGCTTGTACTTTATCCCCCCAGAAAGTGTAAAATGTTTGCGCCTTTTAAGTAAAACCCGTTCCTGGAATTGTAGCTTAAAATGTTTGCAAGCTGCTTTGAAACAGCAGCAGCCATGGAGACCTTATTAATTAAACTTGCTTTTCAATCTCTCGTCAATATCAATTTTACTGAATCTGAGCATTGAAAATTTCCAGATATATTCTATTGATTATAACAAAACAGTGAAAATGACTAGATAACTTGTCACTTGCGAAACGAATAAACAATTTAATATACGACATTGTCACGTTGATTTTTTCTCAGCAGTTAATAAATTGCTTAAATCTGCTGCGGTGGAATGCGCATATTTGATTCAACTCTAATATATTGCCAACAAGAGAGAAGAATAGGTACTTTAGAGTTCGTAAGTGGCGTCAAGTTTGAGCAGGCTTACGCACATAAGTATAGGAATGGCTTACGCACGTAAATATAGGAATCTTATCAGGCCTAACACATAGATAGTTCTTCTATAAGAAACTCTCCTTTCCTTCATATTGTTCTTATAGAGCTCGTTCTGTAATACAGATCAAATACAGATAATGAGAAAAGAAATTGATTCAGTAGCTTAATTAGATGACCAAATAATCCATGGATTTCGTTTCATTTCCAATTTCTCCATCAATTTGCTCATCTCAAACCACAGTCCTTCATATTCACTAGTACCTAGGTCCCCATCTAGCTACCTAGCTAGCTAGCCTGTAAATTCAGTACTACGTACGATTCTGCTTTATTTATCAATTCCGGTAATGATATCCGGCAGTAGCAGTCATGATGATGGTGGTGTTCATCATATGTTCCATGATCAGCAAGCAAGCAGTGATTCAGAAGCTTCATCCTACTTGCACCATTCATCCCCTACTGAGTCATCCCAATCTGATCCATCCCCAATCTCAGGGCCAGGTATGTCAGTACTCTTACCGGACTTAACCATGAATAACCATCATTCTCAGCCAAAAGCCTTTCTTGGGCATGAGGCGAACAACGACCTTGAGATGGGTAGGGACAAGACGGTTCCTGAGCATAACAGCAGCCAGAAGGCCCCGAACCACCGTCGAAGGGTCCCTTTCCGGAAGTTTGAACTTGGGAAGATGACTATGGCTGTAGTTGCACCTACGACCACCCTTCTTGTTTGTCTGAAAGTCAGGTCATACTCTTCGCCGGTAGCGGCCATACCATTGCTTTTGTTGTGCTATGGGTCATTATGTATTATTGTTGGAATAGTCATGTCACATGACTTTCCATCAGTTGCCCGATGGATAGAAGAGGCTGGAGTTATCTTAGTGTTTGGAGCATTCACATGGTCCATGACCTCTATGTTTTCACCCCGGCTATATCTGATGGTGATACCAATACTGTATTTCCCCATTCTCTTCATAGCCTTGTTAGTGCTTCGCTATGTTGATTCCAATCCTGATAGTCATGATGGTTTTGGGGATCGACGCAACCCAACGTAGACATTCAAATGCATTTACTCTCAAGACACCACTGTCTGATTGTATTGGTGATGCATAATATTTTAGCAGCATTTATATTATTACCGCAAGCGTGGGCACTTAGTTTTGGTTGTATAATTATAAAAGTTTCTGTCATCTAGTTCGCTAGGCGATAATACATGTATTAGTACAAAGACCCTGTTTAGGGCTGCACAGAAATCGACCAGATCGAAGGACCGGACCGGAACAGTTGGAACCGAGATGAGACCGGATAAAAACCGAGGGGTTCCTGATAGGTACCGGTTCTAAATTTTAGAACCAAGAGGTAGTCGGGACAGGTACCCGATTTTCTTATGAGTACAGATCACCTCGTACCGAATGTACCGATAGATTAGATCTAATCCTAACCGCTCATACTAGGTATAGAAGATCTAATCCTAACCGCTCATACTAGGTATAGAAGATCTAATCCTAACCACTCATTCTAGGGATAGAAACTCAAACTACTCTTCTACTATCGAATCACTTTTTCTTCTTCACCTAATTCTAACTACTCTCGATAGTCAAAGAAGAAATCCCTTTAAAAGGGTTCATTGTTCCCCTTTTGGGGGTATTTTGGAAATAAAACAATTTTGACCTTGTATAAGACAAGGTTCATGCATAACCATTAAAGAACATGGTGGAAGCCATTTTATCTCCAAAATACCACCTAAATGGGGAATGTTGAACCCTTGTTGAATACCACGGTACATAACAAGAAAATATTATGTGAAAGACGATTCTTACCTTGTTCTTTTTTGGCACGGTTGTTCATTATTTTTTTGTTGATAAATAATTTTATATCAACCATGTAAAAAACAAGGAAAAAAACATTCTATCCCAAAAATACACACTAATATGGAAGTGGTGAATCTTTTTATGGGGAATCTATCGTTCCCAATATGTAACGTATAATAAACAAAGTAAAAAATTGGTTATTCCTAAAATACCCTCAAAAAGAAATGGTGAGTCATTTTTGAGGAATAGTGAACCCCAACAGAATACTATGGGATCCGACGAAAAAATATCATGTGAGAAAAAAATTTTGCTATTTTCTTTTCACGGTTTGTTTATCATTTTTAAAAGCTATTTCACATGAATCATGTAAAAAATAAGACAAAAATTATTTTATTCCTAAAGCACCCCCTAAAGGAAAATGGTAAACCTTTCAAGGGATGGTGGATTCTAGCTGAATGTTGTTCGTGATAAAAAAAAACCGGACTTTTCCCATACACTTATCTGGAACCTTTTTTCTCTCTTACATAGAGTCCAGAAAGTAAACAAATAATCCTATCTTTAAATAATGATGAAGATATCTTTTTCATCTTCCAACATAAAATAAAATAAATTATCATCCATCCATCGTTTACAGATTAACTTGATTTTGGGTGCCGAAATTTCTACTTAAAAGATAAAACAACCTCAAATTTGTTATATATAATCTAGATACTGAATCGTTTGAGCATCTAGGCAAAATATCGGTAATGAAAACATTCATATTATACAGGCATCTAAAACACAAACACTCACCAATACATATACGACAGCTCCAAAACTACATATATATACAGACAAATCTCATTCCCTGGATGTACTATCTTTTTGCGTAGCTATCATAAAAGTGATGAAGTTAAACTATAAGTTGTAGAGTCTCTAAGATTATCCAGGTTAATATTGATAAAGCGGTAGCTATAAATACAACAGCCGCAAGTCTAGTATTTCTGGCTATCTTTGGGAAGTCTTCACGGATACATATCGTAACAACAGCTGCTGTGAATGCGAAATTCACTGCTAAAAGGAAACTGTGAAATACATAAGCTTGATGATCACCAAACAGTATGGTTGGTACCAGGTCCCCGCTGTCGATCTCTTTATAGGGTAATTGGACTAAAACCATGGCTATAACGAAAGCCGAACCAAAAATGACTTCCTCAGTCTTGTTCCAACTCTCTAATCTTCTTAAGATTACCAGCATGGCGGACAGTAAACTCACGTACCAGAGTGGATATAATAAACCAGCTGATCCGCAAATTTATATCACCACCTATAATCTGATCATTGAGATGCTCGAATGGTAACTATATTGCCTAAGAGCCAAGAGGCAACTGATGTAACATGAAAATGAATAAGAGGCAATTCTCATTTTCATTTAAAGGATAGATTTTTATTTATCAGGAAGCTAAGTTTACGTTGCTTACGCACATTGCCATGCTCGCAAGTCATGTCCCAAATATAGCATAGAGTATCATATTCATACAAACTTCCGATTGCTGGGCCAAATCAAGTTGCTTCAGTTTATCATTAATAATAATTTCTAACATATTAACAAACAGTTGACACTTCAATATTTTATTTGTGAAACTTCGTTGATATTTTCAATAATGTACGTGTTGATCAGGTCTTTCGCGCCATTGAGATAACCTCAAGAACATCAGAACAGACAAGTCGTATAAGATATCCAGACTTTTTTCAAATTGCATGATTCGCTGATCGCATAGTGCATTCCCTTGCTAATGTGCTTTTCTGTTTAAGAATATCATTTGGTCATCTATTTTAATTTTCCATTCTATTTCTTACTTATTGTATAAATAATAATCATTTAAAGGAAAATTGGTCTATTATTAAAAGAAAATTAATTTATGGGTCTAGAGGACATGTAAAAATAAGGAATGAGTGATATGGATATAAAAAAATAAAACAATTATGTCCTTCATCTTTATATTTATTTCTTTTTTATCCTTTTTCTCTCCAATTTAAAAATAAATCATAAAAATATTCATAACTTTCAAAATATATATCCGATTTTAATAAAACTTATATTTTTGGAAAGGGTTTTAAATTATCTATAAAACAAGATCCATTGTTGATAGTAAATTCAAAAGTTTTTTTTTCCGAAAGAAAATAGCTAGGATGAAACTGGTTGCATCCTGAATTAAAATGAAAAAGAAAAAGTTATTCAAAAAATAGCTTGGATGAAACTGGATGCATCCTGATTTATACTAAGAAAATAAAAATATTCGAATAATAGCTAGGATGAAACTGGCTGCATTCTGGTTTAAAATAAAAATTGAAAAAAAATATTCGAAAATAGCAATGATGAATCTGGTTGCATCCTAACTTGAATTTGTTTTCATCCATGTTTATACTAGTATGAAACTAGTATCATCATTCTCAAAACATTCTCAAAAGATTGGTACATGGCTCAAAAGTGCTTGAGAAGAAGAAAATAAGCTAAAAATAATAAAATAGGAAATCTGCAACGTTTTTATGGTGTTACAGATTAATTGTTGCAATAAAGCTGAAGGTAAACGTTGCTGATTGGTTGAAGAAACCGTTGCAGCTGAAGATAAACGTTGCAAAGCTGAAGATAAACATTGTTGATTGGTTGAAGAAACCGTTGCAGCTGAAGATAAACGTTGCAAACCTAAAGATAAACGTTGCTGATGGGTTGAAGAAACCGTTGCCTTTTCTCTATTCTTCCCGACTTCTTCAGCAGCAGCAACACATAATTTTTTTGAATTGATTTTTTTCGCTCTTTTCAACTTCCTGAGCTCGACCCAACCTTCCTAACCTCTTTTGTGACTCAACCAAACCTTTTTATACACCACATGAGCAAGATTTTTAATAACCAATTAAGAATATGGAGTATTAGTGTTAATCCATTTACATCTTATACAGTATATGACTCAAAGATTCAGCTTAATTAACTGTTTAAAGAGAGACAGTTCTCTTGATATAGTAATTGTTATCAGAAGATACAATTCTAGGTCGGCCGCCCTAAAAAGAGAAGTGTAGCATGCTCATGGGAACATTTTACACACATAACCTTCAAGCCAACAAATGGAGATCCAGTTATCATATGGAGCCCATGTACAGAATAGTTTCAAAACGAATATATATATATCTTTAAAAGAACTGACGAGAGTTATGAAACCTGGTGAAATCTCTTCAAAATAAGAAAACTAAACTTCGACACGCAGTTCGATTTCCCGAAAACGAATTGTAGACATTTACTTGAAAGAAAATATAGTCTTGGAAACAAACAGTAAAAGAATTGGCCTGATAATCACCTTGAAGACAAAGATAGAGCAGCTTTCCAGGTCAGAAAGGCAATCTACAAGCTAGGTTGCTCCATGGCCACCGGTTCCTCAAAGAAAAGTAGTAAGTTGTGCAGACCCCAACTTAAAGTAGGCTTTCGCACCCTTATAAACCTTACGAATAACCTCACAAATACAAACTCCTTGAAATGGCGACAAAATATGAAAATAATTTATAAAAGAGTCTTTTTAAAACAATTGGTTCGATAACCGAAAATAGCACAGAACCTCATATTGTGCATAAGACACGGAGACACCAAAAATATAGGTTAACCAATAGAAATAAAACAGATTTCCCACCCTCGGAATTAATCGACAACCCCTCTCTGTAACTTCAAACTCTAACCGTACTACAAAACCTAACGAATCTTGCGTAGTCCATTTAATTCCCGACTGTGCGTTAGAATTAAATGTTTTCGACCCCTTTCAAGATAATAGATCCATATCTTCTAGGCGACCCCTCGGTCATTGCCCAATTGCATTTGGGATTCGACCCAACTACGAGTCTCAAACAATTAACATACAAGCACAACGATCACTATTACTCCCCAGTGATATTTTTTTGTTATACACATTACAACATGACTGCTTCCAGCATCAACACACAGGATTCAGTCACGATTCTCTTATGATTTGAGGTACCTAACATACTCATATCTTCATGAAATTTCTACACTAGGTTTTCTATACGTATACAAACATCATACTAAAATTTCAGCTCAATCCAACAGTTTATTACAGAGTTATACACATTACAACATGACTGCTTCCAGCATCAACACACAGGATTCAGTCACGATTCTCTTATGATTTGAGGTACTTAAAATGCTCAGGTATTCATGAAATTTGTACAGTAGGTTACTTATATATATACAAACATCATACTAAAGTTTCAGTTCAATCCAATATACGGATATGGAGAAATCATACAAACAGTTGAGTGTCCAGAATCTGAATTCAGCATATTGCAGTCTCAGTTTATTCAATCTTTGCAGTAGTAAATTGAACCTGATCCTCATGAAATTCTTACGGTAGCTTTATAACTCAGAGTAACACAATATATTCAAATTTCATAACAATCTAACGGTTTAATAAAGAGATGCACGCATTACATGATGACTGTTTAGATTTGTTAAGTCAATTTGCAATGAGTATAAGAGCTAGAAAACCTACTTGATACTTTTGCTCCCACTTTTCTCCTACAGGTTTCAGTCTGATCCTCTTATTCTCCACCAAAAACTCCTGAACTGCTAACCCCCAAAACTCCACCGGTGTTTTCTACAACTCTCCCACAGTTTCCTTTTCCTACCCACAATAAGAACCGATTCCAACTCTAACTACCCGAAAGACTTAAAATAGTATTCCTAGTCTTTCTCTAATTCCTCCAACAAATCCTAAATATCCCCCCACGTTCACTAGCCCACTAACTACACTAGGTCAAACAATAACGGGTAGACAAAACTAGGCTAAGGGGTATTACAGAGATTCACTGCTTTGTTATCGGAAGACAATACTCTGTCTTCCTCTTCTTCACTTAAAAAGAATCCATATTTGGTTGTCTAACGACTGAAGAATCCGGATAAACTAGAAGAAGAAGATAAGATCAGGAGTTTATTGGTCAAAGTTGGTAAAATCAGTTGTACTAGCTTTGGGTGTAATACCCATTTAGGATATTAGAAGAGTATCTTCTAAATATTTAGGTAATAAAACAGTATCTAACTTTGTTCGTTTTCTACACCCATAAAATTTGTTTTAAGGGTTATAGGACCAATTAACTATTCACTTAATTAAGTTGTCCTTGCAACTTACTTGGCAGGATTTTAACTAGCCTCTGGTTGCGAGTTGGTATTTTCTAATGCCATATCGGATTGTGGGGATAGTCGGTTAGAGTTTGAGTTTGGAAATCCAAACTTAGTCGGTGATAGGATAATTACTTAATCGGTGATATAGGTAATTATAGTTTGAGATAAATTTTAATTATTTTACTTATTCCTAAAGTGTAGGATTTTAAGAACCAAGTTAAGGAAAACTTGTTCCTTAAATTTATTTCTTAGAGTGCAAGTTAGGAAACCCTATTCTTATAAGATAAGTAATGTGACTCCTATAAAAGAAGGTTTAGGCTAAGAGTTTTAGCTATGAGTTCTCAATGGAATTTTAAATAGAGATGTGAGAAATTCATCCCACCTCTTGGGATGAATGTGAGAGACTATTATGGTGGAAGAAGTATACCATTATTGATTTATGAAGTGATTATCGTTGTTGGAAGACACACCGTTATGGAGTATTTGGACGAAGATGTTAGTAAGATACCGTCTTAAAGGAGAAGATCATGTTGGTGGTGCTTGAGTAAAATATTGGTGTTGAGCATAAGGTATCCATGATAATTTATGTCAGAATGTGCAAAGAAAATCATCTCGTTGTGAGAGAGAATGTGGTAAATATTATCTTGTTTGGTAGAAGACACTATTTTAGAGTTATAGAGCGGTTTTGAAAGTTTCTTGTGTTTTGTCGCATTGTGGTGAGACGATGGATTAATTAGTCAATCAGAATGTGTAATTCTCAGTTGGTGGTTCTATATAAAGAAAGAGGCCGTAGCCGTTTTGTGGATGTAGACAATATATACACATTGTATATATTGTTGAACCACGTTAAATCTATGAGTACTTTACTTATTGCTTTTGTGTATGATTTGCATCTGTGTGGTTCTCTTTCTATTTTGCACATCCTAGATCGTAGTAAAAAGGTTCATGGAGCAATCCGAGAAATCTAGGATTTCTTGTTGGATAGTTTAGTTCCACGAGATTAATTAACATGTTTAGATGACTTTAAACCCCAACAATTGGTATCAGAGCTTTAGGTGGGATTAAAAATTTGAAGAGAGAAGTTTTGGGTTTTCTTGTTGGTAGAAAATTTTGAAAACGAAGGATTTGGTTTCATCAAGTATGTGAGGATTTGATTTTACCAGTATCTGAAGATGAAGTGTTTGATGTTATCAAGTATGTGAAGGATTTGATTTCATCATTTTTTGGTACAAAGCAAAGTATAGCGTTTTCTAAAGGAATGAAATTATATCATGTGATCGCATTTGGTTTGGTCAAGATAGATGGTCTTGACGTTTGTTTTTCTCTACATTGGAGATTTGACATGGATATTTATTGAAGCATAAACCCTATGTTCCAGCATTGCTTCAAGTAATTTCTTTAACCATATTATTAAACTTAATAAGTTTAAGTGATTGTGTTGTATACTTTATACCATATGTATTCTTGTAAAAATTTTGGAAGACATATGCATATTGGTTTTTCAATTAGGTGGTGTTTACATGCAAGACACTATGATAAGGCAAGAGTATCGTAGTTGGGACACAAATTTTTTTATTTTTTGTATATTGGTAGAAGTAAAGATGAAAATATTGGAATGTCAAAGTCTCATTATTGTTCTAATCCAAGGGTAACAATTTGGTTATCAATCGTCATCAGTTGGATCATGTTGTTGATTTTTATTTAACTTAAGTTTAAGGAATATGAAGATGAATTCGTACTCATTCTACCTTAGTTTTTCATTACAATAAGGATTTAGTGAAATCTTGTAGTAGGTTTTGTTTTGGAAGTGTTAACCATTGTCCAGGGATCGATATGTTCCAGTTGTGAAGAGTTTGATTGTCAGTCTTAGTATTTGAGGTGTGTGGCTACAAATAATTTGCAGGACAGTGATTGTTGGATGAAATGTGATATTGGTTGTGATGGAGCTATGATTTCTTATATTTTTATATGAGAAGCAGTTTGTCGACACAGTTTTTAGGGTTTTGTTTGTCTGTATTGAGTTTGACATTGTGTTGTTGAGGATCAATGTTTTCCATTTTCCCTTGTACAGAAGCTAGCTAGTTTGTGATCTTTTAATTTTTGTCGATAATTTTCTATCGAAGAGTTGTTTGGTCATACATCATTTGAAGTCATCGGAGCTGGTTGAAGTGTAAGACCGTTGGAAGAAAACAGGTTGGTCTATTTGTGTTGCAGATACATTCCTATTTTGGTAAAGACTCGTTGTAAGGAATTAAAAAGGTATCGCTTGGACACTTCAAGAGTTTAAAGAATAAAGATACAATACTACAATGTATGCGGTGGTGTGGCTATGGAAACTAGCGCATACTACTAGGAGAAAACACAACGCATAAATTTAAGAGGGCTACAATTTCGGCGTGTTTTTCCGTCAACCTCTATTATTTACTGACTATTTGGATTTTGAGAATTCCTAATAGATTTGAGACTTTCTGTTGGAGAAAGTGATATAACAGTGATAATATTGGAGAGTTTGCTCGTGTACTACAGTTATTGAAATCATAATTACTATAAGACATAGCCTGTAGAGATGAAGGTAGAGATTTCTTTTAAGAATTTTGTTCAACAACAATATAGTTTATGTCCTTTATTTTCTCTACATAGCATGAGAAGATAAACACACATCGTCTTGAATTTTTTTGGAGCTTGAGGAAGTTTCCAAAGGTTTCATATTATGGATGGGTATTTGTGTGAAGGACGGATTATCATATTTCAAAACGTTGGTGTACGTTTAGAGCAAGATTGGGAAAGGGATATGCACAAGACAGAATATGTAACATTATGAATTTTTACGAATATGACAATATAAATTTTTCAACATTAGTCATAATTCTATCTGAGTCCGAGTTATGTTGTGGTTTGACTGTCGCAAAGTCGAAACTACATGCTTGCTTAGAAATTGGTAAAAGACTAAATTGACAAATTTTTGTGTCAATGCCCGTTGAGGTTGCTGAAGTGGTGTAGAAAGTTTGGTGTGTCAGCTGGGGAAGTCTTTGTGAAGCTGGACATGTTTGGTTGTGAAGTATGTATACAATGGTTTAAGGTATGATGAACTTTTAGGAGGAGTAAGAGTCAAGCTGATATATGGTCGTAGAATCATGATCATTGTGAGATAGACTCAGGTAAAACAAGACTTAAAGAGATGATCTTCAGTTGAAGTCATGCTTGATATGCATTGGTACATACATGATCGTTAGTTTCTTGGAAGCTAACATAAAGGTTAGTTTAATTAGTATAAACTAATTAGGCAGAAAGATCTCGTTAGTTTAACATCTCGTTAACTCGCTTTAGTGGACATGCTCATGGAAAGATCAAGTGTGCAATCAGTGATTTGAAGAAACAATTGACTTTGCTGGAGTTTAGATATCGAGTATTTGGTTCTGCTAAGGGAACACTTAGGCAGAAGTTTGGAGGTGGTGTAGTTTTTAAAGTGGTAAATAAAGTGTTCGATTCTCGAACTTGTGAAGGTAATGATTTTAGATAATATTGGATTTAGTCTAATTAATTAAAAACCAGGAAAATAAACTAGAGATGATTTTTAGAAAATATGGGGAAAACCAGGAATCAAGATTTAGTTATTTCTAACAATTTATGTGATTAATCATGTAATTCTTTTTAACAATTTAATTCAAGTTTGCCAAAAATATGTTTTCTAGAAGAATAATTGTAAATCATAAGCATGGGACATCAAGAGTAATTAACTAAGCATGACCCATCAAAAGAAAACACAACTATTTAATAAAAACTATTTTTTTCTAATTTAAATCCATGCAAATAATAATAAAAGAATTAAAAATAATTAATTAAAAATAGACTTACCACATAAAATTGAAAGAAAAACCTCCTCCATCATCCCAGTAAATAAACTTAGCTCATGGTGGAGAAAACTCGCTCAAAAGATCTCTTCATTGCTCAAAATATCGATTACAAGGTTGAATAATGGTGTAACAGCTGAAGAGATACGTTTATAAATGTCATAGTTCAGCCGTTACAAATAGGATTCTAAGCAACAAAGGTTTAAAAGAATAGGCAACAGGAGCTGTTTGAATCAGCAACAGAAATAATCTGAGTCGTCTTCCCCGACGATGGCTGATGAAGAACACGCCGGCCGGAGCAGTAGCAGGTTACCGGCAGCGACCGGAAGTATGGCCGGAATTCTCTGTTTTAATCTCTAGGCTTCTGTCTCCATTTTTCTTGGCTTCTCTTGGTTTATATAGGTAGTAGAAACCCTATAGAGAGTTCTAAACCTAATAGAACTCTCTAAAACAACCCACAAATCTCAATCCTAACCGAAACATGATTCCGGCCATATACATGATTTACGAGCTGATTTCACGGGATCTTTTGCTGTTTCTGACTTGTGTGAGATATCTATTAATGTTTGGAACAATCTGGAAGCAAAATAACTTGCGAATCAATCGATTTGAGCTATCCAGTACAATCCAGTATTTTTCCCGATGAGTTGAATCGGCTGAGTCGCCTGGTTGGCCCGCTGGGTTGTCTCGGCCGATCCTAGGGTGTCCCTTATCCATTCTTGGGGTGCCAATAACACTTGTCCTTAGGTGCCTTTATCACTTTTAAAGCCAATTTTTCCACAAATCTTTATTCTTCAAATGTACCTACAAAGCATAAAAACACGTAATATTTGCAAGATCGAATACTAACTTAATAGAAACTAAGGTGCAATTTAGACACTAAAATGTGTCTATCAGGAGGCTACCGTGGTAGTTTCATTTGGTGATCGAATAGTTATGGATGTCATCCCTCACATGTATGGTGCGCAAGTTATATTTAGTGGCTTAACTGGAGCGGAACATTAACTCAGGTGGAGCAAGGCAGGCCAAGATATAGTTGGGCTCATGGTATGAAGCAAGTTCAAAGGGGCATGCAAGGTTCAAAGGGGCACAATGACTATAACTAAGTTCGATAACTGTGACAATCGTATATGGTATGATTTAGTTGGCATGCAATACACCTGTAATGGTGCCAATCAATATGGAGTTGTGAACATAAAAGAGCTAGGTGTATCTCAAAATGTTGCATAACGGGTGATCATATGATGATGATTGGTGAGATGTTGAGGTGGAGATTTTTACAATCACCAATAGGTTGGATTGTTAAGTCGTGTGTTGGTGACGTTCAAGTTTGATTTGCTCTCTTCTGGTGAAGGTTTTACAGAACAATTTGGGTGAATTACGTTTGGTTTGATTCCTCGCAGAAAGGATACATAGACATCATTTGGTGAAATCGATTGCCAGAAGATGGAGGGGATAATATGTAAATCGTCTCATGCATAAATACATGATCCGAGGTGGAGAATTGTTTAGACAGTCAGTTAGAGTTTGAGTTTGAAAAAAACTCACACGTAGTCGGTGATATGATAATTATTTAGTCGGTGATATGGGTAATTAGAGTTTGAGATAAACTTTAATTATTTTATTTATTCCTAAATTCTAGGAAGTTAAGAACCAAGTTAGGGAAAACTTGTTCCTTAAGTTTGGTTTCTTAGAGTGCAAGTTAGGAAACCCTATTCTGTAGGATAAGTAATGTGACTCTTATAAAAGGAGGTCTAGGCTATAAGTTTTAGCTATGAGTTCTCAATGGAATTCTCTCATCCCACCTCTTGGGGTGGATGTGAGAGACTATTATGGTGGAAGGAGTACATCATTACGGATTTATGGAGTGCTTATCAATGTTGGAAGATATATCGTTATGGAGTATTTGGACGAAGATGTTGGTAAGACATCGGTTTATAGGAGAAGATCATCTTGGTGGTGCTTGAGTAAATTACTGGTGTTGAGCAGAAGACGTCCGTAATAATTTATGTCAGAGTGTGTAGAGAAGATCATCTCGTTGTGAGATAGAATGTGGTAAACATTATCTCGTTTGGGTGAAGACACTATTTTTAGAGTTATAGAGCGGTTGTGAGAGTTTCTTGTGTTCGATATATAGCATTGTTCTGAGTCGATTGATTGATTAGTCAATCATAATGTGTAATTCTCAGTTGGTGGTTCTTAAAAAAGAAAGAGGTTGTAGCCATTTGGTGGATGTAGACAATATATACACATTGTATATATTGTTGAACCACGTTAAATCTGTGAGTATTTTACTTATTGTTTTTGTTTATGATTTATATATGTGTGGTTCTCTTTCTATTTTTTCACATCCTAAATCGTAGTAAAGAGGTTTATGGAGCAATCCAAGAAATCTAGAATTTTTTGTTGGATAGTTTGTTTTCCCAAGACTAATTAGCATATTTAGATGGCTCTGAACCCCAACATGAATCGTTGGTAATATCAAGGCTAACTGCAATTGAAAGTCCTCTGTCGGCAATGTACTGACAAAAGTTTAAAAATCGTGCTTCAAGCGGTAAAGTATAATCCCTACGCAATTTTATAAGAAATAGAACCTATTTTTTGTGAGCTAAAGCTCCTAACAAATTCAACACACGCGGGTTGCGTTAAATATATATGTAATAATGAATGAACTCATCGTGGTCCGGCTCATGTTTTATCTTCCATTTTACAAGATGGCTGATGAGTGGCTCGCTGCTACATATTGCAAGCGATGTCTCGATAAAGCACTCCTCTTTACCATCCTTATATTATATACTTCCTCCGTTTTTATAAAAATATTATTATCATTTTACTTTTGCAGAAACAAAGATAATATATAATTATTACTCAGAAATAATCAACTGCGGAACTAGTTATCGAGGTAAATATCCGAGGTAAGCAGACTTCATATGACTCAGCAAGCAAAGTTCTGACAAATGTTAGAGGACTTCAGTTCCACCAATAGAACAATCTCCCGGTAATTGATCACTAACGAACTCGATAAAATAACAGTAAAATCATTTTTATTTTGTTTTTTTTGGATGGGTTATATCCCCATTCTTTTGATTCGAGTGAATCCTCGGTTTGCAGTCTGGTATTTAGGTGCAAGTGTGTGTAACCATTAAATTAGTTTGCCTTATAGAATTTGGAACAGCTATTGGAAGTTTCTAATAGATGTCATCATTTCTAATGAGAGTACAAGAAATTCTTTGGCTACAAAAAAGAAAGTATAGCATACGTGGGTAGCATGCTTGCACCCCTGAAAATTTTCTTCTTTTGAAGTTTCTAGGAAACAGACTTGGTTGATAAACAATACAAATATTTGAAGGGAAAACGATTGGCTGATTACTTTGTATATTACGGTTGCTGGTACTCTGATCACTCCACCATTAACACAGCTGGGTAGACTTTTAAATAAAACCTTTCCTTGAAAATCTATTTACTTCTTGTAAACCTTTCATTATATGAAAAATTCATCAGTCCTTACACTTGCTCTCTAATCTCTGGTTAATCAATTCAACGATATCAGTCACTGAAAATCTCTAGCTATCTATTTTTTATTATAAGAAATCCTACCTCGCACAAGTACTGACCGGCTATACGGCCACTATCCAAAACTAGTTAAAGGACATGCGGAAATGACTAGATAACTTGTCACTAGAGAGACCATCAAAACACTTTGATAGGGAAGGTATATATGTACATCGTCACTTAGATTTTTTTTTCTCATCTAGTAATCTTTAATTCGATAAAAACTAACCTTAATTAATATTGTTATCTTCATGTTAGACTTTTCTTTTGCAATGGATAAACAGTACCTGTAGCTAATTTATTTGCCAGGAAATTAATATATAAGCAAATGAAAAGACAAAAATTTTTTCTTTCTTTCTTCCCAAGAAAGAAACTGCCGTCTCATCTATAAGAAGTCGTACGTATTGACATCATGTATGGACCGTATGATACAATGGAAGAAGAAAATAGAAATCGAACGTGGATCCGAATATGAGCATGCATGCTTACGTAATCTTACCATGCGTAACACAGTATTTCTAGGTTCTATAAAACTCTGATCTAGTGTTCTACGAATAAATGATAACAGAAAATAAAAAGAGATTCAGCAGCCTAATTAATCAGATGATCAATTGATCCATGGATTTCCTGTCGTTTCCAATTTCTCCCTCAATTCTCTCATCTCAAACCACTGTCCTTCGTATTCACTAGTAGGCACCAATACCTAGCTACCTAGTTAGCTAAAGCCTGTTAATTCAGTACCACGTTCTTCTCTATTGATCAAGTCCTGTAAGGATGTCCGTTAGCAGCAATCATCCAACGGCTTGGCAGCATTCATCCCCTACTGCCTCATGGACCTCATCCCAATCTTCTTCATCTTCATCTCCAATTTCAGGGTCAGGTGTGTCATCCTCACCCACTCCTGATCAGAAGCGTAGCGGCACGACAGATTCTGAGCATAACCACAGTCTGAACCACCATCAAAGGGTTCCTTTTCGAAAGTTTGAACTTGGGAAAATCACTATGACTGTTGTTGCACCTACAACCACTCTTCTTGTGTGCATGAAAGTCTGGGCGCACTCTTCACCGGTAGCTGCCATACCATTGCTTTTCCTGTGTTATGGCTCGTTAGCCATAATTGTTGGGGTAGCCATGTCCCATGTTTTTCCATCAGTTGCCAGATTAATTGAAGAGGTGGGAGTTATCCTAGTTTTTGGAGCATTCACATGGGCCATGAGCTCTATGTTTTATCCCTGGCTATTTCTGATGCTAATACCAATGCTGTGTTTCCCCATTCTCCTCGTAGCCTTGGTAGTGCTCCGCTATGTTGATTCCAAACGTGGTGGTCATGCTTGTTTTGGGCATCGTTGATGCAAATGCACTGTTGATGATGTTGGTGGTGATGCATACTATTTAACACTCAGCTAGGGGATCAGCTGCTGCATACATTTAAGCCTCGAGATCCCTTAATGCTTATATGTATTATGTTAGTAATTTGTGTGTGTAAGTATTAAACAGAAGGAAATTTGATTTCAGCCTTATACAGTTATACTAATCCCTCATCTGACTCTATGTTTTCCCTCTCAATGTTAATTGATTGTTTGTTTTTTTCTTGTTTATCTAACTCACTTGAATTTGACTTACCGAAATCTCGTTTATTATATACGATTAAAAAAATTGTTAAATAATAGGGTTATTAATTGAAATTTCTTGATTCTAATTAGATTTGATTCAGAATAAGATGTATGAGCCGAGTTAAATCTCGAGTCGGATTTCAAAAATTGGAGAAAGAAAAACGATCTGACATCTTAGCGGCGACATCTATTAGAATGTTGTAAAGTGTATGAAAAAGGGATCGAGGTGATTGCACAGTATACACATGAAGTGAAGAGTGACTGTGCTATTCGTGCACCTGAAGTGAAGACCAATCAAACACTAAATCACTTGATTTTCGGTGCCGAATTATTCTACTCAAAAGATAAATCATGTCCATGAGTCATAGACGCTTCGTCATATCAGTGCTAAATAAAATGTCAGCAATGTCATTTCTCAATAAAAAAATCACTTGCGGAAACAAAAGGAGAAAACAACTCCAAACTTGTTATACGTAATCGGACTCGGTTGTAAACTGGATCGTGACATTACAACACGTTAAAATTTAAACATAACATGAAACATCACAATATATAACATGCCACAACATAACACAATACGGTAATTTTATGGGTTATGCTGGAATAGATAAATCGACACGTGACACAACATAGCACGTAGTACAACGCGCTGTTACCGTATGTATCCACGAAGACTTTCCAAAGATAGCTGGAAATACTAGAACTAACACAGTTTTATTTACAGCCACTGTTTTATCAATATTCAATTGGCTAATCTTAGAGCCTATATAACTTACTCCCTTATTTTTAAAAAGATAGACTTAATTACTGTATTATATAGAAAAGAAGCCGGTTTTCATAAAAAGAAAACCAAATATTTTAATATTATTATTTTGTTCAGGTGGGATCGATGCTCTCTCCTATTTTCTCCGGTAGTAGCTGAATCCACCCAATTAATATTGTACATTTAATAGTAAATCGACTCATTTAAACTATAATAAGACCGCCCTTCCCTGTCTAATTCAGTGCATCCATCCATTGACATCGAAATTTTCTCCATATCTTAGTTTTTTCTTCTCCTTCCTTTTTGCCATTTTAATGTACAATTGTCTGACCTTGTCTTGGATTTATGGATGTAGGATTATATATAGTTGCGTGTAAAGGTGCAACTACATACGGCTTAAAAGTGCATAAATGGGAATAAGAAACTTTAAAAAAAAACATCCCTAAAATTTGAACACAACATGGCACATCACATTATAGTTACACTAATATCGTCTATATATAATGGAATGACTCAAAATACAGATCAAATACATACTTTTTCCTTTATCACTCCAATGTACGTGCAGTACTCAAAATACAGATCAAATACAAGATAAGATAGTTCTTCTATAAGATACTCTCCTTTCCTTCGTATTATTATAGAGCTCGTTCTGAAATACAGATCAAATACAGATAATGAAAAAAGAAATTGATTCAGTAGTTTAACTTTAATTAGATGATCAAATAAACCATGGATTTCGTTTCATTTCTAATTTCTCCGTGTATTTGCTCATCTCAAACCACAGTCCTTCGTATTCACTAGTAGCTAGCCTGTAAATTCAGTACTACGTACGATTCTGCTTCATTTATCAATTCCGGTAATGATATCCGGCAGTAGCAGTCATGATGATGGTGGTGTTCATCATATGTTCCATGATCAGCAAGCAAGCAGTGATTCAGAAGCTTCATCCTACTTGCACCATTCATCCCCAACTGAGTCATCCCAATCTGATCCATCCCCAATCTCAGGGCCAGGTATGTCAGTACTCTCACCGGACTTAACCATGAATAACCATCCTTCACAGCCAAAAGCCTTTCTTAGGCATGAGGCAAAAGACGACCTTGAGATGAGTAGGTGCACGACAGTTCCTGAGCATAACAGCAGCCAGAAGGCCCCGAACCACCGTCTAAGGGTCCCTTTCCGGAAGTTTGAACTTGGGAAGATTACTATGGCTGTAGTTGCACCTACGACCACTCTTCTTGTTTGTCTGAAAGTCGGGTCATACTCTTCGCCGGTAGCTTCCATACCATTGATTTTTTTGTGCTATGGGTCATTATGTATTATTGTTGGAATAGTCATGTCACATGACTTTCCATCAGTTGCCCGATGGATAGAAGAGGCTGGAGTTATCTTAGTGTTTGGAGCATTCACATGGTCCATAACCTCTATGTTTTCACCCCGGCTATATCTGATGGTGATACCAATACTGTGTTTCCCCATTCTCTTCATAGCCTTGTTTGTGCTTCGCTATGTTGATTCCAATCCTGATAGTCATGATGGTTTTGGGGATCGACGCAACCCAACGTAGACATTCAAATGCATTTACTCTCAAGACAGCACTGTCTGATTGTATTGGTGATGCATAATATTTTAGCAGCATTTATATTATTACTGCAAGCGTGGGCACTTAGTTTTGGTTGTATAATTATAAAAGTTTCTGTCATCTAGTTCGCTAGGCTATAATACATGTATTAGTGCAAAGACCCCTATTCAGGGCTGCACAGGAATCGACCGGATTGAAAGATCGGATCAAAACCGTTGGAACTGAGATGAGACCGGATAGGAATCGAAGGGTTCCTGATAGGTACCGGTTCTAAATTTTAGAACCGAGAGGTAGTCGGGACAGGTACCCGATTCTCTTATGAGTACCGACCACCCCGTACCGAATGTACCGATAGATTAGATCTAATCCTAACCGCTCATACTAGGTATAGAAGATCTAATCCTAACCACTCATCCTAGGTATAGAAACTCAAAATACTCTTCTACTATCGAGTCACTTCTTCTTCTACACCTAATCCTAACTACTCTCGATAGTCAGAGAAGAACACTTCTTCTTCTCCACCGAAAATCGATCTCCACAATTTCAGGTTTTCAGTTCTAGCCCTAGTAATTTGATCTAAAGTAATTGTTTGTAGGTGACTTTGGTGCTTTGATGTTCTGTTAGTAACTTGGTACGGTTTTTTTCTTTCTATTGGAAATTAGGAATTTTTCAGAGGAAGTAACGGAACTGATGGGAGGAAGATTGAGTGTACTGCTTCGAAATTTCAATTCCTCCAACCAATTTTCATTTAGGACTCCACCGATTGAGGTAATGAACCAAACTTTCTAATTGAGTTAATTAGGGGATATGTGGGTCTGCTTTAGATGTTGGTAATGTAGAAGTAATGATAATTTCTTAAGTGTTCATGCTTTAGATAGATGAATGTATTTGAACCTGCAGTGAAGGTTTGTCCTTTATGAATTTGAAACTTTTGAATATGATTTTTTTTTCTGGCTTAGCAAATAATACTACTGTTATATTAGTTAGATTAGGAGTTTTAGTATGTTTTTTAAGATGGATTTTAAGAGAGGGTTATTAGGCTATCTCAATGTGTTAGATAGGGATTTTGATCAAAAAAGTGATTGTTCACTTTTGATAGTTTGGTTTTGAAGATGATTGTTCAGGTGAAAGTGCTATATTATTCTCACTGTGGATCAGCATGAATGATAGTCTTTTGACATGCTCAGTCTCTATGTGTGTTAAATGTCAGTCTCTATGTGTGTTAAATGTCATGGACTAAACTCAACTTTTAAAAACTGAGTTCAGAGTTGAATTGCTACAAAACAAGGCCAATGAATGATCTTACTGCCATTAAATTGGTTGAATGAATGGTGCTAGACAGTGGTTAGCTGAGTGACACAGAAAAATAAATGTTAATATTTTCAAATGTTAGAGCTACCTAAATGATTTTTTTAATATTGTTTTTAGCTTTGTGTGTGCTGAAATATTAATTACATGTGTTGAAAAAGAGTCTGCAATTGGTAATTAACTCTCAACACTTCTTGGTGTTTGCAACTTAATTATGTTTTGAGATTTTGGATTCTGATTTTGTAGCTTTACATCAATCTTTACATGCTTACATTGTAGTTTTATAGTTGAAGCAACAACTTAACAGTTGTCGATAATAATAATATAAAACAAATTAGTTTGTGTAGCTCATTTGTTTTTGTGTCAATGAGTAAGTACTATTTTTTCTTATCCGGATGTTGTTCATCTATGTTTCACAAATTGTAGTTGTCTATCATTTTCACTTAAATTGTAGGATGGGTTAGGCCCTGTTCTCAGATTTAGAAGTAGTTGATGGTGTAGAACTTCTTAAGGAAGTCAGAGATTTTTTGATCCTTGGTCCCAACATCCTGCACAAGTCCTTCGTTCCCCATCACATACTGCCCAATGATATGATGCCCTTGTTTCGCATGTTCAACAATGTTGTACAGTTCTTCCATCCCCCTGAACAGAAGCATGCATGTCTATTACCTACATATCAGCGAACAAATAAAAAAGAGAAACATGTTAAATTCGAAATACAAATGTTCTGCAATATCATGTTCTATGAAAGAGAAATATCACATCAAAAAGTCAAAACAGTTGCAAGATATAATTAGCAATAAATTTGTCAAAAACAATACAAGTTCTACAGAGAACCCACCTGAACCATAAAAAGCATTTCACAAAGAGTACCACTTCCTTTCTGCAATACCTCATCAGGCGGCATAGACATAATTGTAGCAAGGGAAAATATAAATGGATGAACATATGTCATATAAAGGAAGTAAGTTGCAACAGCATCTGATACAGAATAAGACGTCATTATCTGGTGAAAAATATTTCATAAATAAATCAGATATATTCATAGTTTATTTTATGAACTAATACACAAAATATTAACAAAAATAACCATTAAACTCGTACCCGTGGCTGTTCCTTGGCAAAGTGAGCATAAGGTATTTGAACCTTCATAAGTTGCATATGAATTATATGGAGAAAAAAACTCTACCAAAACACCATGTCTTAATTTAAATAAGTAATAAATTTATTGGGTAAGTAATGTGAACCTACAATTCTTAGTTTTCATAAAAGAAAACTAAGAAAAAAAATGGAATGGCAAAAAGATATTTTCGGGGATTTTTATTCTCAGCTCGATTATCTTTTCTAAATAGAGTAAAAACTAAAATGATTTTCTTTTCCCCGAACACAATAAAAACTAAAAATATATAAATGACTTTGCTTTGACCATCAAAACATCAAAATCTAAAGGGTTGAACATGCTGCCAGAGTTAGAATAAAGACCTCGGATTGACTAGGAACAATAGTTTTGTGAAGGATTTCATGGCACATATATGCCTATATGGTCTTCCATATGAAGAGAGAAAACCAATCAAATAATGTACGCCATTATCAATTAAGAAGCAAATTGAAATTTCTAAGTTTCACTTAAAATCAAACATAATCAAAGAAACAAAAAATATACCTATCAAACTAATTTATAAAACACTAATTAAGAACTCAAAACACATAAATATCAAACTAACTCATTGTTTATTATTTCCATGATAGCATCAATATCATCCCTCATGATATCAGTTTTACTCTTCAAATCCTCAAACTTTCCATTGAAAACATTCCATTGTTCCTCAGTCATCTTCACCTCTTTTGGCTCTTCAACTTTGTCTTTGTCATCCTTTTTTATCATCTCAGTGGTTTTATCTGCAGATAAAAGTACAAGTAATCTCTCAAGAACTTTTTCTATTAAATCATCTTTGCGTTTGTATCCATTCGCCTTCCTCCGATCCTCATACTCATGATGCATAAATAAACCGGCAAAAACACTTGCCGACATAAGAACGAAATAGCCTGCTGCTTCAAAAGGCATGATGACTATTTTTCTGTGATAATGCTTAGTTTGAGGATATAATAAAAGAAAGTGTATATGCATTCAAAACAAAAACCCTAATTGGATATATAGCCTGAGATAACTTGAGAGAGAAGACACCTTTTCCGACTGCCGTAAATCAATTGTATTGCCTAAGGTGGATATAGGTCGAACCATGCTCAGGCCCAGAAGCATCAAGTGTATCTATTTACTGTGAATGATATATCATGGCCAACGAGTCAGGGGACCTATTAAACCATCTGACAAGCCCCGGGGATAAAATCAGTTCAGATCATTTTTTATTCTGAGTAGACACCGGATCCGCACATGAACAGGTCCAGATAAAATACCCAAATTTTAGTTCGCCACAATGACCGACACTGAATTCTCTTTTTTTTTCTTTCGAAACTGTTCGTATGAAATTGTAATTTCCATCATATTAAATTCTAGAGACCAAATCGGATTGAACCGTCGAATCACCGTCTATTTAGCACGAATACGGATATGGAACCAATGTTATGAGAACCGAACCGGGTATCGAATCGAAAAAATTACTGGGTCAAGGGTCATATGATTTAACCAGTGGTTTAATCCGGAGCTACAGGGTTAAATATATAAAAAATTATAAACATATAAATAATAAAAAATAATAGAGTTTGGAATATTTACTCATAAATAAGTTTTTTATTTAGTAAATATATAAATATTTTATGAAAAAATATATAACATAAGTTGGCAAAATGGTTAACAGCTTTAATTTTGGCTCAATAGGTCACAAGCTCAATTTTCTCTACGTGAAATTGTTAACGGGTTGAACCAGTTTAGATCGTATTGGTCATCTGGTTCACTAGTCAAAGCGGTCGGGTCACCCGGTTTACAAGATAAAAAATGGGTTTTGAAAAAATTATTGCGTCAATGATGACCCAACCCAAAAAAGTGGGTTCTGAAAAAAATCATTGGGTTAATGATGACCCAACCCAAAAGAGTGGCCGGTTCACCGGTCCGATCGGCCGGTCCGGACTGGGTCTCAGAACATTGTACTGGATATAGTTACGACACGACGGTTACGGGGACACGTTAAATATCTAAAAAACGGGTTACGGAGATACGTTATATATGTACTATACACACCATTAAAATAAAATTTTATAACACTCTACTCAACATAATGATTGTTATTAGTTTTAAAAAATTGACTACTAATTAAATAAAATTAATACTATGAAATAATGATTAAGTCTTTCATGAATAATGTTTGGATTTGGCTAAAAAGAAAATAAATTAGTATCAGATTTTATTTATTTTGATTTTCCAAACCAATGTGAACCATTTATGATGAGTCCTATCAGTGTCCACGAAGTGTACAATATCGAATTTTACGGGACACGTGATGTGGCGTGTCCATCGCGAATCTGGAAGTGTCGGACGTGTGTCGTGTCCGATACGGTTACGCCATCTTTCTATACGTTTTCTGTAACATAGATCACCGTGATACGATTAGCCAATAAAATGTCCTAATGTATAATCTCTGATAGGGATGTAAAATGTGCCATGCCAGCACGTTTACAACACAATACAACAGTTAATAATCGAGCACAACATAGCACATGGCACGGCAGGTTAGTTTAGTTTGTTGTGATGTGCTAGACTAATAAACGCATCGGCATAATACAACACACGACATGGATAAACACGCGACACAACACATCATGACACAACACAACAGAGTCTTTATTCTAATCCATTTTTGTTATTTTATATGTTAATTTATTTTTATAATAATATATAGAATATCTAGATATCTGAAAAATATTTTTTTGGAAAACCAAAAATAACTGTGTCGGCAAAGCACAACATGGTTATCTTTCTGGTATAACATAGTACGCCATCTAACACGGCATGGCACAACACGCTTGTATATCTGGCATAGCATAATACGGCACGCATCACATTAAGCACATAATGTCGTAGGTTGAGTTGTGCACGTTTTACACCTTTACTCCCTTCGTTCTAGTTTAACTGATTTACCTGATTGGTTTAGTTTTTCCACACTAATAGTTGCAAAAATTTAATTGATGATTAAAGTTAATAAGAAAATTAAATGAATCCAAGTTGTTTAGGTTGTTTGGATGATTTTAGTGTCAGGATACACAGAAGTTTTGTGACAAAATCACAAAACAATCAACTGATACGAGATTGAAAAAAAAAAACACCCAAAACAGCCAAGCTAAATTTGGACAGAAGGACTAGTATAGACCTTGGATTGACTACTGATAATATTTTTCCTTGGATTTAATAATAAACGTAAGAGAAAAAACCATCAAATAATGTTTGCGCTGGATAATATCAGAAATCAACCATAAAAGAAAATTGATATTTAACACGTAAAGATTAAATCGGGTGACGCGGAATAAAAATGTGATCAAATGATTCGTCATAAATTATCTCTCCTGATATTATATTAAAGTCCATGTGCTTGACTAATTTCGAAAACTGAGTTTCCAGATTAAGATCCCAAAGCTTATTAACTGCAGAATTTTAATTATCCATCCAATCTTAAACTAATTTCAGTTGTCGAACCTAATTTTATTTGATATTTCAGATATCTGCTGATTATTTTCCATACAATACAATAAACATAAAAATGAAAATACAAATACAAATCAATTGCAATAAATTAATTAATTGAAGTGTTTTCAAACAGAAAAATCACAAGTTTGTGATGTCTTATTATTCAAACAAGTTAAAAGCTAGTATTTTTCATCTAGCTGTAAGAGGCTTCGAGCTATAAGTTAAAAGTGGACGTCTATTTCTTGCAGACGACACCACGTCCATCAATTCCACTGCCACAACTTAGGCTAGCATACTCGGAAGAGGATCCAGTGCTAGAAGAAGCAGAGCCGGTGAATCTAGCAGCAGCACAATCCTTTGCAAAGACATTTGAAGTGATAAACTTTTCAGCTCCACCAATGACAGACATTGATGCTCCCATGTTCACTTTACTCACGTAGTTGTAAGCGTAAGTCTGTCCTAAAACACCATTTACGTTCTCACCGAGTGAATAGAACTTGAAGCCGAGGTCAAGATGAGCAAAGCAATCATCTTTGGTTATTCCATAGTTGTGAACTGCAGATTCTTCTTCGGTAATTGGTACCACATTAGCAGTTATCTTGAAGTTTCCTTCTACTTCAACAATGATCTTGTTAGTTGTACTTGACCTTGTTACAGTGACGGTTGGTGCAACTTCAGATTGCCATTTGGCACCTTCTGATTCAGGCAAGTAGATGGGCTGTCCATCGAAAGTGAGTCCTAGACGATCGACGGAATCATCCCAAACAGCTGTCTTTCGAGCGCCAACGTAGATTTGGTGGTCGCCGAAGAGGATACCGATGGCTTGAACCCAAGTGAAGTCTCTCTTCAAGTTTTTGTTTCTTTTACCAATGAAGTGGGCATTTATGTGGACGTTAGAATCGGAGAGAAGGCAGAAGTCGCGGTTTTGTTTCCCGTGGAAGTAGAAAGTGATCCCATCACCACCGACAAATCGTGGATCTTGGCAAACAGCTCCGGGTTGATCACAGTCTGTGCACATTACATATAAGTTACCTCAGTTAGCATACACATATTACAAATATGAGATCGATTTTATACTAACTAATAATAGTATATACGAACTCATTTAACTAGTTAGGGCAATAGTATACTTACTACACATGGGTTTGCAGGTGACACAATCGACCACACATCCAGTTGGGCAAGCAGCAGGACAAACATGCTCAACATTGTAGCACTTTCCGTATTTGGGGTTTCTGCACCTAGACCGTCTCTTTGCAGAAACCTCAGAACTAGGTGGAGTGGATGGAGTTGTTGGGGTAGGAGTTGGAGTAGAAGGTGGTGTAGGAGACACGGGAGGTGAAGGAGTTGGCTCAGTAGGTGGTGAAGGGTACACAGGAGGTGAAGGAGTAGGCTCGTTAGGTGGTGTCGGATACACCGGAGGTGATGGAGTTGGCTCGGAAGGTGGTGTAGCAACAGGGGGTGAAGGAGTTGGGTCAGTAGGTGGTGAAGGGTAAACAGGAGGTGAAGGAGTAGGCTCGTTAGGTGGTGTAGGATACACCGGAGGTGCTGGAGTTGGCTCGGGAGGTGGTGTAGCAACAGGAGGTGTACTAGGAGTATCACCCTTACCTTTTCCCTTGTCTTTGTCATCTTTTTCCTTATCATCATCACCCTTGCCTTTGCCTTTGCCGTTGTTTTTGTCAACATCCTTTTCCTTATCATCATTATCACCCTTACCTTTTCCTTTGTTTTTATCGTCATCCTTTTTCTTATCGTCGTCGCCTTTACCCTTTTTGTCATCACCCTTTCCCTTGTCATCGGCACCACCCTGTGGTGGACTAGATTCAGATGATGACCCATTATCGGGGCCACAAACAGGTTTGCATGAAACACAGTTGACATGGCAACCACTGTCGCCGCAAAACTTAGGACAAACATGAGGCAAGTTGTAACATTCCTTGTACTCCTTGTTCTTGCAAGTAGCTTGGCTTGGATTATCGAGTCCAGGTGGATATCTGGCTGCCTCTGCCATAAAACCCATCGCCAACAAGATCATAACGGATGCAACACAAAGATGCACCGTTGCACGAGCCATGATATTGATTCCTCGCAGTTATCTACCAAATGATTTGTCTAATTAGAATTGATGCTGTGAATGGAAATTGATGATTTAAGTTTGCAATCTCTTGCCACTATTTATAGGAACTGAATTCCTTCATATACGTACGGTAACAAATATTATTAAGCATTGGCCTTTAAGAATACTGCAATTTAGGTTCTCTACCTCACATGGGGTGGCTATTTCTAAACATATTATAAATAGCTGGTCCAGTTAAACTCTCTTCATTTCCCTTCGCATATAGTCAACCAATAAAAAAATGTAGTAGTAGGCATGAAGTAACGCGATATCACCGTACTTCGAGTACAAACTAGTACCTTTGCTTGGAGTTAACTCCAGAGGCGTAGTTAGAGGTGAATATGTTCTCAGGATAATAGCTAGAGCTGCAAGTCTCTGGTGAAAACAATTAACAAGAGCATAATTGAAGCAGTGTGCCTGTCCAACCCAATGGAACGATAGGGACAATATTTTTTAGATGGTGGTGTATCTTGCCTTTTAATCAAACATCCATGCACATATCAAGATTAAAAAAAAATCTTACTACATTTCATGTAAAAAAAAATATACTGTGTAAACATTGCATCAAATAATTTCAATGAAGGAAAAGTTAAATCAAAAAATTATTTAAACAAACTGACTTTATCACTGTACTAAAGTGACATCGAAGAGTAAATACTGATTGAAAAAATTAAACCCTAGCACAAGATTATTCGGGCCGGGACATTGTTACTTGTTGTTGGCAAGAACCAGAGCACCAACATCATCATTAATAAGAAGAGACGCTCCCTTCAAACTCTCTAATCTTTTACTTAAAGCACCTGATTGTTCAGCATTCATTATTTGTATTTTTCATCCTTACCAGCTTTCTTCACCTCATCCAGTTTCTTACTCAAAGCTTCAATCTTCTCATCCAAATCTTCATCTTCAACAATATTTATTGCAGCCGGTTAATATATCTTCCGGGTCTGATTCTTTTGGTTTGATCAGCACAAAAACTAAAACTTCCGACACACAAACCACTGGCATAATTGAATAGATCATCATCCATCATAACTATCATATATAGTACCAAACAATGCATAAACATAATATACATATACAACGCTAGCTCCTGAACCCATGGCTATAGTTTTGTTCACTATACCTACTTCCAAGGTTGACAAGAAAAAAGAGATCGGTTGAAGAATTGAAGCTGTTCACACCAAAACCCTAGATATGGGAACAGATTTTGCAGTGATAATGCAACAATTAAATAGGCTTGGAGAACAAGTTGACAAAATAGAGAGGCAATTGACCTATGGACATATGGTTATCTGGCTTGCCTCATTGGGTACTACTGTCGTAAAGCAAACAGATGACGCGACTTAGGTACATAACTTTTTTGGTGCACGCCCCTGTATGAAGACCCAAATCGCTCGTCGGAAGAAAACCTGTTTGAACAATTCACATAACCACTAGCTATCAAGGACGTGTTTTTTATCATTCTTCTATGACTTATCCATGTTTATTTGGGTAAATAAAGCTTATTTCCCAAATCAATCACTTCACTGAGATCAGCCTTTATCAAATCTACATTTCTTTTCACGTCTTCGAGAGGTGAATTTTCATGGCATTTCCACTTTTCCACACTGAAATCATCTTGGAAGTTACTTCTTTTTTGGTGCACAGATCTACTTTTCGATTCCATAAAATAAATTAGCACACTGGCACAACCCAAACACATAAGAACTTCTCCTAAAAATTCCATGATCACTAATTCAATTCCAATGTTTGGACTCAAAATAGGTTATGTAAGGACACAAAGGTGCCTCTTCATTTTAATTTTTTGGAAAATGAAAGAGAAGCGACAGTTCGGAGTCGAGCCAAACAGACTCCATAGTGACAAACACATCCTTACAAGTTACAACCGTCGCATGCACACACCTTTACAAACATATTTTAAATGAAGAAACCGCAACTTGTTTAATGCCAAACCCTTTGGTTTCTTTCTAAACATTCTCAAAAAAGAACGCACAAATAGAGAGATAGAATGATGAAGACAAACGCAGTGTTGGAAAGAAAGCTTAACGAATTAGAAACGGAATTGAAGAACTTAGTGGTATCACATCCGGCGGATCAAACACCATCTCATGGTCAAATATGGGAATGCTACCGGAAGGTTTTATTCCTGCGGAATCTTCTCTCAAGAGAGATAGAATCCACTCCTGATGATCATAGACGATTATACTATTACGAAATAGATCGACAACTCGCCAAACTCGAAAATGCATACCAAGACTTGAGAAGCACCTCTTCACAAGTAAGCCAAACCGATATTGTTGCCTTATTGTGTTCATGCACGAACTCATCAGAAGGTCATGGTGGTGATAACGGGAGCAATGGATCAACAGACACTATGGATTCTCCTTTTTATGGCGTGGATTTAGAGGCATCCGAAGTGGAAGCAGCGGTGGATGAAGAGATAGTGATGACCACCCCTTCAGCAATGGTGGTTTGTGATGGTGGTAGAGGTTCAGAGGCATCTGAAGTTGAGGATGAGATAACAACGGCCATTCCTTCACCCTTAGTAGTTCGTAATGGTGAGGCATCTGAAGTGAATGATGAGGAGATAGCGATGGCCATCCCTCCATCAGTAGTAGTTTGTAATGGCGAGGCATCTGAAGTGGAAGCAGACCCGGATGAGACAGCGACGAGTAATGGCGTAGTTCAAGAGGCATGCAAAGTGGAAGCAGTCGCGTGTAAATACATAGCGAAAACCCTCCCTTCACCGGCAGTAGTTTGCAATGGCAGAAAAGTTCGAAATCGAAAGACCATTCCTTCACCGGCAGTAGTCTGTGATGGCAGAAGAGTTCGGAAGACCACCCCTTCACCGGCAGTAGTTTGTAATGGCAGAAGAGTTTGGAAGATCATCCCTTCGCCTGCAGTAGTTTGTAATGACAGAAGAATTCGGAATCGTAGCAGTTATGGGATCAAAATTTGTTTATTAGTGATAATGCTTGGTTATATGGGTGAAATGATAATCAACAGCTTGTTTCATCACTCTTGTTGTAGGGATTCCTTAACTCCTACTTAGTAAGTTTGAGGCACAAAGAGTAGTCTTTTTTCGTTAGTTCGGGAGGTTTTTGCATGTTTATTTTGTAAGTTTCTTTCAGTGTTCAACTTTCTCGCATGTAATATCAGCAAATACACAACTTTCTCGCATTTTTTAATATAATTACTGAGTTGATCTTTCCGAGTGATGCGATTTTCAACGAGAAATGCAGAGCAAAGTGAAAGGGTTATTACATGCAACATTTCTACCGATGTTTGCTGAATTTGCATAAACCCTATATTACGATTCTTCACACCTTTAAAGTGATCAAGAAAACCATACATGAGGATTCAAAAATAGCTAGACAATGGAAAAACTAGTGTACTTGTATGCAAAACTTTTAGCCACTTATCTTCCCAGGACCCCTACCCTATTCACTCTTAAGACTTCGAAAGTGGCAAAATCATAAAGGATATAAAATCGAGATATAAAATCGAGATTAAGAAACCATCAGAATCTTAGTTTTTCTTCTTTTTGTGTGATCGGAATCCAGAGTCATGTTTCCCTCTTTTCTTACTGCTACTCTTATTATCACTTTCTTTCTCCTTCCCATCCTTCTCCTTTTTTTCCTTTTTTTGCTTGGTTGACTTCAGACTAATAACACCTCCTGCACCAATCTTTCCTGCCCCTTTCTTTAAAGCTTCTTCAAAACCAGCTTCTTTGCCCACAATTGCATACTGTTGTAAAAATTGTGGATTCAAAGAACCCTCGTTTTCGGCTTTAATCTTGTCCTATACATGGTTGAAAAGAAGATATGAACTTGTGGAAAACATGAAAAAATAAAACAGCAGAAACAAAAAACTACCTCTTTTTTTTAAAGGATAGAAGATGTTTCATGAGTGAGAAACATGAGCATATATTAAATTTACACACCCTGACTTGTTTTGCTGCATCATTCAGGTCGTCATCCAATGATATGTCGTGGGGTAACATTTCAACCTGAATCGAAGTTATACATACACCGGAAAAATATCAGTACTGATGACAAACTCAAAAAGGGAACAAAAAACAATAAACAAATACAGATAAAAAGATTTATATTACTACCGAAGGAGAACAGAGAATGATTTTACTAGCGGCTTACATAGTACCTTTTTAAGACGAGGTAGTGTTGACTCAATCTCTTTTGCTGCGACATTATGCAGATATTTGTAAAACCTTTTCATAGTTTTAATAAAATCTGACAAAATTTGTTCCCTTGTTAACTTCAATTGTTCCTGCACGGAATAACAAGCCAAAAAACATTAGTCCAACACCAATCTAATGAGAAAAACTGCAAAGAACAAACAGCACTAGCAAGAAATGCAAGGCCTTTGTCAATTAAGAGTTGTTTACTCGCTACTATCTAAGACTAGTTCAATCATTAGATGGATTAACGAACCGCGATGCAAGTGACATTTTGGTTCTGTAAACCCATGCAGAGTAGAATAGAGGCCTGCACATAAGACAACGGAACTGGAAACTTCTGTTGGAAGTATTGATGAGCAATAATTGGTAGCAGGTCGAGGATCTGTTGCAAAATATGTAGAATATCATTAGTAAATAGTAATACCAAATAAGGTTCCTTCTGAGAAGTTTGGAAATCTCACCATATGATATTCTGTAAGATGACTTGTATAGGCTTCCAATCGGTCTATATCATGGGGTGATAATATTCCGTTCAGTGATGTTATAAAGTCATTTTCAGCAGCAGGTTCACTATCTGTGAAATTGATCTTGGGGTCCAAGACACTAAACAATAAAAGAAGAATTAGGTTTTGGATGCTTATTAGATTGACGAAGACGAGAATTGATTTTCTAAACTTACCTCATAGCAAGCTTACATTCCATGGATCTAAAACTTGAACCCAGGAGTCTGGCAAACCGTCTTCTGAAATCTGAGTCGCAAAACAGTGAGACCCAGAAAGACCACGAAACTAGGAAAGCTTAGGGTGCTATGAAATGAACTCACCTTGATAAAATGGAGAGAAGAAACCCCATTGATCGGATCCACTGACTTCAATATCATCAGTATTCAATGGCTTAATAACCATGCATGTGTGTTCACCCGTCACAGCATTCTGATGAACCCAACAAGGAAGTCAACAAACCAATAGCATATCTATGTAACTCTAGTTTAAAACATCATCTTAACATACAAGAAAAAAGTACTGACCGGAATTTGACCAATATAAAAAGGAGCAAATTTGTGTCTCCTCCAAAAGCGGAAGAGATCCAAAGTTAACCCAAATGAGACACCAATATAATGAAGCTTTTCAGGTTTTCTTTCACGAAGATGCACCAGTAAATGTGGAAGATTAGCTCTTGGCTTTACAGTTTCTTCCAACAAGGAAACCTGTGTCAATGGAAGTCAGATACCATCTGCAAATGGTCCTTGCTGTTATGCAAAAGAGAACTATGTTACATAACTGCTATTCTTTGTGGTTGAACTCCCCCGAAGAGAATAGGCATATCGACCAACTAAAAATTCTCAGTGCAATTAACTAACGGTATATCATTAAGAAAGTTATATCATCATTGGAATTACTACTGTTTAGAGCCAAATTTCACCTGTTTTTGAGTTAGCATGAAGCTTCAAAAATAAATAAAAAAACACAGCAGTCACCAGCCTAATTAGTAATTAATATCTAAGATCCATCTCTAGTTTATAGAACTGACCTTTTCAGCTGCTTCTGTAACTTTGACAGGGGCTTTTTCCTCAACATCGTGCTCAACATTGATCTCATCAATAGAAGTCAGTTGTCCTTCATAATACCTGCGGAAATTGAAAGTACAAGTGACACCCTGATTAAAGCTTATACTGCCATATACTTATTAGAATGGAAGCAAAACAAATCCTTGTAGCTTTGTTGTTCAAGCTTCTTTCAGCAAAAAAAAAAAAAGACGATCCTATATAATGTGTGAAATGTATACTCGGGAAGTCATGGTTCCTTGCCGGATTCAAAAAATAAGAATCCGTAGTGATTGCCAAATGAAACAAACAATTCATGTAATCAAAATGGCGGCATGTGTATAACAAAATATGCAGTTCAAATAAGTGGTAGAGAGAGTGTAACTAGAGATCATAAATCTTAAGATCATGTAAGGGTCTTAGAATCCACCGTTTGCTTTCCATAAGCTTGATATAAAGAAATGAAAGTCCAAGAAGTTTACCTTGCTAGAAGTTCCACTGCCATTGAACCATATCCAAGCTACAAAAAATAAAGTGCACCATTTACAAACCTTGACACACACTGTTGGATCAAACAAATCAAAACTGCCAAAACAGAAAACTTACCTTCATGGCACTTGGATGGACAGCAATGCGCACAATCCGAGCACCTGAAAGACTTGGAAACATAGAATCCCGAAATTGTTCACAAAATTTCCAAGGAATCTGATCTCCATGAGGAGAACGGCCTTCCTTTAAACTGTTCATTGCAGATCGCTGAGAGATCTGCCCTTCGAGGCACACCTGTAAACAACACAACCATGCCAAATATTTCAATGCAATGAGAGCAAAAATATGAAAGCTGTGGTATGTTATGAAAATTAAGAAGCTGAGCAGTTGATAAACCAAAAATTTAGGATATGCGAGTAAAAGAAAAAAACAGTAAATAGTGGTTGGCAATGTAAAGTGTCCTAGGGTCTTTAAATGCTATAGACTAAAATGGAAAAGGTCTTCAAGAAAGAAAGAAAAAAAGTGTTTTCACTTGTTTTACCAAACGCTATAAGGAGCAAAATGTACTTAAGAAGCACTATGAGCTTAAAAGCACATCCCAAACTAAGCCTTAACCAGAGATTACAGAATTAAGCACAACAGATTAAAAATCTCTTCCTGAATCTCAGACAATTTGTGCTGGAGTTAGCCATCTACCAAAACATGATAATCAAAAGCTACAGAGCAAAAACGTAAGAGTTTGCAAAGGAACCGAAGCACATGGCACAACAAAAAGATGCAAAGTAACGAAACTTGAAAGACATAATTCACATCAGTGTTACCACCCACAGTTAAACCTCTCTAGATGGTAAGCGATAAGTTAGATTGATGGAAAGCAAATATTAAAACAAAAACTGGAAGATAGACATAGGAAGTACAGACCTGGATGACGCACAATATATCTGGAAGGTGATTCTTGGACTCATCAACAGGACCTGCATATACAGTCATCATAAGTTATAATTTATACATAGACTGGGACATCAGCCCCAGAAGGACAATATTAAAATATATTCAAAATAGACCAACTTTACCGAGCAAAACAAACAAATGGTGCGCTGGAGCATCAGCCATTAGTTGCAAGTCATTTGGAGAATTTTTGTAGTGAGAAGATACATAGAGAGCCATCATCCGCTGCACAAACAAGGTTAAACAGATATGTACAAAAATAGATACAAGGAAGCGATGGGATTCAACAAAAAGGAAACTTTACCTGCAGAAATAATTCACTGTCTTTGTGATAAGAGAAAAGAGTATCGCGATTGACATAGTAAAGATCGCACTCGGTTGGAGGAGGTAACCTTGAGGCAAAAGAAAACAGTAATAAGTAATGCACTTGATGACAGACTCTGCAATTTATAAATACCTCAGTACTTACCTGTTGATACTAGGAATGGTATTTGTGGCATCCAAGCAAAGCAAACCATGAAGCCATGATTCAATTGGATCACCAGGTGCATATCGAATGGCTTCACTTAATTCAACCTTCTTGAAAACTCTACCTGCGTACAAATAAATGAAAAAAGCGGTAAAAATCCAAGAAAAAATACATAGGAAGATATTAACCTTGCTACTTGGCACTTATAACAACATTGAAAAATGTGTCAGAAAAGAAGGGAGTTAAACTGATATACTTCCACGAGAACATAGTAAACCATTATATAATACAAATAACAGTATACCACATGCTGTCAAATACATATTAACTAAATCCCAATATGATGTTCAGCTGGGAAATTCTCAAGGCAGATGCTGTGACATGTAGTATTAAGAGCGCAGGTTCAAAATGACTAAGCAAATTACTTTTTGCTTTTAAATTTTTGCGATGTTTCGGTCTACCGCTAAATCCAGTTCTGCTAGCCATTAAACCTTAAAAATAATGCAACTCAGTTTGAAGTTTGAAAAAGTAGAAAGGAAAAAAAAAACATGGCTGCTATTTTCTCCAATAAAAGCCATGATACACACGAGGAGGATAGCTCTAATATATTTTAACAGAGGTCACTATAAAAGACATTAGACACTGATAATGTGACAGTCTTTGTTACAACGGCAAGGCCACCAAATACAAAAGAAAAGGTTTCCATTATTATTTCATCGTAACTAGGCAAGAAAATTTAAAAATTTGCAAATATTAAAGAAAAGAAAAATCATACCAGAGAGAGCCCCTTCCAAACTCTTATTATTCTGGCTCTGCTCTTCCAACTGCCGTAAAAGTTTGAGTGATAAGGAGCGTCCAGTACCTTCATAGCTTTGACCAGAAACATAATTCAAAAGTTAATGGGCAAGAAGATCTACCTACATGTTAGATTGACCATTGGGTTTCCAAGGAAAAGAATTTTGCGCATGCTAACATGAGTAGGAAGCTATGTCTCAAGAAATTACCCAGTTACAGTAGAAGAAAGGAAGATCAGATAAGGGCCAAACAAAGACTTTACAACAGGCAGGGGAATAGCTGCTGCTTCGTCAATAACTAAGAGCTCAACCTGGGAAAGTTTTTCATGTTCCTGTGGTTGTATGTACTGTGACAACAAGGAAGAAAAACAGCTCAGAAGATAAACTATTGTAAACATGCTATCCGGATGAATGTAAGTAACCCATGCATAAGATTTAACACATGATGGAGTAACAGAGAGATTACAAAGAGAGTAGGCAACTTTTCAAATGTGGGCTCAAACTATGGTGTGTGTGCATGTAAGTAAGATTCTTAATGCTTTGTTTGTGTATGTACGAATAAAGTAAATAATCACCTACCTGTATGGTCTGTCTGTGTTGCTTGTAGATATTTATCCGCACAATAGCATTTTTGAAGTCTGGATTGGTACTTTTGACCAAATCATAATCCATGTGCTCCTGCAAATGACAGCATAAGGTAGGCTATTTTATTTATTTATTTTTCTAAATAACACAACTGTAGTAGAAAAAACAGTTGGAGTGATCAATAAGAGTTATCAAGTACAAGTATTAACTGTATGAATGAGAAATAATGCAAAGAGACAGTAGGAAATCTGATTTGTTAGTTGAAGGAGATGATGGGCTTCAGTACATAAGTTGTTAAATTAATGTTGAGATGAACAACATGAGACTCTAGGTACAGAACATCTTATACACAAACAATGGGAGGACCGATGTTTAACAACATTGGATGTATTACAAGAATCGTGAAATACAAACCAAGAATAAGCTAATATCTAATTCCCAAAAATTGATACACACATATTTTAGAACTCCAACGCCAAACTCCTATCACGTATCAAAACATAATTGATTTTCAAACTAAAGGAGGAGACTTCTTTTAGGATCAATTTCTAAATGTTGTAGGACTTTCCCCATGACTTAGAGGAGATTTCTTTTAGGACCAATTTCACCCATGACTCAAATTTATAAATATCCTACAACTAAGAATTTTCCCCCTACATGTCCTTCACAAAGTCGTGTCTCTACCCATTCCTAAAATCAGGATCAATTTCTGACAACAACGTAGCACGTTTCCTGTTACTGGAGAATATTATTGACTTATAACACTCACCACCCAATACACCAGCTACCCCCTACCATAATATATGTTCAAATGCAGTACCATGTAGAGATGAAACAGATAGATACCTTGTATTCAAGAGCATCAAAACCCTTACAGACGAACTCAAACAAGGTCTTTAGGTTCTCGGGGCCAGGCGCAGTCACGAAAATATTTGAATAGCTGTAAATACAAATAAGAATTAAGCCTCCATGAAAGAAGTTTTAGAAAATTGAAGGAGTTCAGGCATATAACCCTGCAGCAATGGCTCCTGCAATTGCTAGACCAAGTGAAGCTGATTTTCCACGACCACGAGCAGCAAGCAGAGCAACAGTGCTCCTTAATGTCTTATCCAGAATTGAATCGAGAAATGTTATGACAGCTTTGCCCTATTCACAACATAATCATTATCAATTGAGGCTCTAAGATAATGCCACTTTCTAGGTTCCCTTGAAATTAGCATTGTGACAAGAGTTTTTGTTGAAAACTCATACCTGGTCCAGCGTACAACATTTTTTGATTAATGGCCCAACAGGAAAATCATCATTAAGTTGTTCCTTTAGATTCTTCAAATCCTGCTGTGTTTCTGAAAGTCCCTCGGAATCCTAAAACCACCAACCAACAAAAAACAAAGAAGTAATGATATTAGAAAACCAAACAATTCTTACGAGAACAGCCAAAGCAGTAACCTTATTATCACTATACTAACATCTAATTTTAAGCAAATAATCACCCATGCCAATCAACCAATTAGATTTCAAAAGGTGACGGCAGGGAGGAGTTGGAAATGAAAAACCGTATCAAATACAATTTTCAAGTTTCAGGCAATATATGTCTCTAGTATTTAGAATATCCCACTAAAAGTATTGTAAACTGTAAAGTATTTGCAACTTGAAAAAGTATTATTTCAATGTTTACCAGATATGGAAGAGGTGCAGTGAAATTTCACTGTTACCTCCATCTCCCATATCAAAAACCCAGGGCAAACTTCCAGAACATATGCTATACCATAACCACTGATGAATTTTCCATGGTTTCAACAAAATCATTCTGAAAAATCAAGCATCAAAAAATTTGTATTTTCCGCTAACATATGCTTGTTTCACTTATTCCTGTTATAAGACGAAAGTGTAATATCCCTTGAGGGGTGAGTGCTACAATTCTTATGGCAATCGATTAGTGATGAAACCAAACCAAAAAAGAAAAATTAACAGGTTTTCCCTGGATTTCAGACAACATAAACAATTTTAGGGAAAAGTCAAATATCATATCACTAATCCATAAGCAAAAACTTACTTCGGTCACTGGAACTGGTTTGATCGACCTCATGTGTGATGAAATTGGCAATATATTCAACTCATCGTCCATAACTACACAGGCTGTACATGATGCAAGAGAGAGTAAGAAGCGCTCATTAAAGCGTGCAGTTGCCTCAAAATGGGATTCTGTTCGAAACCTAGCGTGAACATCCTGAAAACATTAGGGACTTATTAGTTGGCCATGAGAGATACAATAAATGAATATTCCACTTCCACAAAATGACTGTTAAACTGTGCAGCTCAAAGGAGCATGTCTGCTGAGGTTAAGCAGATGGCACAGGTTGTCCATGGGTAGTTTCTGTATGATAATAGCCAAAAGTTATATGGAAATGAAGGATACTCCTTCGAGTCTAATGCTAAAATTTATTTGTGAGCAAGCTCACTTAATATAGAACCAAAAAACGACAGACACATCTATACAACGTCAAAAATGATATAGAAACAGTGCTTAGATAAATATGAAGATTATTGTTCCAACAAATGCAAGTAAAGTATTATACTCTGTGTAGAAATGCAAAAAAAGATTACGCCAATATCATGGTACAAACAGAAATTACAAAAGGTAAGTACCTCCACTACAATATCCTGTTAAGTCCACAAAGTAACCAAAAAATAGAAAGCAAGATATTTTATATTGTACAGCAGCAATAGAAATATGGTACATACCATAACCATGGTATAGAGGCTAGTGAGAGATGAAAGAGAACGGAGAAGCAGTACAACCAATCCACCACCTTCTACTGTTTCTATTGTTCTTGCAAGAAGATTCGGCGTCAGTGCCTCGAAATCCTAAGAAAATAGCATGAAATGGTATCTTTAAAACACGAACGAGGTGAGACTGCTATCCCGGACATAATGTATAGAATGGTATTACTCAAACAAACAAAAAAGATAAACTTGTTATGTTATACCTGAAGAATGCACATGCCAAATGTATTTCCCAAAACCCTTTCTGAGTCTTTGTATTGGCAATATGACATATCGTTACTTTCAACAAAAAGTGTAAAAGGATCAACCTTCTCAGGATCAAGTAACCCACTCCGCTTTAACTTCTTCATCTGGTTTGCCCGTTTTCTCTTGTGACTATAAACAAAAAACATATATAATTGTTTCTTAGCAATCATTTGTAGATACAGTGATGAACTCTAGAAAACCAAAACGATAGGATATCTCATTCAAACAGCAACAAGCATAGAAAACATGAATTCGAACTCTAAGAACATAGATAAATCGAGTCTAGGTTAAAACCATTACTCTTCTATAATCAATAGATTATAAGTTACAAGAAAATATCATAAAAAGTCTGCCTCCTAAAGAAGACCTAATAGCCTATTTATACTAGAAAGATAACCCCTAAGAAAAGAAACCTAAGACTAAGGACATAAACACCCTTCCTATAGAAAGAAACTAGTAAAAATTCCTAAATAGAAAACAATCCTAACTTAACAAAATATGCCCCTGCATCAACCACCCCAGGTTGAAAGAAATCTCAGCTCCGATGAGATGTTCTATGAATTCTTCATATATCTTTGATGTCTCTTTTGCCTTCCCACGATCGAAAACAAAACTAGTTACATCATTAAAGAACACCACAGCTTGTCCTCCTTGAAGTTTCCTGTGCCTTAGATGTGAAACCAATGACCTCCATCTTCTGCTTGTCAGCATGTCCTTTTCACAGTCTCCATTTGCACTCTTGTGTAACACAAGTTGACGAGCAAGCTGCCTCAAGACGAATTCATCGAGACAGTCTGCTTCACTACTTTTTGCAAGTAGCTTATCTACCTCTGCCAATGTTTCTTTAAGAGCTTCTACACCCACTTTCTCACTTCCTCGTTTTTAAGCATATTATTACAGAAAGTAGATAGAAGGAGTAGGACTACAGTTGAGCTACCAGCAACACTCTTATAGAAAATCACAAAAGGCTCTTCGAGTACCTTATAAAACAAAGAGTAACCATTAAAGCAGCTGCCCACATATGACATGGACTCTCTGTGCACCTCAAAATCTTTTCTAACTGAAGCGAATTTGTTCAAACTAGCCATTACTTTTTTTACAGCTTCTAGACGAGGAAGTCTAGCAAATAGGCTAAACATCCTTCTCTGGTCATCCACCCTATCATCTCTAACTAAAGCATGACACTGAAATTGCTCTTTGAATTTAAACGGTTGACTTGCATATTCAGAAAACAACTCATTTTGAACTTTCTCCCCTAACCTCTTTTCAATGTATAAATGTTGGGAATGAACAACTTTGTTGTCATTCATTCTTAAGCTCTCCTCGGCCTTACTGATTGCTATAAGTGATCTCTGAATGTTGTCGAAGTAATGGTCGAAAATTTGGAAAAGCCTCGAACACCACCTGGTAGAAACCTTATAACTCGCCCATCTCTTCACCATCACCCTTAGCATTATCTCAATGTGCTTCTCTATTGAAGATATCATAACCGCAGTGTATACAACAACTTCATAATAAGCTTTTCTATAACCGCACATGCCAAAGAACATGGAAAACCTCCTTTTCTTGGGCAAGGCTTCAAATACTGGCACAAAACCTTTGGTGACAATAATTCTTCTTGTCGTAGCTTCAGGGTCTTTTAAGAGTTTGACGTACCTTGAGGCTACATCATTCGGACCATAAACATCTCTGTTGACACAACACAGTTTAGCCAAGTGTTTTACGGCTGCATTGGCAGTGTTCCGGATAACATAACACATGACCTATCCTCCTTTTCCTCGACTTAGGTATGCTTTCTTGTTATTAGTAATTACTATGTCAACTGATTTCTTTTTAGCAATCAAAAGTATGCAGTCACATGTTGACAGAACCAAAACAGGCTCCTTGGCAACTAGTATTGCACAATAACATAGGTACCAGTAAACTGACATTGTCCAGGGGATCAGTTTCCTAAGAAACTTATTGAAGGACTTACTCGTTAAGGATTCAGGTTGTCCGTGTCGACATAAAACCCAACCTTCGTAGCAACACCATGTACGAGTTCTTTCTGTTTGAATCACCTAGTATTTGAGAATGGAAGATATGTAGATCACCAATACCAACCCTAGGAATCAATTTAGGCCCTAATGCTCGAATTTCTACTGCATTAGTCGAAACACAAATCTGATCTCTAACAGCAGATACATTATCAAACTTAAGATGCCAAGAAACAAACTTGTTTACTGTATTTCTCAAACTCTTTCTTGATAACTCTTTACTCGTAGTATTCCTCCCGATGTTAGAGAAAATTCGACCGTGAATTTCACTAGTATAATTCTCTCTACAAGTTTCTCTACGACAAACCATCTCCTTTTGCTTATGGAAATCTGATTCTGACCTCAAACTAAGATTTCTACTGTATGTATAGTTTGATTCTCATAAACATAATGGGTTTGGTTTATGGGAAGACTTACTATGCTTGTCTCTTCCTCGATAAAAGGATCAACACAGACTGACATAAGCAAAACTTCTTCTTCAACTTCTGGGTAGCTACAGTAGTCGTAGACCGGTGGTAAGTCCCAATCGACAACGATTTCGTCTTCACTCTCACTTACTGAGATTGGTGTTTCCTCATGAACAACATGCCTATGAAAAAGACTCTCATCAACTATTGCGTACTCATACTCATATTCTTTAGAAACTCCTTCCAATGAATCTAAAGGGTTGCGTTGTGAGAATAACGGATTCTCCTCTCCTTTCTCACTCAATGAGAATAACGGATTCTCATGAACAACATAACGATGAAAACGATTCGCATCGACTTTTGTGTGTTCATCTTCTTCAGAAACTCCTTCCGGTGAACCCAAAGGGTTGCGTCGGCCTTCCTGTATCTCCATTCGGGCTTCAGGAATCCGGCTTCGCACGTTCTCGTTGTTCCAGTCTGTCCAACCGTCGCAACAAGTCCTCCGCCATGATACTAAGCTCAGCTATAACTGCTGCACGTTCACTACCTTTACTACCACCTCTACTTCTACCTATCATTATAGAAAACTAGGGTTTGTAGGTGTTTTGTTTCTAGCGCCAATTGATGAACTGTAGAAAACCAAAACGATAGGATATCGCATTCAAACAGCCACAAGCATAGAAAACATGAATCTGAACTCTAAGAACGTAGATAAATCAAGTCTAGGTTAAAACCCATTACTCTTCTATAATCAATAGATTATAAGTTATAAGAAAATATCATAAAAAATTTGCCTCCTAAAGAAGACCTAATAACCTATTTATACTAGAAAGATAACCCCTAAGAAAAGAAACCTAAGACTAAGGACATAAACACCCTTCCTATAAAAAGAAACTAGTAAACATTCCTAAATAGAAAACAATCCTAACTAGACAGAATATGCCCCTGCATCATACACTAATAAAAAACAAAACAGAATCCATTAAATAGTTAAACACATTTATAATAGAAAATAGAATAGAGCCAGTCAGTAAAACATTTGCTTAGCCTTCACAAGAATTTCATGTCCGTTCAAATCATGACAACAAGTTTGATCAAACAAACATCTAGTTTTATTTTCTGTATGATACCTCTGACCTAATAGAAAACAATTTTACAAGCACAAGTCCCAAAGCCAGCCGCATTCTAAAAACCCACCCCAGACTCTAAAACAGTATGAAGAAAACAAACTTACAACCTAGTTTGGTAAAATTACTACAAAACATGTTCTGCTGGTTGTAGTCAATCCTGACCTACACACAACATACTATCATCAACGCAGTTTAATTAAACCCTCTTTTTCCTCTCCTCCACACATGCTATTCAATGTTTTCATTCTCTACTCCTCCTAAATCCTGATTGGTTTAATGCTTGAATGTGTAGCAGAACCTCAGAGGAATCTACGTCAGTCACGGGACCAAAACTACGTTGAAGTAGTGGTTTGTTTGTAACCGAATTCATTGATTGGAAACTAGAACATCATGCAAATGATAAAAGAAAAATACCTGCTGATTTCAAGTTTATCCTTATAGCACCATAAAACAGAAGGACGAGACTTCACGACTGACTTCGTAAGCATGTAATGAAGATTAACAATCTGTTTAATCACAAAAACAAAAAACTTAGTAAGAAATCAAAATACAACAAAACAGTTGAAGGAATTGATTAAATAGAAGCAAAGAAAAAGAGACCTGTTCACGAGATTTATCACCAACAATAACGAAAATAGATCTATGTCTAGTTTTAACACCATTTTCTATCAGAGTCTTAATACGATCATCTACTTTCTTCCTCATTTTCTCTTTCTCTCGAAACAATCACAACTCTGAGCTTCTTCTTTTACTCGCGGCGTTTGATTTCAGAAGTTTTAGGGTTTCAGTATGACGGTTTGCGGTGGAGATAATGAAGCTGAGCTGAGAGAGGTGGAGAAGTAGAAGTAGAAATAGAGAGAAGAGGCAGCAGCTGTGAAGATGAAATAAGAAGAAGGGTTTAGTTAGGGCTTTTGGTTTGGGGATCTTTTTGGGGTCCGATATGGAACTGGTTCAACTTAAAAGGATTTTATCTGCATGCATCCAAAGCACAAACCTAAGTTCTATTTTAGTTAGGGTTCTATTTTAGGCTATTTGGCAATCTAAAATCAAGTAAGGGACATTACTGGTCTACGGTTTCGGCTAAGATCCAATGTTCCTTCAAAAAAAATCATTATTTTTGAATTGGATATATTAATTAAATATCCTTATATCTAGACACCTTTATCAATATCCTTGTCAATAAATAAATATATCTTTCACCTTTTAGAAGATAGATTTTGAAATGTCAGATTACTAATTTATCCTTGTATAAATATTTTATTATAATCGTTACTTATCATTATATTCAGAAGCAATTTCTTTTTTCTCTCTATTACTAATTTATCCTTGTATAAATATTTTATTATAACTGTTATGTATCATTAATATCATGAAGATTACATATGCACTATATAATTAAGAATGTTAACTATTTTGTTGTTGTTTGAAAGTAGATTGAGAAAAATGAGGAGATCAGCAAGGAAAAGAAAGAATATTCAAGAAGAAGATGAATCACAAGAAGTTAACATAGTTAAAGAACCAAAACGAAAGGCGAAGAAGACAGTTGAAGTAGAAGAACAAGATGAGGAATCCAAGGAAGTTAACAAAGTTAAAGGAAAGGGAAAGAAGAAAGTTCAAGAAGAAGAAGAAACAAAAGAAGAAGGAGAAGAAGAGAAGGAGGAATCGCAGCCAGTTCTAAAAGGTAAAAAAATAATAGATTTGAATATGTGTTTAAGTTCATTTCAAAAAGAAACTAAACAATATGATTAATTTGTATGTATGTTGGTAAATCGAGAGCGAAAAAGTATAAGTACAAAGCTGGTTTGATTCCAATGATTGAAATGGGAAGCTTTTTATACAATTTGATTGAAGTAGAGGATGCTTCAACTGATAAGAAGAAGAAACCTATCAACTCAGAAGCATTCAAAGCATGTCCTTTCTTTCACTTCTTCAGCCCATTCTACAGAAACAATGTTGCAGAGGTGATTGACGAAAAATGTTTGACTAAAAATCCACTTGCGATGGAGCTCGTACTTAGTGGATACAACTCAGCAAACAAGAAGTTCAAATTTGGCACTTCCAGACCGTAAGCACTAACAACAGACAATTTGCTCTTATTTTTAGCATCAGAAGGCTTGTAGAGAGTTTCGAAGTGAAGAAGATTATAAGAGCAAGGCCAGGAGTTGAGCATATGGATTTCTTGAATAACAAGTTCCTACCAGAGAAAGACTTTGATTGTCAAGATAAGATAACAAAGAAAGAAGTGAAAAGGAAATTGAAATATGCAGCAGTAGATGAGAGTGACCCACAATACTTCTTGCAATTGTTTTCTATGTGGCTTTGCACCATACTTTTCTTCACAGATTCGGGAGCATCAAGTTTTGCAAGGAAGTGGATGCCGCACATCTTCCTCATGGATAAGGTTTCGTGGCCAGACCACATTGTGAATTATCTCATGAAGAAGATCGAAAACCAAAAAGGAAAAAATAGAAGTGTTATTGGCTGCACACCTCTTTTACTGGAAAGAGAAAACGTGTTTATTTTGTGAAGAGTTGAACAATGCAACATGTTTATTTTGTGAAAAAATACTAAAATCTTTGTTTCTCTATTTGAGATATTGGTTCTGCGAACATACTAAAGGCTACATCGAAAAGAGGGGAAGCTTTAGAACATATATCAAATCCGAGATACGTCAGATGGAACCAAACAACACTGTGGAATCAAGTTACAAAAGATTTTGGCAAAAAGGTCAAGGGAAAGAGCATCAACATGAGTGGTTCACAAACAAGGTAAACTAGTTTTTGCTCTTTACTGTTGATAAATTTGCGATAAGAAATTGGTACAACATGATAGTAGATTTCTTTATAAATATGCTTAAATGAATGAATGTCAGTATTAAATATTATAAGTATGTTAGATACATTAGATCAATGTACGATAGCAAGGTAAAAACAAAAATTTGTTTTAATTTTTTGGTGTCAACAATGGAAGTTGATACCATAAACATGTGTCAACAACCAAAGTTGACAAAAACTGAAGATCCAGGAACCTGTTGATTATAGTTTTTTTGTGTCAACAACGGAAGTTGATACCATAAAATTGTGTCAACAACCGAAGTTGACACAAATTGAAAGATCCAGGAACATGTAGATTACATTTCTTGGTGTCAACAATGGAAGTTGATACCATAAAACTGTGTCAGCAACCAAAGTTGACACAAACTGAAAAATCTAGGAGCATGTGGATCACAGTTTTTTGGTGTCAACAATGGAAGTTGATACCATAAAACTGTGTCAACAACCAAAGTTGACACCATATTAGCACTATGTTTTGCTTACTATATTGTGCATTTCTTTGCAGTTTTATCAAGATTGTGTGGATGAACCATCATAAGAAGAAAAACATCTAATTGACCTAGCAGCACCAGCAAGGGAATTGGAAGACGAGAAGAAAAAAAAGAAGAAGAAGAACAAGGAACTATTAGAAGAGCACATATTACATCATTGTGAAAAGCAAGAAATCATGTACTTGTACGAGAAAGAATCAAAGAACCATGTTTGTCAACAACACGATCTTCTTGAGAAATCGGATTGAGAAGAACAAACACATCATGTCAATGGAACCTAAATACTTTGAGGAAATTGCAATGATTGAAATCCAATTGAAGGAATGAGAGGAAAATGAAAGGAAGATAAAAGAAGCAAGTGCAAGAAGAGAAACAGAAAGTGCAAAAAACTCAGCAACTGCCAGAGAGTCAGATATGAATCCAGTTGGAGAATCATCTAGAAAAGGGGATGCTGCCGAAGACTCAGAAACTGTCGAAGATTCAACAAAGAAATTAGTGGAAAAACCATCTACAAAAGAGAATGAAAGTAAGTTGTAGTTTCAAGGGGATGATCCACTAACAAAGAAAATGAAATGAATTTTGATACTAAAGTCAAAGATTCGATGAATGAGGAAAGTGAGAGTAGTGGACAACCAAAAGAAGGAAATGAAATGATTGAGTTGCTAGCAGAGGAAAGTCCAAATGATTTGGGAACTCAAAAAAGGTCTTGGCAGAAAGGCTATGATTGCGGAAAGAGGAAGAATAAACCCGAGAAAAGTCTTTGTTTGAACTTTTGGAGGGAGGGATACCATGCTGCAATAGATGATGATGAAACAAACAACCAAGTTATGGTACATATTGATTCAATCATCACAGGGATTGACCAAATTATTGCATTGGCACAAGAGAAGAATCTTGTTGTTGTAGAAGATGATGTGAAGAAGATGCTGCAATTGAAGGGGGACACGGTAATTTATACAACTCCTCCTCTTACAGTAATGCATCCAAATATATCTGGATATGTGCCTTCAGCTACTACCCCAACTTCCAATTTGATAACAATAGTGTTAGATGCAACTCCAACACTCCAGCAAAAAAAAAAAAATGGACTTGGATTTTTCTGTAACTCCAACAGAAGAAGAATATAGAAAAAGGTTGAAATAAATATACCAAGTAGATTCCATTGAAGGGCCAACCGAAGAGGAAGATTCTGAGATACAATTGGTCAGTGTAGAATAATCACATAACCAAGAAGAACCGAAGGACCATATGATGGATTCTATTAAAAAGGGTGTCAAATATATAACAAGAGCAAGGAAGAGGCCAGCTAATCTTGACGACTACACAACTGAAGGTAAAAATAAAAAGAAAGCAAAGAAGGGAATGAAATGAGAAAAAAAAGAGCGAAAGTTGTTAATATAGTTGATCTTGAGAACTACAGTGACGTCACACCAGCAAAACCAGAAAAGCTGAAGTGCCCAAAAAAACTATCACTGTGGAAATCATGTAGTGAGAAAGATAAAAAAATCCTTCAGGCATTCTTTGAGAATGCGACAAAATGGTAAGTAACTCACTTCACATAAACTTTATTCTTTAGTGTAAACAAACAAAGTTTACTTCTGAAAACTGATATCAACAATGGAAGTTGACACCAAAACTGTAATCCAAAAGAAACACAAACTCAACATTATGGGATCAACAATCAAAGTTGATCCCATAAAATATGGAGAGAAAAAAAGATTGTAATGTAGGTTGCAGTTCAACTTTGTATCAGATTATTTCATGAAAAATACATTTCATTTAAGATTTTTTGTTTTTCAAAAATGCAGCACAACTGCTTATAGTTGTTATTACTGCAATGGTTTCTCGCAAACAAGCATCAACGGTAGGAATATCTAGAGTCTGATGGATAACAAGAATATTAATAGAGAGATTATTGATTACTACGTCAACATTCTTCACTCGAAGATGGAAAACCCGAATGAACGTAGATACAAGAAGCACTTGATTTTGTCAACAAATGATTATATAAGTAAGGAAAACCTTTTTTTTTTAATGAATTATAATGACAAACAAAACAATTGAAAATATTGATGCTAAAAACTATAAACAAATGATGCAGCAATTTTTAAGACAAGTTGTAGCCACTGCAAGAGACAAGCAAAATAGAGAAATATGGGGTTGCAAAAAGGTTAAGTGACCAGTACAATATGGATATTGTGAATAATTTATGAGACCTTCCTCCTAATACCAATGTGCTTGACTAATAGGCAAGGAAATCCATACCATTGGGTGGTGCTTGGTCTGATAAGAGGAAAATGGCAAGTGTACAACTCAGCTTTCCACAATGAAGGATATAGTATGCAGTATCTTATAATGATAAAACCAATTACTGAAGTGTTGAATCAAATGGGACACATAGATCCTCAGACATGTGAAGAAGTATCAACAAGTTTTGAGAACTACATAGTACCACAATAAGAAGGAGTTGATTGTGCAATGCACGTGTTCTTGTACTTGAAGACCTTGGTGAAGAATGGTAACTGCGAACTTCTAGTCGAGATCCCTAACATACATGAGAAGATGCAAAAAAAAAAAGTGAAGATGACTGCGAGAATCTTGGGAGAAATTGGTGTATGGAAGCAAAAAGATGAACACCAAGAAAAAGATGTCCAACAAGTTATCGAATCTGACTTGCTTCAAGAGATAATTGCATTGCCAGACTCAGTTGAAAACGTTCAAGAGATAATTGCATTGTCAGACTCAGTTGAAAACCTTGACTAATGTAAGTTTGCAAATAATATTTAACATATTATAATTTGTAAGTCTGTTCATGGTACTAAAATATTTTTAATGTAGGTCTGAAAAAAAACATTTGATCTTAGTGTAAACATGTTAATGTAAGTCTGAAAATTACTTTTAGAGTTATTGACATATTATTACTTAATTTTTATTGTTATTTATCATAAATGAATAGATTATTTGTTTGTTAGAGTATAAAAATATTACAGGTGTATAGCTAAAATGGAGATGACTTAAAAATATAGATGGATTCTTGTAAAATAAATAAATTGAGTGTCAACAACCAAAGTTGACACCAGATTGTCATGTCAACAATGGAAGTTGACACTGAAAATATGGAATCCAGGAATACAAATTCCAGATTTTGGTGTCAACAATGGAAGTTGATCCCAAATTTTGATGTCAACAACCAAAGTTGACACAAATATGTCGTGTCAACAATGGAAGTTGACACTGAAAAGCTGGAATACAGGAACAAAGATTCCAGATTTTGGTGTCAACAATGGAAGTTGATCCCAAAGCCTGATGTCAACAACCAAAGTTGACACCAATATGTCGTGTCAACAATGGAAGTTGACACTGAAAAGATGGAATCCAAGAACACAGATTCCAGATTTTGTTTTCAGCAATGGAAGTTGATCCCAAAGCCTAAAACAACAAAACAAAATTGGAGCCTGCAAACTGACATACTTAGCAGAAACACAAAGAAAAACATTCATAAACTAAACTAAAATATATGTCATTAAAAACATAACAAATCCTTAAATAAGTTCACAAGTTCAAAAAAAAACATCACAAGATAGTGTTAAAGAAGTTTAAAAGATTGTAACCAGCATAAACTTCATAACAACATTCTCGTCAAGAAGTTATACATCCTGCAATTTGACTTCCTGTGAAATATTGGTGCACGAGCAGCCAATGGAGCTCCGCAACAGGTTACATGGTTGTTATAACAAAGCATGCCACACTCACCACATTTTTTCTTCTTTCGAACTTTCTCACGAGCACCCCTGTACCTTTTAGCAGTTGGTTTCTCTGTTTGTGCTCGACCACCGTTGGGAGGCAACACGTACCCATCCTTTGTTGCTTCAGGAGGTTTTTCATAATTCGGAATCAGATAGATGGGTCGAAAATACAAACCTTTGTAAAACTCGGTAGTATAAAAAGGGATCATGTGCTTGTATGGTTCATCTTCTCCAATCTGCAACATTGCTTTCATCGAATGCGTGCAAGGAAAACTATGCTTCTGCCACCAATTGCAAGTGTACGTTTGAGCATCCAAGTCCACCGTATGCTTTCCAGTTGGAGAAATAACCTCAAAAACCTTCTCAGTTGATCTTCGAACTTTGTAGACACGAGAGTCATTTATCCTCTTGTTCAACCTAGCTTGCATCAGCGGAGTAAGCCTAGTAGTCCACTTACTAGAATCCAGTTTCCTCTTGTAGTTCTGCTCCATTAACTTAGCACGAATAACATCGACCAACTTAAGTGCTAGAAGCTGTTTGTCATTCCTAATCCAACTATTAAAGCTTTCAACAAACATTTGAGGTGTTCCCCCAATACCTTTTTCCGGGAAATGCATGAGCAACCCAATTCTTCAATGAAATCTTTACCATCCAATCAATAACTGTATTCAATTTCAGATTGCTCATACTCATCGCAACAACAAGAAATTTCTCCTTTGTTAATGCATTGTAACACTCTTGGAATAACTTGACATCGGTTTCTCTACTCTTTCCCTTTAAAACATGAATATTTCCTTTCATATGGTAAAAGCAGTACGAATGAGAAGCATTTGGGAAGATCTCAGGGACATACTTCAAAAGACTGGTTCCGCGATCTGATATGATGGTCAATTCAAGATCTTCATGGACAATTTCCTTCAATTTGCTTAAGAACCAACACCAACTCTCACCATTTTCACAATGGACAACACCAAATGCAACTGGATAGATCTCTACAAAAACACAAACACAATTTTTTTAAAAAATAAGTGATAAACAAGTTAACAACAAATTATGGTGTCAACAACAAAAAACACTGAATAATTTAGCTACAGAATATGGTGTTAACAACCAAAGTAGACACTAAAAAAACTAGTGTCAACAACACAATAAAATGAAGTAAACTAGTGTCAACAACCTTGGGTTCAGAGTTTTAGGGTTCAAGGTTTACCCTGAACCCTCAAACCCTGTGAGCCCTGCACCCTGAAACCCCAAACCCTATACCCTTGAACCCTGAACCAGGGAAGAATGTAGCTACAGAATATGATGTCAACAACCAAAGTAGACACTAAAAAAACTAGTGTAACCTTGAACCCTGAACTAAGGAACATGTTAGATCAGATTATGGTGACAGCATAAAAATGGAATCCAGGAACAAGTTGGTTCCAAAAACTAGAATACAGTTCAAGTACATGAATCCTAGTACTTTGTCTAAGTTTTGCTGAGTAAAACATTCATGCATTGGTTACCATTTTAGAAAAAGAGAAAAAATTATAAATGGATACGATTAAAGAGTAAATGATTAAAAATACATACCTTGGTTACCATTTTTGCCGCAAGCAACCATAAGACCCCCGTTGGATTTCACAGTGAGAAAGGTAACATCAATAATTAGCATAGGACGACAATAAGTATTAAAACCAATGATGAAAGCTTCAAAAGCCATAAAAAACCTTTGGAACTGCCACATTCCACTGTCATACTCAAACTTGATGACGCTTCCAGGATTGTAATGTCTAACGGCATCAAAATTCCAAATAAAGTCTGAATAGGACTTTATGTCATCACCCCAAAGATATTTTTTGCTGAATTGTAAACCATGGTATGCCTGAGTATATGTAAGCTCAACTCCATATTATCTGTGGAGCAAGTCTTTGACATTAGCTGCAATCTTCTTCTTCGTTGATGATCTTATATCATCTATTAGAATATTTTTCAAAAACGACTTCCTAATTCTAACCTTGGATGGATCTGAACAAGATAAATCACATGAATATTATGGGATATATCTCTTGCATTCAAAAACACCATTGCTTTTGGAAACGAGAAACGCATGAAACCTCCAAGGACAACTATGTAATTTCTTGAACTTACACACCATGGTGTAGCATGTTTTGTCACTCTTAACAATATCAAATTTGTAACCACTTTGAATTGAGTACTTAAAAACAACATCACGAACTTGATCAACACCTCTTTCGTACACGTTCCCTACACCACTTAGGATATCAGCCCACACATCAATCTTTCTTGGTACCTTTTCAATCAAAGATGAATCATCGGTAACATCTTCTACAACAAGTACCCCATCGTTTGAAACACAACTTGATGATGACGAAGAAGGTGCAACAGATGAATCTTCAACACTAGTAATCATCTGGATTATAAACTTCAAGACATCAATCCGATTTGTGATGAAATAGTGAATTAAGAATCTCAAATCCAAATCTAAACGAATGATATTGGAAACTCCTTCCACACTATAACAAAACTGTATGACCTCTTCAGAAAGATAAGGACAACTATATTTCACGATACATATCATCTCGCTGATAGTGGTTGATGCCGAAAGAGGATAGGACACAGTTAAATTGCAAAAGAAAAACTCTACAACAACCATGTTTGGCCAACAACAAAACATAAAAGACTAAAAACTCACAAAACAACCAAAGTTGACACAATAAAAAACGAATCCAGGAACAAGTTGGTTCAGATTGTGGTGTCAACAACCAAAATTGACACCATATAATGGAATCCAATAACAAGTTAGTTAAGATTGTAGTGTCAACAACCAAAGTTGACAACATAAAAAATGAATTCAACAAGATGTTGGTTCAGATTGTAGTATCAACAATAAAAGTTGACACCATAAAAAATGGAATCCAGGAACAAGTTGTTTCTGATTATGGTATCAACAAAAAAAGTTGACACCAATAACTAAAATTTAGAAACATGTTTTACCAAGATTATTGTCTCCATCAAGAAGAAATTCACTACAAAAACAAAAAGAAACACAACTAAACTAAACTAAGCAACAAATTCATCAGTGACGCACTTTACGTGGAATCTGGAAAATGAATAATTATTGTAAAATCAATACTCTGCAATCTACACAAATGTATACATTCATCAAAAGCAACATAAATCATGTAAAAACTGATTCGTTAAACACTGCATTCTCCTTCATATGTCAATATTCATCAAAAATAATATAACTCATGTCAATAATGATTTCATAACACTAAATTACATAATATAAGCTAAATCAAGAACATTATTAACCTAAGTTGATTCATGACCTAACAAATCAAATCCACAAGAAAAAAAACACATATCAAAAAATGAAAAAATCAAATCAAAACCTAAAACGAAACTCAAAACGTACCTATTTAAGAGATGAATCACGATCTGGAGATCAAATGAGCCAATAAATCTACTAGAATCAACACAAAATTAAGATTTCCCAAAAAATCACGATCTCTGCAAAAAAAAATTGATGAACAATTAACACAATGAATCAGTCTGAATGTAATCTATATGAATCCAACATACAAATATTAAATATATACATATATATATCTTCAATCAGGAATTACACTCACCAATTCGAGAAAAAATAATCAGATCTGTAGCTTCTCTGAATCATATTTTGATCATAAAATTGTAACTGAAAACAGAGGAGATGAAGAAGAAGATTTAAAAGATGCTATGAAATAACTATCTCTATGAAATACAATCAAAATTTTAGTGAATTGTTTTTTCGCCGAGAAAAATCTTTCTCGCACCCGATCTCTCTCTCTGGTGCTCTCTCTCTTTTCTGTTTTAAGTTTATTTACGTTATTAACTGAATTATTTAGATTTCATAGGATATATAGGAGGGTAAATAAGGTATTAATGAAATTGAAAATGGCTTCTAGAAGGTAAGGGATATATTTGTTCATGAATAGGGTATTTGTGAAGCCCATAAAAAAAGGGTATATATTCAATTCCCACAAAATTATATGGATAAGGGCTTAAATATTACTTCCTAATGACCTTAGCAAAATAGGGATGATCCCCTCAAATTCCGAGGAGTTTCCAAAAAAATCGTTATTTATCTACATCCAAGCATAACCTAAGTTCTATTTTGGGCCAAATATTCTAGGCCAGGGCTATTTAGACATGACATCTAACGTATATTCAGGGGATAAGGGTTACACAGCTGATCTAATTGTTACTACTAGTCGAGAAGCAAATGTAGAAGTCAATAACAGAAACACCATTTGACCAAGCACAAAGACTTGTAAAGGATTGCAACTATTCGGTCAAAAGCTTGATTTTTTAAGGGCTACTTAGCTGATTCACCATCGAATGAAGAGCCAAATGTAGAATCCAGCCGCAGAAACACCATTTGACCAAGCACAAAGACTTGTAATGGAGTGCAACTATTTTGTAGAAGCTTGAATTACAGAGGAAAACAGCTACATAGCTGATTTATCAGCGTGTGAAAAGCCAAATCTAGAATTCATCCACATAAAAAAATTTTGACCAAGTACTAAGAACTGCAAAGGAATGCAACCATTTAGTCAGAAGCACGATTGCAAAGTCTAATGGAGCTGGTTCTGTTCTTTCTTTTTACACTCTCCGGGCATGCTGAGGAAAGATGGAAAGGAAGAAGTACTATCCGACAGGAGCCGAGAATTATCATTTGGTTCAAGAAATTGGGCATGGATCCAGTTCCACTGTTTTCCGCGCAATTTGTAAACCACTCCATGAAACTATTGCAATTAAGGTCCTGGATTTCAACAAGAATAGTTTGGGTAACATTGTTCATGAAGCACAAACCATGATTTTGGTTGACCATCCAAACCTTCAAACGACGCATTGTTCATTCGTTACAGGTCATTATCTGTGGATAGTCATGCCATTCATGGCTGCCGGTTCTTGTCTCCGTATAATGAATTCTGATTTTCCAAATGGATATAAGGAAGCGGTGATCGCTACTATATTACGTGGTGTTTTGAGAGGATTAGAGTACATGCACCATCATGGGGACATACATCGAGATGTCAAAGCTGGAAATATTCTAGTCGATTCAAATGGTGCGGTAAAACTTTCGGATTTTGGTGTTTCCGCAAGCCTTTATTATGCAGGTGACAGGCTATATTCAAGAAGTAGTTTTGCGGGAACTCCCTATTGGATGGCACCTGAGGTTGTGGAGCAAAATAACGGATACGACTTTAAGGCTGACATCTGGTCCTTTGGTATAACAGCATTGGAGCTTGCTCATGGTCGTGCCCCTTTCTCAGAGTTTCTTCCATCGGAAGTTTTATGTAGGACTTTACAAGGTGCATCGCCTGGTCTTGACCACAAGAACGATAAAAAGTTCTCGAAATCTTTTAGGAAAATGATTGCTATGTGCTTAGTAAAAGACCCCTGTAAACGTCCTTCTGCGCAACATTTATTAAAACATTCCTTCTTCAAGAAAGCTCGATCCAGTGACTATATTGTTCGAACAATTTTGAAGGGGTTACCAACTGTTGGGGACCGAGCTACAGAATTAATAATAAGGGAAGAAGACCTGTTTGTGATCAGTGCTTGGAATTTCGATGGAGATCTAACAACACGGGCGTCACAGCTTCCGGATGGTGAAGAATCAACCTCTCACAAAGATAAAGTGGTTTTCCAGCAAAGAGGACGGTTCAAAGGGACTCCCGAGATAAGAAGTGCAAATGAGGAGCACAGTGCCAGAACCTACTGATCAGCAGAACGAACTGCTCATTGAATTGCGGTGACAAGAAGGTAGCATCTTATATATCTAGGATGATTGAATTTTGATTTGTTTCCTGACTATGCTGAATTTGTATTGTGAATTGTTACAAAAACCTATTATTAGATATTGGAAATTATTGAATATTTCTTTATACTTTTTGTTCTTTAATCGCATAGTTATGAGAGTTCAAACTATTAGGAATATAGTCAAATTAGGTCAATATTGACTGACTCTGTCTGTTATGATATGTTTAAATACGTGTCTTTTATGTATTTGTAATACACTGAGTAATATTATTGTAATAAGACTGTTTTTCATTCCATTCTAAATTTTATCATGTAGCAGACAGGTACCCGGTCCAATCCTAAATTTTCTATAAAATACATCAACAAAGTTGTGATTTTTTTTTCACAATATCAATATGTCTCTAAAAGTTTCAATTTTACCTTTTTGTTTTAGTTTCATCAATTTGATTTCTTAGATCCTTTTGCTTTTTTTGGTTTTTCGTGATTCTTGATCTGGTTTTCAATCAATTTTATAATTTTCTTTCTTCAATGTTGTTAATGGTGACAATAAAAAGCATTGCAAATCCTCAAAATGTTTGGAATCACAACAAGGGTACTTCTTCCGCTGCTGGTAATGGAGATTCAGGTATCAGGTCAAACAAATTCTGGTTACCATTCATTAATATTGAGAATTTTTTATCCATTAAACTGGATTCATCCAATTTCTTGGTTTGGCAATTTGCTGATAGTGATGGAGTTGGTTCTAGTTCATTCAGAATTTGGGATAGAGGGAAAATTAGGGTTCATGTTCAAAGTACAATTGGGGATTTTCATGTTCAAAATACTTCTTTGAAGAATCTTGTTCAATTTGGTGGTTCTTTACTGCAAGAATCCCTCAACTCAGATAAGTCACACCTTTCTCTCTATGGTTATTTGTTTCTCATTAGTATGTTTTTTACTCATCAACAATAAATAATCAAACCATTTCTTTTGAATATACTCATCAAAATCAAACCCAGAATAGTTTTATCCTTATTGCAAAAACCTACAAAAGTTCAACCAATTTTTGCATAGGATTAGTTATCCCTGGTTGTATCTTTGTTAAGAAAGAACTTAATCTTTTTGAGCTACTGATTAACAATACAAGTATCAAACAGCTTGTTGATGTTGTTATTACTAAGATTTTTGAAACCCTAAGAGATGTTATTCTTACTGAAGCTAATACTGAATTGGCTCAAGTAGAGTCTAAGAAGTTGAATGCTAAGTATCTTAGTGAATTTAATGTGCAATATGATGGTTCTGTTTTCAAGAGTAAAGCTGGTTCTACAAGTGTAAGTGCTATTACTTTAGATTAATGCAGAATCTATGTGCGATGATACTTCTGGTGCTTCTAGTTCTTTGAGTTATCACTACTTCATGTAATATTTTTCAGAAATAGTCAATACCTTATACCATCTTCCATATCTTATAAAATCTTTATACCTCGAAACCTTTCAATACCTTAATATCTTTACAGAACTGGTTCTAAGATTTTCTTAAAAACCGGCTTCTAAACATCTTTTTCAACACCAACTAGTCCTAAAAACTTTTTTAATACCCAGTTTGGTCACTTGTTGATCAATATCTTTACAGATTTTGATCCTAAAAGATTTTCTAAAAACCAGTTCCTAAATATCAAGTTGAGTCTCTTAACCAACAGAGAACACAAAAATCAAGTTGAGTCTCTTAACCAATAGAGAACACCAAAACAAATACTAGGAGCTACTATCTTTTCTCTTGTTTCTTCTAATTCTTTGCTTGGATGTTTCTACTGTACTTTAAGACTAATTTTTGTTGTTGTTCAAGTACTTCAAGCCTTGCCAAATTTACATTCAACTATGACTATCTACTTCCTGAATTGAATGTTATTTTACTGAATTCAATGTTCTGCTCTGCTGTGAATGGTGTTTGTGGTTCATTCTTCATTTTACAGTCCATTGTTGTTGATAGTTCTGCCTCGACTATTTCTTCGACAAGTTCAGTCTGTTAGGACATGGAGATAAGTTCAGGTTTTTTTTTGACAATTCTGGTTGCGGCAGTTTACTCTTTTCTGTTTTATTAGTTTCACTTCCCTCTCTGGTTGTGTCAGTTTGAGAGGGTGAATTGTTCGTTTTTCTCTTTTGTTCTTTCGACAAACTGACTCTTTTAAGATGTATTGTAAGTTTAAAAGAGTGTAATGTTTTCTTTTATCTCTTCGAACTTTTCAGTGTGCCTGGTATCGTTTGAGCGGGGTGTATTAGGAATATAGTCAAGTCAGGTCAACATTGACTGAGTCTGTCTGTTATGGTATGTTATAAATACATATCTTCTATGTGTTTGTAATACACTGAGTAATATCATTGTAATAAGACTGTTTTTCATTCCATTCTAAACTTTATCACAAATTTCCAATAAAAAAATTGCATATTCGTAAGAGAACATTACTACAAAAAGAAAAAAACTAGACTTACAAAATCGAAAACAACGAAATTAGGGTTTTTAGTGGATAAACTCATCTTAAAATTCAACTGCAGAGAATAGAGAGATAGTCTGCCAATGTTTACTAAGGAGAAAATCGCATTTCTAGGGTTTAAAACTCTTGCGCCTAAAAACAAAATTTGGGTATCGTAGGATTGAAGAAATATGTTTTGCCCAATATGGTTTTAGTTGTTTGGTTGTAAGTATAAGAAACATAGATGAGATATATTAATCTTGACACAAGTATTTACATGGTTCGGTATAAACATATAAGTCCATGGTGGGGGTGAGGGGTTGAGTTTCACTATGTATGAAAGTGTTAGTACATTTAACTTCAGTGAAATGGAGTGAAGCTCTATTTCAGCAAAGAGTAGTAAAAGATAATGATTCATTTCAAGAGGTGTCGACGTATTCAATTTTTTCTTCCTGAAAAATGTTCAAGTAAAACGTTCCCAACCTCACTAATTGTTCCCAATGATAAATGACAAGTGATTCTTGGGGATGAACTTTACCATCTTCACTCATCAAGTTCTTCAACAAATCTCTTTTAGACTTAACCAACTATTAAGCTGGATTGCTCTTGTTCTATCATTCATCTACCAATTTTACTCAAATAACATCACTTTACCGAAATAAAACTATTCTTTTATTACATAAAACATAAAGTATTTCAGTATCAACTTCTCATACCCCTTAATTACAACTTTCATCATATCCTCATTAACAAAATTGTCTCACAACAACAGAGAGATTCCAAGTTCAAGAAAGAAAAAAATATTAAACAAAAAAGATTTAATCAACAATCACCAGATTATCAACAAAAAACATAAATTCTTTATTTGCAACACCAACCAAGAAACCTTCACACCATACTTACTACCGTCCGGAAAAACAAAAAGGTTGAAGAAGAAAAAAACCTTCAGTTCACAGTCAGCAAGAGGGACAACAATCACCGAAAAGATTTGTATAACAAAAACATGGTAACCATTTGTAGATTTTGGGTTTTTGATAAAGATAAAATAGTAAAACTATCTCTTAAGACTCGAGTATGAGAAACACTAAACCTCAAAATTCTGTAAAGAATTCTTGGGAAGGTGCTTATCCCTGTCCCCTCTCAGGTGCTTATCCCTGTCCTATCTCTATATGTATGAACAACTATATACACAATTAAAATTACTGAATGAATCAATATTCATTACTATACAAAATCATCAGAATGGCACTGGTGCTCACTATGACTTTTCCAGATATTCTATGATTTTTACACGAAATCTCAAGCTCCTATATGGATTGCCCACTAGTACAGAGCAATTTGAGTATTATTTGGTGTTATATCCCACAGTTGAATTCCAAAAAATTACTTTCTGTCAATATTCGCACTCAACTGAGCAATATTGACTCACTAAAATACCTATATAGCTTTATATAGAAGATTACATATGAATCTATTTAATTAAAGTACCATAGTTGTGTTTAGATTCAAAGTCAAAAATTGTGGCAGACACAATTTCATAGCTTCTACTAGCTAAACCCAGCCTCAGTCACATTAATCCTTGCTTGAAGAGACAACGAATGTGTAGAGCATGAAAAAGAGTTCAATTTACGTTTTTTTAAACGCTTAAAAAAAGTTCACAACACTTATAAGCGTCTCAAATGATCAAAGAACAATTTCAAACCCTAATTGGCAAAGGGGACGTTGGATTTAAAGCGTTCTGGAAGGTTATAGCACAATACTTGTGCGTCTCAGTATCACCATAGAACATATATGTCTTTGTCTCAAGGGAAAGACTAACGTGTCTTTGTCTCAAAGACAAGACTAACGGGGTTTTGTCTCAAAGACAAGACTAATGCGTCTTTGTCTCAAAGACCCAAACATGTGCGTTTTTGTTCTAAAACCTAACTTGTGCGTCTTAGTCTTAGTACAAGAGTAAGGCGTCTTACCTCAAAATCCTCAATGCTTGAGCGTCTTAGTTTTTCCATGAACCTTATGCGCCTTAGTAATAGCTTCAAACACGTCCGGCTGAGTTAAGACAGATACCTTGTCCGTCTTACCCATTAGTCATAATACTAAGGCTTTTTACCTTTTCGCTCATAGTACTAATACGGCTTAATATTAATCCTAAACTAAGGAGGCTTTGTATTAATCCTTTTAACTAAGGAGGCTTAGTATTAATCCTAAAACTAAGGCGGCTTAGTATTAATCCTTTTAACTAATGAGGCTTAGTATTAACCCTAAAACTAAGGCGGCTTAGTATTAATCCTAAACTAAGGTGGCTTAGTATTAGTCCTAAACTAATGCGGCTAAGTATTAAATCCTAAACTAAGTCGTCTTAGTATAATCCAAACACTAATGCATTTTAGGCATTAGTATTCACCACTCGTATGTCTTAGCAAAAATCCAACAGTCATGTGTCTAAGTACTGGCCTAATGGATAAGACGTCGTACCATTTTAATTTATGACTGATGCGGCTTAGTATAGTATTAAATACTAATGCGTCTTAGCATTAATACTAAAACTAATGCGCCTTAGCCTTAATACTAAACCTAATCCATCTTAGGCATTAGCTCTCAATACTTGCCTATTTTGGGGTTTTCTTCACATGTATAAGCTTCAAAACCCTAATTTGCTTATCAAAGGTCATACTAGGCCTCATTCATCTGTGTGGCCTCTCATACATATATTTATATAAGTTTCATATACTCATGTTCACAGCATACACTTATTCCTACAAAAATAAGCATGTCAATGCAAAATTGACTAAGTTGAACACACTGTTCCTTATCAATAAATAAATACATATTTTATTTTATTTTTAGTTTACTAGACTCATCAAGCTAGTCAAGCAAGACAAGTCTTTAGTTAAAAGACTAAGCAAGTCTCATTCGACTTAATATTGGTAGTACTTAATATTATAAAATTTACAAGAGACATCAAATGTCACAATTAGGGGGATATTCATTAGGGTATTGGTATGGCGGTCTACGGTACATGGTACAGAAATGTACCCACTATAGAGAAAACTCTAGAAAGTTTGATCAGCAGTTGAGTAGAAGAGTGGAAGACCGAGTAACCGTCTATTCAACCTCAAATAGAATGGGGAGCAGTTGTCAACACCTTCTCCACCTTCACCACTTCACCACTACTCAACCATCGACATTTTCTTCCAGCGAGGAGGTCAGTTGAATGGTTACAATAGTTATGATATAAATAGATTTTCAATCTATTGAACGAAAAGACAAGTCTGAAATTCCAAATCTAAGTATAACTCAAAACCATTCAAATCGATTAACTCGATCATTCAACCTTATCATACAAAGAATTGTTCATAGCTATTCACACCTATTATATCCTACAGAGTCTGATATTCCGACCTCAACCTTTCTCTCGCTCCCCTCCCTAAGACTAAACCTTGTCCTTCTCCTTTGTGACAGAAGCAATACTGGAACGGTCATTGCTTGGTTTAGGCCAGGATTGTACATATTGATCTCTCGAATCTAAATAAAGTACTTCAACTATACAAATATTTAAGGATTAGACGAATTATCACTTGCTCACCCCATTTTTCATAAATTAACCTTCTAATTCGTTTTCCTCATAACAATTTTGGTGACCACAGTGGGAGGTTAATCTCCTAGTTGCAATTCTTCAATTTCTCAGTTTCTCAAATATTCAATTTTAACCAGTTTCAAAGATGGTTGGCCTTAGGTTGGATCCAACAATCAATCATTCAAATCCCAATCATGCTGATGTTGGTAACGATGCTCAGAATGTTACACCTGTTAACATCAACGTTGTGCTACACCTTTTGCTAATGGCGTTTCAGAAGAGGCTAGAAGTAACAAAACTTCAATTACTTTGGCTAGACTACTGCAGAGACAAGAAGAGTTTCCCAGAGCTGTGGCAAAACTAGAAGGTGCACATGGATCAATGATCAATTTCCTTTATACATTGGTAGATGAATTAGGGCGTCGCCGTATTTTTGAGGAAAACCCATAATTCATCTAACTAGATCCCGCAATAGATGCTCCTCCTCCTCATCACATTGAGAGTTTTACTACTTGTGAAAAACCAGTAGGCCAAGAAGCAACGTTCCTTATCGAAAGTCTGTGTGAGCTTCTGCACTTTTCTAAAGAGCAACGAGTAGATGCGTTTTCTGCTCTTAATCGTGTTGCTTTTGACACACACCTGACTCCATCCTTCCCATAAATGGTAAAGATATCCATCGCATCTGACTCTCCCATAAGCAGTATTTCCTTCACCGAAGAAGACATGATGGCTGAAGAAGGTCATAATCGAGCTTTATATGTGACTGTACAAATTAAGGATTTTGAATTCAAAAGGGCTCTCATCGGCACAGGTGCATCTGCCAATATCATTCCTCTCAAGACTCTCAGAACATCCAGAGTGCAACAAAACAAGATTGTACACCATCCTGTCGTGATGAAGGATTTTGAAGGGAACCGGAGCAACACCTATGGGTATGTCTACTTAGATCTAAAATTAGGGCCTACTTAATCAAAGGTTAAATTTTATGTGATTTATAAAGAACGTGAATACCATATGATTCTGGGATGACCGTGGCTTCACAACAATAAGGTTGTTCCTTCAACCTACCAGCATTGCATGAAGACTACGCTCAGTGACAAGATTATCCGCATAGAAGCATCCTCATATCCCTATGATCCGATCTACGATTCTGAGTTCATTGAACCAAGAGATGTTGAACACGACCCACCAAACAAAATCTACAGTACACCGCTACCTACTTGGGCGTTAATCGAAGAGGCTGACAGGTTGTCATCTCCAACGTCGAAGAAAGAAATCAACATCCCAAAAACATCTCTCTCATCAAGCCTTGCCAAGAAATATCCAGCGATTGCCAGAATCCCAACTCATTCTCACACCAAGAAGGGATGCAACTTCGTCAATAACAATGATATTGAAGGAAAAGTAATCTATCTTCGTCGTCAATGTTAGCAATTAACAGGGAAGGATGCTGATGAGCCTTCCCGCCAAGAAGAATACAATGACATCTAGCGGATGCAAGAGGAGAATGAAGTGCAGGACGTTCCACGACAGTTGCAAGACGACACAGACTCGACGACAGATGAATTAGAGACAGTCATCATCGGGACACAGGAAGCGCCAAGACCCATCTCAATTAGTTTAGTCTTATTATCATATGAACGAGCAGGACTTGTAGGACTCCTTAAGGAATATCAGTATACATTTTCCTGTACTTACAAAGAGATGCCCGGTCTAGATGACAAACCGGTTACTCATCGCCTACACATCATCCCTAGATCTAAGCCTTTTAAACAACCGCAGAGGCAATTCATGCATGAGATAAATGAAAAAATCAAGGTCGAAGTACAAAAGCTGCTTACTGCCGGATTTATCAATCCTATTCAACATCCTACTTGGTTGGCCAACGTCGTACCAGTCAAGAAGAAGAAAGGTCAAATCAGATGTTGTATAGACTTTAAGAATTTGAACAAGTGTTGTCTTAAGGACGTTTTTCCTCTTCTAAACATTGATATGTTAGCTGACGCTACTAGCGGCCAAGACATGTTCTCTTTCATGGATGACTATAGTGGTTATAACCAAATCAAGATGTATGAGCATGACACTAGTAAAACTTCTTTCCGAACTCCAATCGGAAATTTTTACTATATTGTAATGCCTTTCGGTCTAAAGGATGTAGGCGCTACCTATCAACGTGCCATGACTGTAATCTTCCATAATATGATGCATAAACAAGTAGAAGATTACGTTGATGATGTAGTAGTCAAATCCAAAAATCAAACAAACCATTTACATGTGTTAGACCAAGTATTTGAGAGGTGTCGCGAATATAAACTAAAGATGAATCCTCTGAAGTGTGCGTTTGGTGTTTCATTTGGCAAGTTCCCAGGATTTCAAGTAACTACATAAGGGATTAAGGTAGATCTAGCTAAAGCTCAGGCAATCCCATGCCTCCACCACAGACTGTCACGCAAATTAAGAGCTTCATAGGAAAAGTATCATATATCAGATGCTTTATTCCAGAATTAGATCAGTTTGTCGCCTCATTCACTCCACCATTGAAGAAAGGGGAAATCTATGTTTAGTTTTCCACTCAACATGAATCATTTTGTAAAATCCAACAATTATTGTTGTCTCCAGCTATCATGAGATCTCCCGTAGCAGGACGACCTCTACTTCTGTACACAGCCTCTAGCGATGTCACAACATGAGCTCTTATTGCTCAAGAGGATGATATGGGAGTTGAGTACCAGGTTTATTATATCATCGCTCACTGAAGGATGTTGAGCTTAGATATACCAAAGCAGAAAGATCATGTCTATCATTGTTTCACGCCATACAGAAACTCAGACATTACTTACTATCTAACTGAGTGGTGTTAGTTGCCAAAGCTGATCCAATAAAATTCCTATCATCAAAGTCGGCCCTAATAGGAAGAGGTTCTAAGTGGATACTTCAAGTTTTAGAGTTTGACATATCATGCGTATCTCCAAAAGAGGTTAAAGGGAAGACAGTAACAGACTTACTAGCAGCTTTCCCAGGCGAAGACACTATCATGTTGCATGAAGATGTACCTGGAGAATTCCCCGAAAATTTTCCTTATCAAGAAAGAAACATGGTTGTTATATTTTGATGGCTCTGCTACTCCTAGTAATAACACAGGAGGATCTGGTGTAGTTCTAGTATCTCTACCTAGTAAAGTATTCTCCCACTAATTCAAACTAGATTTCAAATGCACTAATAATTCAACAAAATATGAAGACTTCTTAATAGGTCTATCACTAGCCAAACAAGCAAGAGCAACACATCTAGAGATAAAAGATGATTTAAAACTACTGGTCAACCAGATGAATGGAGTATATGATAGACACATTTTAGTGTCTAATTTGCACCTTAATTTCTAGTGAGTTAGTATTCGATTTTGTGTCTATTACGTGTTTTTATGCTTTTGTAGGTACATTAGAAGAATAAAGATTTGTGGAAAAATTGGCTCAAAAAGTGTTCAAAGCACCCGGAAATATGGATCAAGGCACCCACACTTTGGATTGGGGCACCCTTGGATCGGGATGAGCTGGATCGGACCAACTCAGCGGGTTAACTCGGCCCAGTCAACTCGGTCAAAGTCAGTTGACCGAGTCAAAGCTTCATCGAGTCAAAGCTTCATCGGCAGCAGAATTGTGATCCAGTTTTTTTAGCGATTTCATCACAAATTGATAAGTAGCCAATCTAATTAAAGGTTCGTATAATCGATTAGAAGCTTTAGAAGCCGAAGATAAGGGCTGGAGAAGCATGAATTTGGACGGAAACAGGAACACATATCTGTTTTGGATTACTATTGATTTCTCATCAAATCACCGAGTTATAATGGGATTAGAACATCCTAGAAGATTCACAGGGCCTATATAAAGAGTTTACAAGCCTCAGAAATAAAGGGGGAAGCCTAGGGAGCGATTCAGAAGAAATACGGTGAAGTTCCGGCGCCGCAGGTGACCTGCTGGTGCTCCGGCCGGCGTGTTCTTCATCCACCATCACCGAAGAAGACGACTCAGTAACATTTATAAGTGTTGCTGTTCCACTGTTGCAGCTCTGCTCCTGTTGCGTTAAGTTTTGAACGTTCTGTTGCTTAAAGCTCTTTGTAACAGCTGAACCCTGTTCTGTGACACTTATATACGTATCTGTTCAGCTGTTGCACTATTCTTAAACCTTGTAATCAATATTTTGAGCAATGAAATCAACTTTTGAGCAAGTTTTCTTCACCATGGGGTAAGTTTATTTACTGGGATGATGGATAAGGTATTTTTCTCAATTTTATGTGATTTAATTATTTTCTAATAATTATTTATAATTCTTTTATTATTATTTGCATGGATTTAAATTAGAAAAAAATGGTTTTTATTAAATAGTTGTGTTCTCTTTTGATGGGTCATGCTTAGTTAATTACTCTTGATGTCTCATGCTTAGGATTTACAATTATTCTTTTAGGAAACATATTTTTGGCAAACTTGAATTAAATTGTTAAAAAGAATTACATGATTAATCACATGAATTGTTAGAAATAACTGAACCCTGATTCCTAGTTTTCTCCATATTTTCTAAAAATCATCTCTAGTGTATTTTCCTGATTTTTATTAGTTTAGGTTAAGTTTAATATTTTCTAAAATCATTACCTTCACAAGTTCGAGAATCGAACCTCTTTTTACCACTATATAAAATTACATCAGTATACTCTCTCATAGAAACAACATTAGCTCCTTACAGAGCCGAGGCTCAGAAGCTGTTGACTCACTTTGTTGAGGCAACAATAGTTCATATTGGACGTACCAACAATAGACATGTTGATTGTCCATCAACTTTAGCTTCTAAGTTATAATTTGAAGGACAGGAGCAAATCCTCACTGTACAAAGGCGGACTATGTCATCAACTTGGCTGATTAAGTTTGAGAAAGCTCAAGCAAATGCCTGGAGGACAACAATTATCAGCGAACTCAATAGTTCACTTCCTCAAGGAAAAATAAAAATTAAAATCCTAAAGAATTTTTTCTTGCTTCATGGGATGCTATACTTCAGAAACTCAGATGGGTCACTGTCAAGATGTCTAGGGGATGAAAAAGCACATCGACAACTTTATTACGTCCATGATGAAATATGTGGACAAATTCTAGTAGTAACCTTCTACCGGCACCTCCAACGGATTGGGTATTACTTGTAACACCCAAAATTTTCGTATGACGCTTACTCAAAGACGCATCATGACATGAGATGAAACTTCATCTTAAGCTTATAAAGATTACTTAGGAATGCATCAGGGTGTGGATGCATTGGCCTTGAATTGTAGTGCTAAGGGCATCCACAATGGTAAGAGTAAAACCAAAGAGTAAAGAGTAAAAAATTTACTCTTTGGTCCGGCCCAAAAACAACGGCCCAGAGACTAAAACTGATCGAGCGGTGCTCCAAGATAACGCGTGTTGTTGGACGGGCGTCTGGGTAAACGCTTGTTGAGACGGGCGTCTGGGTAAACGCTTGTTGAGACGGGCGGTTGTCTAGCGTAACGCTTGCGTGAGGAGGACTTCTAGCTGAACGCTTGAAGTGGGAGGTACCAAAAGATAACGCCTGATGATAGACGGACTCTTAGATGCACGCCCAAGAGACGGGCGCTTCACTAGACAAACGCCTGATGGAGCGGTTTCCTAACATTACGCCTGATCGATTGTGTACATGTGCGAGGGAAATGTGTGCGGTAAAACATGGGCGGTGCCCTAACGTCCCGCCTAGAAATCCAAGCGGACTCCTACAAAGCCGCTTGATTAAATCATGGCTTGACCCAAACATGAAATGGAGAGGTTAGTTGACTGGTTTCTGATTAAACCTTTATTAATTTGAATAATCTGAATATTGATTTTGAAATTAAGCTGGTTTTCTTACACACGATTGTTGTTAATATATAGAAATATGATTGTTGTGAGAATCCTGCTATTTTTAACATTATTGAAAACTTTGTTGTTGTTGTCGTTGTTTAAGAGTAGGTTAGTGAATGCGGGTATTGAGAAATTTTCTTAGTGGACACTATAAGAGAACCCTAATTGGATAATTGAATAAGTAACTCTGGAACACCCATTCAAAGATGACACGAGAGAGAATGTTAGTAACTAAGCCACAACTAGATTGTATGCATTTGTGTTCTTTTTTGTTCTGGAGACGTTGAAAGTGAAGTAAATGTGTACATTGTGAAAATCTTTTAGCTGACACCAAAATCAAACTAATTGGTATAGTTAAATTTAGATCCCATTATTATTAGATGCTACAAAAATACGTGTTACTAAATCCCAAACTAAAATTATATATACATCAACTTTGTGGTAGGAAGATGAGATTGAAGTAGATGATGAGGCATAAGATGATTAAATCCAAGCGGTACCATAACCTTCCGCTTGAATTTGAGCGGTACCATAACCTTTCGCTTGTAGTGGGAAGGAGCCTTAACCTTCCGCTTGAAGTGGGGAGAATCTCTAGCATTACGCTTCAATGGGGCGGTGATTTGGTTACCGTCTGTTATTGGGCGTGATCCTAGACGCACGCTCCATCAGGCGTAATCTTAGGTGAACGCTTGATCAGGCGGAGATTTGGTTAACGCCCGTGTTTTCAAGCATTACGCTAGAATAACGACTGGCATCAAGCGCTTCACTACACACCCGCTTAGAATCAGGCAGAAAACTACACCACCGCTCGACTAAAATGGGTTTAGTCCAAAAAAAATTCTCAAATTTACTCCGCAACAGTGCTATTTCTGGACCATCGACTATATTCCCTCGTCCCGCTGTAGCTCGATTTCCTGGAACATCGACTACATTACCTCTTTGGTCCGTGTTTCCCTCCAGCCATTGTGGACGCTCTAAGGCACTATTATGCGTGATGCATATTCGAGAATGCATCACAAGTCAAAAATGACCCTTACCCAGGAAAGGCACAAATGGCCTTGACGCGTACCCGAGAGCGCATCATAGTTCTGAGGTACTATTGTGCCGTGATGCATACCCAAGTATGTATCACTAAAAAAAGTGCAGTCAATGAATGCCCCTAACCCTCCTTATCTTTACTTATAGAAATGGTAATAAAACATATATATGGAGGAGGTGTTGGTTGGAAACTCATGTTGCATACCCGAGAATGCATTATAGTGTTAAGGCACCATTATGTCGTGATGCATGATTGAGAATGCATCACTGACCCAATGTTGCATACCCGACAATGCATTATAGTGCTAAGGCACTATTATGCCGTGATGCATGATGAGAATGCATCACTGAACCAATGTTGCATATCCGAGAACGCATTATAGTGATAAAACACTATTATTCCGTGATGCATGATTGAGAATGCATCACTAACCCTATGTTGCGTACCCGAGAGCGCATCATAGTGCTAAGGCACTATTATACCGTGATGCATACCTGAGAATGCATCACTAGAAAGTGCAGTAGATGAATGTCATCTACCCTTCTTATATCCACTTGTAGAAATGCTAATAAGACATATATAGGGAGGAGGTGTTGGTTGGAAATTCATTAAGCATACCCGAGAACGCATTATAGTGCTAAGGTACTATTATGCCGTGATGCATGCTTGAGATGCATCACTGACCTTATGTTGCATACCCGAGAGCGCATTATAGTGCTGAGGCACTATTGTGCCGTGATACACACCCAAGAATGCATCACTAGAAAGTGCAGTAGATGAATGCCATCTACCCTCCTTATATCCGCCTGTATAAATGCTAATAAGACATATATAGGGAGGAGTCGTTGGTTGAAGATCGATGGAGCGTACCCAAGGATGCATACCAAGCAAGCATCCCAATTGATGTGAAGTGTACCCGAGGAAGCTTCACTAATCTGTGATATGTACCCGAGTATGAACTACTAAAAAGTGCAGTTGATGGATGTTTATTACCCTTCTATTCCAAATATATGGAAATGCGATTAAGACATATATATGGAGGGAGCTTTGGTTGAATGTGCATGAGCGGTAATGCACATATATGCGATATGGCATATACGTTGGTGCAAACTTAATGCTTAAGCATCAATATGCTTGTAGCTTACTCGAGCAAGCTTGAATTATGCGAAAGCATCATTTATCCATGTTGTGTACTCGAGAATGGATATTTGCATGCTAAGTAACTATAGTTATGCATAAGCCAATGCGTACTTTGCGAAAGTCCCTTCGCCTATACGGAATAGGATTTGCTAGGCTTTTAGCCTTGCTATATCATGTTTGAAATAGTTGGACGCAAAATGTATATGCCAAAGCATATCTTTTCGAAAACGATTGGCCCTTTTCGATATTGGCTTTCCCTTAGTAGGCTTAAGTTGCTTGTCCCTATCCGGGACGAACTACGGTCATGCTTGATCCCTTCAAGGTACGGGTTGGGCACGTAGGCATCCTCAATGCAATGCATTAAGGTGCAACACCTTGTCGCTCATATCAATTTAAAGGTGATTGCGACATTATGGTAACTCGTATCACCTGGATCGGCAATGCTAATTCAAGAGATGAATGTTACCACACCTGATGAGGTAGCTGCAATTCCATTCGATGGATTGTTTATACTTCATCTCAACTTTTACGACATGGAATGGCATGTGCCTGGATGTTGCACCCTTGGCAAGAGCAAGATCAGCGCAAGTGATAGACACATTTATGTGTCTTAATTTGATATTTGTGTTTATAGTTCTCATTTTATGTACTAATATTATTATTTTCTTTGTTTTTAGGTATTTTGTGGATTTAAGAATGGTGAAATAAATGGGCTTCAAAAGTTATAAAGGCACCAGTTGGATTGATAAAGGCACCCACCTTGTTTGAATTCAAAATGTTAGGCGTGAAGCTATTCTCTCTCTCGCTGTGAAGTATTATTTTCAGAATTTTATAGATATTGTTGCCTAAAGGGAGTTGTACACGATTGAAAGTCTCCAGATAAAACAGAATCTCGTTGGTTGCTAAAAACGAAAGAAAAGAAAATCGTGTGTGCTTGCCACAATAGTTGTACGATAAAAAAAAGGGAAAAATATTTCTCGGATGTTATTGAAGATCAAAGAAAATACTCGTTGATAGTTGGAATAGGAAACAACATTAAGGATTATTATTTTTGAGTTCAAACAAGATCAAAAGAAAATCAGAAAGTCATATCAAGTAGTGGCCGAAAAGATTTCTCTCATTAAAAGTGAGATTCGAGAAGATTTGGACACAGGTATTGATGCTACGATATAAATAGAAGTGAAGGGAAGGAAGTTTGGGACTTACAGAGCCATAGAATCGATCATAAAACAAAACCCACTTCTTTATGCATCAACAGTTCGAAGAAGGAAGAAGAAGAACATATAACACCTTAAAACCGTTGTTGATAGTGTTATTTTTTCCTTTAAATTCAATACTTTCAACAACAGTTTCTTCAATAGTAAGAACAATAGTTTCTGAAGCTAATACTCCAAAAGGAAGTCGTTCTTCAACAGCACCAGCGAGCAACCTTATCCAGCATCACCAAGGGTTTGTTCTTTTGTAGTTGCTTCACTAAGCAGTCGTTAAATCGACTAGAAATTAAAGAAAAATTGTAAGTTTCTTTTCATTAATAAAATTCATGATTTCACAATTTTTTTTTGTTCTTTTTGCTATGAGTAGCTAGACATTTTCTCTGGGTTATCTTTTGATAAGTAATAGTTAATATTTTTATTTCTTCGACATATTTTACTCTATTATTTGTGATATTATTGACTAATAATTTTATCTTCTTTAAAAGCTTCATAATAATTGTTTTGAATAGTTTTCAACTATTGATATTTTATAAGCGAAGGAAAATTAGATTTTAGGCATAACAACGAAAGTTGTAGTATTAAGTTTTAAAACGATAAATCTTCTGAAACATGAGATTGGGTTCAATAAGGTTTTGAGTAATTTGAGAGTAATAGGTGAAGTAGTGATTTATTAGTTTTACGAACATCAAAAGTAGTGGAATCCAAAATCCTAGAATTTTCTCCTATTTTTCAATCAATCAATTTATTTTAGTAATTGTCTTTAAATTTAATTCGTAAAATCAACAACAATTTTTTTTTATCTTAGCACATAATTAGGCAATTAATTAGAAATATTATAATCAATCTCCGTGGACAAACCCGTACTTGACGCTTCTACTTTGTAGTTGTCGTGCAATTGCGGATATAGGTTAAAAATTCTATTAACATGCTCCAGCGCATGGTCGAAGCAGAGTTCAGGAATTGGAAGTTAGGCTTGAAATGGCCTAAGCGTTAGTCCAAGACATTATTTAGGCTTGGATAATGCTCGTAAGCAAGTGACGCATGCCAAAGGCATCACCATTGGCTTTTATGGATTTGCACCCTTAGCAGAACAAGGGTGAGTTAGAAAAGTATGGAAACTACGTTTCGAGTATCATGCTTGCAAAGCATGCTTGGGAAGGAAAATCTACCTACATTTTCCAGTGAGAAGTTTGGATTTAAGGTACGGTTACTGTTTTTCAAGCCGTTCATCGGGGAGTTCTGACCTACCCAGCGCATAGCGCCGGAGGTGGAATTTTCCGGTCTGTGATATTACTGGCCAGGCAAGGAGACTCAATTTTGAGCATTGCAAGGTGCTTGCTCAGACTGCCAAGCACCACCACATCAATTATAAACTTTGACCATCCACCACGCTGGGGACTGGTGAGAACCATATGTCAAGTACATTCTAGATAATGTTCTATCTTCAGATAAGAGAGAAGCAAGTAGGATAAAACAACAGGGAAAGAGATTTATTTTTCACGAAAGGATCTTGTACTGCAAAAGATTTAGAGGAAATTTATTGCTATGCCTAGCCAACTGCGAAATTCTATAATGCTAAAGGAGGTGCATGAAGGTGAACACCTGGGGAAAAGAAAACTATTTCTCCAAATTAATGAAAGATATTATTGGTCGACCATGAAAGATGATGCAACTGCAATTGTCCAAAAATATCACAAATTCCAAGTTCATGGAAACCATATTCATACGCCCTGCATTCCTCTTCATTCGATAAGCAGTCCTTAGCCCTTATATAGTTAGGGACTGGATATCATTGGTAAAATAAACCCTCCATCGTCAAAGCAACATGATTAGATCATCACATCTACAAAATATTTTACTAAATGGGTTGAGGCCATTCCTATAAAAAGTTTAACTGGAGAGATAGTTGCAGCATTCATCAAAGAGTACAACATCTGCAGATTCGGTGTCCCCAAACATGTAATCACAAACAATAACACCCCCTTCGATAATGAGCAAGTCAGAAACCTGCTGCAAGGATATTTCATCAGACAAGTCTTCTCTACTGGTCGGTTGTCATCCAATGAGCCAAGCAAAATTATTTCTTTTCACTCACAATTATAAATAAGAGTATAGTTATAAGAACAAATTCGATCCACAGGGAGATATGGGTTGTTATTCGTATTTGAAAACTTCAACAAAATGGTGGGATTTTTGTGTTTTAAGACTAAAGTAATTATACTAACAAATAATGAATAAAGAGAATCAATAGGTTGAGAGCACTGGTTAAGGTTCCATCTTTAATCATAAGACATGCACTTTAACTAATAACTAGAGTTGTCACTTAATATTTATTATCAAAATTCCTAGAGTACCCCATCAAGAGCATACTCCGCTATATTCCTTATATCATCACATTCCATAACGATGAATATGCAATTAGTTCTTACAGAACAATCTAATGTAGTGTGCTGTTAGGTTTAATCCTACAAGAGCATTAAGTTATATGAATTAGACTTATCAATGTAATAGATATACTACGAGTAATCTATTTAACACAGGTCAAGCTTCTACATACAATCACACAAAGGTTTTGAATACAATTGGTAATCACAATATGCTACTTATGACAAGGTTCATCAACAATTCCTTATCTCAAAATCCTAGTCTAGCAATAGATATGCATTCATGCTTATTTAGTAGCGCTCATAAACAAACATTCACACAATCATACATGGTGATAATAATTAGTAGAACAAGATAATAATGATTTGATTAAGATGATAAAACTAATATATTAATTTAGTGACATGTTCATGATATCCGACTACATCCTTAACCAATATGAAAAGTTTAGCTACTCATGGATTTCTTAAAATACATGGAAAAATAACAAGAAGAAAAGTAAAGAAAACCCTAGGTTATAGAAAATCTCCAACTCCAAAGCCCCTTTTTCTTCTCTCCAAAAGATATAATATGATGATGGATAAAAATATCCTCAAAAAGAAGTGAATTGTCCCTTAAATAAATATGCGCCCGTGCTCGAAACCCCTGTCACAATTGGTCGTCAAACTCGCCAAGAATTAGCCAAAACGTGAAATACTAACCAAAATAATTACATAGCCAATGGTCCAGTACAGTGAAGAGGAGGCCCAGCCCAAATATGATCTTTAATTTAAATTGGCCTGTCAGTTCAGGGAAGCTAAACTCACTTTTTCTCCTCGGTCTTCAATTTCACATCTTCCTTGATGGCTCATGTCATCAAGAAAAAAGTTTTGATCTGAATTTTTCCCGTCTTATATTCCTCTCGATGGCTTTTACACATCGAGAATTTTTATTCTTTCTGACTTTTCACTTTCCGGCCAATGCTCCCTCGATGTTACTCCTTGCTGCGAGAACTAGTTTTATCTGAGTTTTTTTTTAAACTGTCTTTCCTATATTCTCTCAACTAACCCAAGCTTAGTTTCACTGGATTTTAACCCTATATCAAGTTCATTATCAAACACCGTCAATCATCATTCAATAACAACAAACTTCACTATCTTCTATATTTATTCCAGCCACCATCAATCCTCACAGACCCACCAGGATCATTATCAAATCATGGCTACAATACTATGGATTCCACCATTACTCTCGAGTCATCGCTGCCATCATTAACTGCAGCTGTCGAGAGCAGTTCACAATCATTTTGAGCACAACCCAGGTCTTCTACCAACTTCAATAACTCATTGAAACCCTCAATCTCAAAATCAACTTCAACTGCTGCAACCATCATTATCCCAAAATCTCTAACACTGCAGTCACTGATCATGATCAGTCAAGGATCAACAACGTCACCATTGTCTCTCAATTTTATGCCAGCTCAATTTACTCCGTCACCACCATCGAAACATCACAGAACCAACTCGAGCATACCTTAAGCTCTTCTCTGCTAATATCTTCCTAGATCATCTCACAAGAAATCCAAGTCATGTAGCCATCACTATTGCAAAGAACAGCCGGAACCTAATTCAATGTTCAATTCTTTGGAGAGGAAGAAGAAGGTGTCCCCTATCAACACTGCTGGTGCCATTAGTGGAATTCAAATAGTAGGCATCCCTTAGTAGAAGCGAGGGTGCCTTTAGTAATTTTGTGCGTTCAGAAATTTCGCAACTTTGACTCGCTTCAAATGCTCATAACTTTCTCATACGAAGCTGGAATGACTTCGTTCTTTCGCCGTTGGCTCCGTTTTATCGTTCTCTTTAAAATGGTGTGAGGAAACCTTAACTTGATAGAGTTATACTGGGTATTTGGCATTTCTCTCTTTAAAGCACTTCATTTTCACTTCTTTTAGAGATGTAACCTACAAAAGACATAAAATACAAAAGTAATAATAATACAAGGTAATTCACATGAAATCTAGAAAATAAGTGTAAGAAAATGATACTCAAAACATGTAAATTAAGCACTTATCATCTACTCCTTACTACCCTCAAGGGAATTGGCAAGCTGATAGCACCAATAAGACTCTGATCTGCATCCTTAGTCGAACGATACACGACAACCCTAGGTCATGGAACGACCAGTTACCTATAGCATTATGGGCATATCGAACTGCACTCAGGAGTTCTACCGGGACGTCACCTTATTCACTTTTCTATGACGCTGATGCCATCCTTTCAGCCGAGATTAAGATCCAATTAGCCAGGATTGCCATAGCAAGTAGAGTTCAATGGGATGAAGCTGAAATATCTAATTTCAGGATAACATAGTTAGATACTATTGAATCCAGGCGGGCCAGAGCTGAGAATCATGCAAAAGCCTAACATCACAAAATTTCCAAGGCTTACAACAAAGCAGTGAAGCTCAGAACATTCAAGGTATGAGACTTGGTGCTTAAAACAGCCAATCGTATTCAGCAGGACATGTATGCTCCGAAATTTTCCCCTAATGGGAAGGTCCCTACGTGCTTATTAAAGCAATGGCTAGTGGGTACTACAAAATCATCGTTGTCAATGGAGGCCTGCAAGGGATCATATCCAATGGCAAGTGTCTCCAAGCATACTATGCTTAGACAGAGATTGACATTCTTTTCAAATATTACCGTGCAATTTCCTTTTCAATTCCTTCAAAGAGTAGTGTTATGCATTGTCTACTCAAAAACCAAATTAGATTTCATTAATCTAAAAGAAAAAATTTTCTTTACTTTAACACGATCATTTATTTCAACTAACTACTTACTCAAAAACAAACCTAAATCAAAGTCCACTACCTAGAATAAACCATCAAGCAATCAATAGTTCCTCTTGTACAACATCTTCATCCTCCTTTGGAATCTTTCTGTCCGGACTCTTGGATCGACTTCTCTACTCTCGCTGATTCTTTCTCTAGAGTCTTATCTTCCTTCATGATAGCCCTTGAAGCAGGAAGAATGTTAGCAATGATGCCTGCACGATTGACTTTGACGATATCCAGCCGTTGACGAAGCCATCTTACATTAAATTCCATGGCATCACAAGTAGACAATAGGTTTTCCCATCTTTGGATAGCCGAGTACGTGGCGTCATGAAGAGTTATATTCTCCATTTCAGCAATCATAGGAAGAAGGCATTGCACTGCAGAGACTAAAGCAGAGGTATAATGCCGTACCAACTTTCTAGTGGCAATATGACCATAATTTTTTTAGATTCTTGTGTACAAATCAGCATATTGATTTAGCACGAGAAATCCTCCTATGACTCGTTACTCGGTAGACAAAGATTTTATTCGAATCTCGAAAAGCAAGCCTGCATCAGGATACTCATGAACAATAATCCCCAAGTCAGCGTCTGCCAAGTTGGTTGTAGAAACAGTACGATTAGTAAAAGGAGAAGAAGTCTGCTTAGGTCTATCCTCATCGATCACCAAAACATATGTTTCTCTGACACGACCTGTACTGCTACTCTGAAATAAAAGAAAGAGCTATATGAAACAAAAGGAACATGTAACATACACAGTCAAATCAAGACGCAGAAATCAATATAAAAAATTACAGGAGCGGAACTGTTATAAATCCTCTTGACCTTAATCGGTGGAGGCGGAGCTTCTCGTGATTCCATGTTTCTCCCAGTCCGAGAAGATAGAAAAGGGTATGTTCATTATCATTTATTCATAAATACATAATATATGTGTCTCTTCCAAAACAAAAGATCAACATATCTTACCGAGCTCAACACCCAAGCCTTGCGCTTAATAAAGGAGCATCCCCGAGACGAAGAAGAGTCTCTCCAATCAGACATGATGAAAGAGAAGCGGTTTGAGTAAAATATTTGGAAAAGGATGAAAAACGGAGACGATGAAGATAACCTATTCAGTTACATATATATACACAAAACCAAACCCTAAATTTTGAAATATCAAAGATTTAAAATGTGACAGGCCTTGTCCCAGAAAACTAGGATCGAAGATTGATACAGTCAAAACTTTTCACAAAAAAACCCCAAGAGCCGACTTTTCACGATAAAAATTGTTGATCTTTAATTTACGTCCTAGCCGCAATAAGAGGTGATGAGATTACCTTATCTTCTAATGAACATCAGCACTAGACTTTTGCTACTAATGCACCAATGACAAAGATAAAAGGAGAGAAAGGCTTGCTTTCATTACTCGATGGTAAACAAAGGGTGAACAAATACTCGCTTTATATAGTTGGACTTCCAAATATGGAAGGAGGAAAGAACTATTTCTACAATATATGGTCCTACTTTGTCCCTCTGACATAACTTGTCCTCCTTCAACTCCAACTCATCCGTCCAAGCTGAAATCGTGCTTGTACGTTCAACATCAGGGTCGAAGCTTGTCCGTCCAACTAAGCCCTCAAGCTTGTCCGTTGATAGGCACTTAATTTGTACATTTTTACCGCCTAATTTATATTTGCTAGTACTTAATTTTGTACTAACTTTATTATTTTTTATGCTTGTTTAGGTAGTAAACATAAAATCCGAAGTTTCGACAAAATACGGCTAAACCGGACTAGGAATGACATCACCCTGAATAATTAGCACGGGGACAGTGAGAGTGGATGCTGGACGTCAGACAGAAAGTTGGACTCATACTTTGATGGTTAGCTAGGTGGCTGACATATTAACAAAAAGAAGAAGTGGTTAGGTGGCGGACGTGGCAAGTGAAGAAAAAGAGTGAAAGAAGTAGGTTGATACAAATCTGTTGAACGACGGGTAAAAGATGAAAAGAAGAAAAAGTGAGACAAGGTCTGACAGAAAACAAAAAAGAAAAGTAGAGAGAGATGAGGAGTAAAAGAGAAACATGAAAGAGAGAAGGAGGTGGACCTGTTTTTGGAGTTGGGAAAACGGACAGGGTAGGGTGAAGCACATGGGAGAGAAGGGAATGATGAGAAAAAAAGAGTATAAAATAGAAAGAGAAAACCGTAAGAAAGGAGGGGAGAGCGTTTGTGGAAGACGGAAGAAAAAGAAAAAAGGGAGAGAGAGAGGTGGGAGGAAAAAGACAGATTGAGGGAGAGAGGAGGTGAAAAGAGACTGATTGAAAGGGAGAGAGGATCGATTGGGGGGATACCGATGAGAGAAAGGTGGAGTTTTTGGTTTTCTCTTTTGGGTTCTGGTTGGCGGCTAGATTTTGATAGGGACGAAGAGAAAAGAGAGGTTGTGCGTCAGGGAAGAAACAGGTGGTGGTCTTGATTATCTTTAGCCTGGAGCGGAAAAAGAGACAGGAAGAAAAGAACATAATCAGGAGTTGAAGAGGCACAAAAAAAAGGGTTTAATCTTTCCATCTCTATTTTACTTTTGAATTTATTTTTATGGGTTTTGAGAAATCCATAGCAATGTCTTGCTGATTTTTGTTGTTAGGGTTTAGATAGAAGCCAATTTAATTGTATAGACTCTACAATAATATTTCTAATGGTGATTTGATTGACTAGTAATTTCACTTCATATAGCTTGGTATTTAATCGTTCTTGTGATTTTCTTGATTATTTATGCTTTTCAATTGATATTGCGTACTTTGGTTAAGTTCTTTGACATGATATGCTTTAGGATTGATATGTAATGCTTTTGAATCACTACCTATGAAGCGAAGGAAATCACAGCAGAGAAACAATATTTAAGAATTTAACTTACCATCTTCCGAGACATGTGATTAATTTCGATATTTGTCAGAGATTAATAAAGTTTATATGATTGAATTGGTGGAAATCGGAAACCCTAGTAACCCACTCCCCACTTTGTTTATTATTAGGATTATTTATTATTTTATTTTTTCCGAATTTCTAAAAAATCCAAAAGAAATTATTTCTGATTAGTTTAATTGAGATATTGATTGCAGATTTGCCCGCTTCTTGGGTTCGACCCGTATTTTCCGATGTCTACTAGTTAGACGTCGTGCGATTGCGGTTATTATAAATAGGGTATCCAATCCTATCAATTTTTGGCGCCGCTGCCGGGGAGCGGTTGTGAATTATTGTAATTAGTATTTTTGATTTTCTAATCGTAGTTTAGGTTTTTATTTTATTTATTTTTATTTTTCTATATGTTTTTATTTTTCTTTTAGGATTTTTAGTTCTATTTGACTTGTGTTGTGTTTTAGTATTTCTTTTCAGGTACTTTTCTGAGGATGATGACTCCTTCTCAGGAGACGTCATCTAAGATGACACTTCGGGAATATATGAATTGGTCACGACATAAGGAAGTTCTTGCTTCACCTATGGTAAGTGAAGAATCACCTCTAATGATATATGAGAAGTATTATAAACACAAACCGCTTAGTTTGGAACAAAGATTGGGAGTTCTGGAATGCCAGAGATTATTTGTTGATGATGATCAGTCTTGTAGTGACTCTTTGTTCCATACAAAATATATAGATGACCCTATGGACGATTGTGTAGATAATTTTCCTAATTCCATAGATGAATTTATCTTACAAGATCATTCAGCCGACTTAGAGGTCGTTTCTAGACCCCTAGACTTCCAAAAGTTACCTAATTTAGGGTTAGAACTGTGTGTTTCTCAAGTTTTGTTGGCTCACTTTGCATCCAAATACCCAGAGGACTTGACTGTTCCTGACATCGTGCATGAACCAATTGATATTTCCCCAATCCCAATATTATCCCCATATTTTGTTCTTTACGCACTTCCAAGTGTAGTAAAAACTTGGTTTGGGGGTAATCCCTTGTTTTTGATAGTTTCAGTGTCTCCGTGTTGTCGTAACATAATTGTGAAGCTGTCGTTTATAAATATTGTATTTTGGGTTGATCCCAAAATTTTCAGGTTGTTAGTGTATGGGGATCCTTTCTGTACATATCCAGTAGGTAGATTCTTATTTTCTTGTTTTTATTTTCTTTTTAGGCTTTTTGTTTATTTTTATTTTCAGTATTCTTTTTAGGATTTTTGTTTATTTTTATTTTCGGTTATTATAAATAGGGTATCCATAATCATATCATTTGTCTCAACTATAAGCTTGTCCGCCCTAATGTTTGACCAAGCTCGTTTATTCGGCTTCAACCAAGGCACACATGTCCAGCAAATCCAAGCAGACTTATTCACATCAACTCTAAATCATGCTCGTCTGCCTACTATTAAGAAATGCTTGTCCGACCAATCCTGAGCCTTGATTTGCTATGGATCATTACTTATTCATCCAGGATGGCCTTTTATCTTGCTTATACGAAAGTTCAAGCGACTACTACTCTTCTGGTAATATCTAACCATTGAACTATAAAGTTATATTTTGTTTTGTTTTCGTCTGACAGGCCACCATCTAGTACTTACCACGCAACATTACTCGTTCTGCGCTAAGAAGGGGACTTAATGTAGATGGTGGGGTTTTGACAAGGATAAAATAGTAAAACTATCTCACAAAACTCGGGTCAGAGAAACATTAAACCTCAAAATTCTGTAAAGAATTCTTGGGCAAGTGCTTATCACTGTCCTCTCTCAGGTGCTTATCCATGTCATCTCTCTATATGTATGTCCAACTACATATACAATTAAAATTAATGAATGAATCAATATTCATTACTATACAAAATCATCAGAATGGCACTGATGCTCACTACGACTTTCCCAGATAGTTTATGATTTTTACATAAAATCTCAAGATCCTATGGATTATTTCCCACTAGTATAAAGCAATTTGAGTATTATTTGGTGCCATATTCCACAGCTGAATTCCCAAAAATTACCCTGTGTCAATATTCACACTCAACTGAGTAATATTGACTCACTAAAATACCTATATAGAATATTACATATGAATCTATTTAATTAAAGTACCACAGTTGTGCTTAGATTCAACGTCAAAAATTGTGCCAGACACAATTTCATAGGTTCTACTAGCTAAACCCAGCCTCAGTCACATTAATCCTTGCTTGAAGAGACAACTAATGTGAAAAGCATGAAAAATAGTTCAATTTAAGGTTTTTTTGAAACGCTTAAAAATAAGTTCGCAACACTTATAAGCGTCTCAAACGATCAAAGAACACTTTCAAACCCTAATTGGCAAAGGGGACGCTGGATTTAAAGCGTTACGAAAGGTTATAGCAAAATACTTGTGCGTCTCAGTATAACCATAACACATATACGTCTTTGTTTCAAGGACAAGACTAATGCGTCTTTGTCTCAAAGACCCAAACATGTGCGTCTTTGTTCTAAAACCTAACTTGTGCGTCTTAGTCTTAGTACAAAACTAAGGTGTCCTACCTCGTAACCTCAATGCTTGAGCGTCTTAGTTTTTCCATGAAGCTTAGCGCCTTAGTAGTAGCTTCAAACACATCCGGCTTAGTTAAGACACATACCTTGTTCGTCTTACCCATTATTCCTAATACTAAGGCTTTTTACCTTTTCGCTCCTAATATTAATGCGGCTTAGTATTAATCCTTTTAACTAAGAAGGCTTAGTATTAACCCTAAAACTAAGGAGGCTTAGTATTAATCTCTTTAACTAATAAGGCTTAGTATTAACCCTAAAACTAAGGCGGTTTAATATTAATCCTAAACTAAGGTGGCTTAGTATTAATCCTAAACTAAGGTGGCTTAGTATTAAATCCTAAACTAAGTCGGCTTAGTATAATCCAAACACTAATGCGTCTTAGGCATTAGTATTCAACACTCGTGTGTCTTAGCACAAATCCAACACTCGTGCGTCTTAGTACTGGCCTAATGGCTAAGACGTCTTACCATTTTAGCTTATGACTAATGCGGCTTAGTATAGTATTAAACACTAACACGTCTTAGCATTAATTCTAAAACTAATGCGCCTTATCCTTAATACTAAACCTAATCCATCTTAGGAATTAACTCCTAATGCTTTCCTATTGGGGGTTTGCTTCATATATACAAGCTTCAAAGCCCTAATTTGCTCATCAAAGGTCATACTAGGCCTCATTCATATGTGGCCTCTCACACATATATTTTATATAAGTTTCATATACTCATGCTCACAACATACGCTTATTCCTATAAAAATAAGCATGTCAATGCAAAATTGAGTAAGTTGAACACCTTGTTCCTTATAAATAAATAAATACATATTTATTTTATTTTTAGTCTACTAGACTCATCAAGCTAGGCAAGCAAGACAAGTCTTTAATCAAAAGACTAAGCAAGTCTCATTCGACTTAATATTAATAGTACTTAATACTACAAAATTTACTTGAGACATCAAACGTCACAATTGGGGGGGTATTCATTAGGGTATTGGTATGGCGGTCTAGGCACGTGGTATAGCAATGTACCCACTACAGAGAAACTTTGGAAAGTTCGATCAACAGTTGAGTAAAATATTGGAAGGTTGAGTAACCGTGTATTCAACCTCAAACAAAACGGGGAGCAGTTGTCAACACCTTCTCCACCTTCTCCACTTCACCACTACTCAACCATCGACATTTTCTTCCATAGAGGAGGTCAGGTGAACGGTTACTGATAGACGCATAATTGAGTCTTTATTAGTCCCGATATAATATATATTGTTAGTATTTTATTATATACTAATATTGTTATTTTCCATGTTTTCATATTTTTTTGAAGAATAAATTTTGCTTGAAAAGTGCTAAAAACACCCAGAAAAGTGATAGAGGCACCGAGGCTTCTACTAAGGGCGCCCACTCTCTAATTCAAATTCAAGTTTTTGGCGGAAAAATTATTGTCACTAAGTATCAAATCTGTGATATGAATATATTGTTCCCATATTAAGAGGGATTTATACACATGTTTTACACGCAAAATCAACACCAAAATCTGTCACATATCTCTCGCATAAAAATCAAATCGAATCATGGTGATATTTTTTTCTCGCTTGATAATTGTTTCTATTATATAATTAGGACAACTGAGCAACAAATCAGAAACAGAATCAACGGGATTTTTGAAAAGAGAAAGAAAAAATACATGTATCGAGAATTCTCTTACTGCCGAGATTTGATCAATAAAGAGAGAAGATATTTTCGAGATATGGGAGATATTGGGTGTTTAGTATAAATAGAATACATCGAGAAAGCGTTTGGTGAGGCTGGCTTTTTCCAGGAACAAAAGAAAAAAAAATCCAGAAAAAAAAACTCAAAACTAAGTCGAGAGGTTGAAGAAGAAGAAGAAACTGTGGTCTCAAACTGTCGCAGAAACCGTGGTTATAGCATTTGTATTGATCAATTGCTTTTGTGACAATTTTAGCAACAGTACTAGTGACTGTTCCGGCTGTACATCAAACAAATCCTGTCGTAAATTCAATAATTAATATCATTCAGCGACGCTGTGAGTTTGTTCTTTACGTACCGCTATTGTAGTCTGTCGTAAAATCGTTAGAGAATTAAAAGAAAATTGTAAGTTATATCTACATGAATACATTTATATGATTAATCAATTTTTCTATCCTTATCTTTATGAGTAGCTGATCTTATTCCTAGGGTAGAGAATGAAGATATTTTTGATGCTTACTTTTAGTAGTTAATTTCTTAGAAAAAGTTACTCTCTTTTGTGTTATTCATGACTAATAATTTATCTTCTAAAATGCTTTATTTTAATCATTCTGAATGGTTTTAAAATTGTTGATCTTTTATAAACGAATGAAGTTATATTTTTGTGCAACGACGAAAGTCGTATAAATAGCTTCAAACGTTGTATTTTCCAAAACATGAGATTGGGTTCGAAAATGTTTTGAGTAATTCGAGAGTAGATTTAAGAAATTAAATTGTTAATTGTACAAACATCAAAAGTTGAAGAATCCAAAACCCTAGACCTTTATCTTCCTGATTAGTTAGTTTGTTTAGTTATTTTATCTAATTAAATTCATAAAATCTTCCAAAATATTTTCTTTGTTTTAGCACATAATTTGTTTAGTAATTAGAAATAATATTTTCAATCTTTATAGACGATCTCGTATTTGCCGCTTCTACTTTGTAGTCGCCATGCGATTGCGGCTATAGATTTTTAAACCTATCAGTTACAATAGCTATGATATAAATAAATTCTTAATCTATTGAACAAAAAAGACAAGTATGAAATTCCAAGTCTAAGTCTAACACAAAACAATTCAAATTGAACAACTCGATCATTCAAACTTCTCATATATAGAATTGTTCATAGTTATTCACACTTATTATATCCTACAGAGTCTGATATTCTGACCTCAACCTTTCTCTCACTTCCATCCCTAAGACCAACCAATCTCCTCCTCCTTTGTGACTGAAGCAATATTGGAACAACCATTGCTTGGTTTAGGCCAGGATTGTACAGATTGATCTTTCGAATCTAGATAAAGTACTTCAACAGTACAAATGTTGAAGGATTAGACGAATTATCACATGCTCACCCCATTTTTCCTAAATTAGCCTTCTAATTTGTTTTCCCCATAAACACCATTATCAAGCATTATCAAAAGCTTAATAATCTTGATCTCTTTGATACCTCAGGGATGACCATTCTTAGTCATCACCATCATAGTTTTCATAATCATCCTCTTCATTACAAAGGTTGTTCTCACTTTTAGTTGACGATGTAGGCCCATATCCATCAGAATTATCATCTCCAGACGATTCACTATTTTTTTCCTCCTTATCCTCTGTATTATTTGTCTCTTCAATCTCCATTGGCTCCCCATTTTCATCAATTCCATCAACAGTGTCACCATCAGAATCAACATTCAATCTCTCTCGCATGATTCTTGCAAAAATTGGAGGATTAACTTTCTCTGCTAAGTATTTCTCATACAAAGCATCGTCATCTCTCTATGCTTACTTCCTCCTCCTTTCCTCTGAATCGGAATTACTTTCAGATGACTCATCTTCATCTTCAACCTCTTCATTTTTTGCCTCTCCGGAATCACTTTCTGTGACACTACGAGTTTTCCCCAAACATATCCCTCATTCTTATCCCCCCTATATGTCTCTCTGCTTCCTTGCATTCTTTACTTCCTTTTTATGTCTCCAGAGAGCAAACTGCCCTACATTCTCTTGTCGCACCCGCTCATACTCTATGATGCGGTGACACCTATCTATCTTTCGCTGTAAAACCTCTCTCAGACTCTCCATCCCTCTAGTTTCTAGAGTCATGGCTACCCTCTTGGCAAAATCGAAAGTTGCGGAGGGTTGATTATCGCCATTATTATTACCATTTTGAGCTGCCATTGTTTCATTATTTCCCTATGATAATTGTTCTTTCCTCTCTAGGTTTAATTTTCCATATGTTTTTAATTTTTTCTCTAATATGCTTTTGTAGGAGCTTAATAGATGTCATTAATAGCCATTTAAGGCATTTGGTGGAATGTCCCGTCTCTTGGCAATTTACGCCTATTCAAAGCTCTATTCATTGATCTCCATAACCATCATGAGTTTTCGCAATCTACCACCACTTTCCAAAACCATTTGCACCTTCTCCAGAACCATTATTATTCTTTGAAAACATATTTTCATTGTCTAATTCAAAACGTTTCCTTATGTCTAATCCTTTTCAGGACTGTCATTAAGATGTCTTTTGGCAGGTCACCTAATCCTATTAAGACTATATGGGCATTAACTAAAATCTTTGATTTTTTGGAGATCTGGAATTGGAAGCACCTATTGAGAGGCATCATTGTTGATTGGAGTATGTTGGCTAGGCTATATTCTTACCACCTGACCCCCTTTTTTCATCTCTTCTATTCAAAACCCCATTACCTTTTAGCCCATTGTATTTTGACTTCTAGTCAAGACACCAGTTTGACCATAAATACCTTGCAATATAATATCCCTTATGCTTGCACCCGCTCAAATCAAAATCCCCCCCCCCCCTCCCAAATCCTTGGCCCAAATTTTTAAATAGCTTTTAACTGGTGCTTTAATATCTTTTGGTGGCTTCTACAATCACCATTTTCTTTTTTGGCTAGCAAAAAAATGCGTTTATTGTTTAAATAGCATATTCGCATGTATTATGACACTTCTGGTATACGTCAGCAGGGAGAGACGTAAGGAAATCGTCACCAATGTTATCTTTTCTGGTAGGATTTACCAGCAACATGTGGGTAATAATCCCAATCTTTTTAACAACTAAATATTTCCCAGTTTAAGATTGAATCTTTGAAATTTCAAACATCTCGTGTCTATCTCAACATCCTAATGCATTATCATTTTCAATACATAGGTACCTCCTTAATATGGTATTGTTCATTCATTTGTATGAGTATAAAAATTTTTGCACTACACATTCCAAATATTTTTCCCAACCTTCTTTTACCAACCTTACCTTTTCTATCAATATATTGTTCACCTTCTCTTTTTACATGGATCAACTCAATACTTCAGAAAACCCTATCTCTTTTGAGAAAGACATCCAAGACTTACCATCCCAAATGGCAGAGAAACTCATGTTACCAACAAATCTTCCGTCAACTCTCACTAAACCTTTTTTATCGACAAAGTTGTTCTCTCTGAGAATGACAATATAGTAGAATTTTGTTAAATTAATTCGCGATAAATTAATAACTTCACTAAAATAATATTTTTTGTCGGTCCTGATTTGGGCTAGTGTGCTAAATTAATAACTCCGCTAAATTTATAAGATAATAAAAAATTTAAGTTTCAAATAGGGCCCAACTAATATATAAATTAAAATCGATGTAATAACACCAAATTATTGTGCCTTATTAAAATATGAATCAAAAGTTGTTTGTTTTTTGTTCACATTTGTATAACATTGGACTTATCTTTAATTTTTTTGTAGTCCCTTAAAAGTTCTGGAGTGATTTTGTTGTATTGTTCTTCTTATTGTTTTAATTTTAACATCAAAGTATATTACATAATATGCAATATATTATCTTATATTATGAAAATAGTTTGAATTAAAAATAAAATCTCTAAATATTTGTTATTATAGGAAAATAACCCTTAAATTAAAAAAATTAGTGTTTACACAGATATATAAAACTATTAATTAGTGTTTATACCTTCTTTTTTTCAAAATATGTGTTTATCCGCATTTTTAGGTATTATTGTAGTTGTCACTAAGTGTAAGTATATGTTAGTTTATCCAACCAAACAACATGCCACATTCGCCCTCTTATAAATATTTATCAATTTTACTATAATAAAGAAAAAAACAATCTCACAAAGGTATTGTATACTTCTCTCTTATTTATGTTCCAGGCTTCATCATGGTGTTGTTTGATTGAGATGATTTTGCTTTAATCATCAGTCGACAATGTTGGTTTTTAATTCTCATGCTCAAAATTGAGATGATTTTGGGTTGTTTTCCTTTCAATAACATTTCTTAATTCTGTGTTCAATTTGTTAATTTGTAAACTGCTGTAAAAAATCTACATTTGCTTTGCTTACCGTGAACTTTTTGTGGTTCTGAGAAATGAAATTTGATGGACAAGCTTAGGGATTTTTGTCAAGTGGATAATTTGATGGATAAATTTAGTAGTTTCTGCTTAATGGAGTTGGTAGTATGTTGATCACTGATAACTGGAGCATTTTCTATCGCAGTAATTCTATAAGCCAGTTTTGACAATTTACTTCTGTCAGGAGCAAGGTTTAGAGAAACATGAGCAAATTTAGGCATTGGGAACCTAGCTAGAGTCTGCAGTAAAATATTAAGCATTAGTTTCGTTAGGCAGTTAAATAATCAAAGAGCCATAAGCCAATAAAAAATGATTCTCCCTCCGTTTCAGGAAAAGTGATAATAACACTTTTGTTGAAACGGAAGTAGTACAACTTATCATTTTGTTCTCCTCAACATAAAAAATATGGCAGTGTCACTATATCTCCTGTTATGTTCTCTGCCCATAAGCCACTTTATTACAGTATTAGAATGGTCACTACAAAAATCAAGGTACAAATTTCTTTATACTAATTTTCACAATTTATAATCAAGAAACAGATTTGCTCACCCTCTCCCTAAATTCTCCACTATATATCCCTTTCCAGCCACCAAAACTAGAACCGCCAATAAAAGAAAAGAACCACATACCACCTCTTATCAATCCCTATTCCTTTGTTATGTTGTAAAGAAGGAATCAACTTTTAACTCACTTATAACAACCAAAAACTTCTTTAACGCTTGAAAAATTCTCACTTCATGCCAAATCAAGCTCTTTGTTTAGGTATGATCATGGCTGACATAGGAGTAGTACAAGAGCGGAAGACAGTTGTTGCAGCTGACATTGGCAATCAAGAATGTTGTTTCACAAAATTCTTCCAATGATACTATCATTCTTCTTTATACTCAACCTTGATATATTTAGAGTTTGAATTTTAGCAAACGGGTCAAGAAAGTATGAATTTGTGGTGTTAACTTTTTTTTTTAAGTTTAGCTCGATTCTCTACTGGCTTTGTAACCAATTTTGGTTATTGGTTGATATATGTGCTCCTAATTTTACAAGCATGAAAATTTTGGTTATTGGTTGATGTGTGTTCTACTATTATCGCAGGTTGTGTGTGTAATTTTATGTTTATTGGCGAACTATTTGGTCTTCTAACAGGTTGTGGAGTAATTGTTGGTCTTCTTACAGGTTGTCGAATAATTGTCGTTGATTTGTTTTGGTTGTGTGTGTAATTTTATGTTTGTTGGAGAACTATTTGGTCGTCTTATTTCAGTGCAATTTTTGCAAGAGGTTATTATAGATTCAATTTATGGATAATTTTTTAGTTGTATGCTGAATTCTTAATCTTAATGACCACATTATCTCTTTGCTCATAACTTCGAGGTGGTATTTTGCATATCTTGGAGAGTTATGAGTAATGAACTCGATAAGCTTTTTGGCTGGAAGACTGATCGGTAGCAGTGAGTTGATATCTATGCAGAAGGTAAACGTGTCGTTACAATTGCATCTGATTTGTCACACAACTGAAACCTGACTAAAAACTGATATATATGGAAGGTGGTGCAGGACCTGCAGGTTGTTATGGAAGCCGTGTGTGCCACAATCACGGAAGTAAAGGGTGATCTTATGATGAAAACGGTTGGTACGAGAACTAGCAGTGTTCAGTGGAAAGATGTATCTGCCTCTATATAAAGAATTTTCACTTTGTATATAGATATACTACATCCTTTTGAGTAGGTAGATTTTTACCCAATTTTGTAAAGTCTCGACCTTGTGCATGTTATAATGTACCTCTGGGAAATTTACTATGAATGCAATCCCAACCTTTATAAACAGGAGCTATATATGGATGAAATTATATACCAAAGTATTTGGTATGATGTTCAACTATACTTTATGTGATCGATAATAAAAATTTGGTCGAGTGTTTGTTGGTTGACTCATGGACCGACTGTTATTTAGATTGAGAGGAAGAGTGGCACTCACATCGCGCGTGCGTCTTTTCTAGTATCTAATAAAAAAAAATTATTTCAAGATTTGATTTGATAATGTGTTTTTAACACATGAGATAGATTTTTAAAATTAAGTTAATATCAATACTTATAATAAATATGTTAAGATAATATGAATACACTATAGAGTTTTGGTATAATTTGTTTTACTAGTTTTGTAATACTTATACATTAACAAATATACTGTTAGCTAATATTTCTACGCAGAAAGGAAACTGTAAATCATAAAAATAAAACTTATTTGCAAAAAAGACATGCATATGCAAAAATATAAATAAAATAAATAATATTATAAAAAATTTATGCATTAGATGAGTTTAATATAATATTTTTCTTCAAAACTTTGAAAGTGGAAAGATTCGTAAATATATAAACAAATTATGGTTTTTGTAAAGCCTAAAATTGAAAATTGTTCAGGATTTTAAAAATGTGGGTAAATGTTAGTTAAAAAAAGTTTAATATGTAAAGAGGAATTTAAATTTTTATTTTTTTATATATTAACAGCTTATTAATTTATCGATAAATTAATACTTCGCAAAATTGATAAAACTTAATAGTCCCAAGACTATTAATTTATCGAAGTTTTACTGTAACTGGAAGTGGTGCATGATTGAACATATATGCAGTGAAACTCTTGTCCCAACATTGTCGGTAAGAAGCTATATTTGCTCTTAATATCCGCTAATCCAGACTCATACTATTACCACCTTTAGTGGGTTGCGAAACAAAGTGCTAATAAGATTTCTAGGTGAGAGTGATTTCAATAAGGTAGAAGCTCAAGGTCCTTGGTTCGTCTGCGGATATCTTATAGTTCTAAGAGTTGTTCCCCCAACTGGATGGCCAGTTAACTGTCAAACTTCTTTCACTGATAAGTTGATGTGGCTCATATTGTGTCATATTCCAAAGGAGTGTACTGATTTTGAAGATGTAAAAAAGTTAACCTTTAAGGTGGGTTAAATTACTGAAGCTAAAGAACCTTATGGAAACCACCCTATGAAGAAAAACATCAAAATATGTGTTTGAATCCCTCTTCAAAAACCTATTCCAACTGGTACCCCCCCGGTTACTGATAGGCGCTTAATTTACACATTTTTATCGCCTAATCTATATTTAATAGTACTTGATTTTATATTATTAATATATTTTTATTGGTTTAATAGGTGATATGCATAAAAACCGAGGTTACGAATTAAACATGGCTAGAGTGAACATTTGTGAAGACACTTCTTATACTTTTATTACACGGTACAGTTGGCATGAAAGTGAACCAACAACTTAACTTGTGCTGAACGTACGGTGCTGGATACTTCTCTTGGAAGTGGGTGCGTCAGGTAGAGGCTAGGTTTTTCTGTACGTGAAGAGAAGGTAATAGGCTGCCTGGACGTTGACTGTTGAAGGTGACGTGATGGTGTAAGCTTGTGGTAGGTGGTAAGGTGGTTTGCTGGGTTCGGCTGACGCTGAAATAGAGAAGACATGTGAATTGGTGTTAATTAAGGTGATACAGGTGAAAGAGACAAGTCTCAATTCTCTGATGCACCAAAATTATGAGAGAAAATGTGAGTGTCACGTGAAAAAGAAAAGAGACAAGGGGACATAACCTGACTTTGGTTCGGTCAAGGCAAGGGTGTCATGTGAAAGACTCAGCTAAGGTGTAGGCTATTGAAGTGAGAGGAGACAAGGAAGAATTGATTGGTGAGTAGGCTTGGAAGTACAGCTGACGTAAATCATGAACTAAAGAAGAATTGACGTGTGAAAAGAGAACTATGTGGGCATGAGTAGGCTATGGTTGGAGGACAGAAAATGTAAGGCTAGGAATTAGATAGACTCTTGATATCACACAGACATTAAAGATAGAAGTAGTAGGGGACAAGCCCATGTGACGAGGGAGAGATAGAAACTTAAGGAAATTAGATGTACAACACGTGATTGAGAAAAGTATAAAAGAGGTTGTCCGTGGACTTTTGAGGGGGTTCTGATTGGAGTCTGTACAGGAGTCTGCGCCGGTGGAAAAAGGCGTACAGGAATTGATTTTCTCCTGTATACGGACGGAGATAGAGAAGAAAAGAAAGGAGGAGAAGATTGTTTGCCGGGAGTGACGACGGTGACGGTTTGATCTTCTATACTATTCTTAATTATTTTTATGGGTTTTAAGAAACCCTTCTTCATGTTCTAAATTAATTTGTAACTAGGTTTTAATGTTGAAACCACTTACAGTTTTAGATCAATTGAATTAAATATTTGATACAGACCATTATGATTTAAATAGATTAAATTCATGACTTTGAACAATTGTATTGTCGTTTATGGTGCATGCTTGGCCTATGGTTTTGATGTTCCATGTTTCTGGTATACAGTTGTTATTCTAAAAATATATTTGTCTACTTATTTGATATTCCATGCTTTGGTTAAATATTTTGATGGGGTATACTTAGAATAGCCAAGTATTATTTGTAGACCTTTAATTAGTTTCGTACAATTTTCTCGCTAGCGCAATTTTATGGTGTATGCTTGAGACTAGGGCTTTTGATGCATCATGTTTAGGGCGTCCCAGCGATATTTGCGACTCTAAATATTCATGAATTAAATAGTGGTGGATACTGAAAAACCCTGGTTACCGACTCTCTCTACTCGGTCACATTTTATTAGTTTAGTTAGTTTATTATTTTATTTATCAATCTAAAAATCACAAAAATATTCCTCTTGGTTAGTTTATTAGAGATATTAATTGCAGTATTTCCCCGCTCTCTGTGGGTTCGACCCGTACTTGCCGTTGTTTACTAGTTAGACGCCGTGCGATTGCGGTTATTTATATTGGGTAATTCCAAATCATATCAATTTTTGGCGCCGCTGCCGGGGAGCGGTTGTGGAATATTGTAATTAGTATTTTTGATTTTCTAATCGTAGTTTATGTTTTTATTTTATTTTGTATATATTTTATTTTATTTTTAGGATTTTAGTTCTATTTGACTCGTTTTATGTTTTAGTATCTCTTTTCAGGTACTTTTTCGAGGATGATGAATCTTTCATCGGAAACATCTAAGATGATGGGGGAATTATTCTATGGGCCAGGATATAAGGAAATTTTGCGCTTATAATCGTCTTGTGTATGGAACTTGGCATCCACACCGTTCCGTCATACGCGATTATTCAACTAAGTCTACGGTAAGTCAACAATCACCTCAGTTTAGAACCAGAGAGTATAACTTGATGTTGTCTAGTTTTGAACAAAGAGTAAGAAATATGGAACGCCAGATATTATTTATTGATGATGATCAGTCTTGTACTGACCATATGTTCCATACAGACTACGTAGATGACTATGTGGATGAGGAGTATTATAACCAGAGACTGTCTAGTTTGGAACAAAGATTGAGAGTCCTAGAACGCCACCAGAAATTATTTGGTGATGATGATCAATTTTGTAGTGACTCTCAGTTCCAAACAGAACATATAGATGACCCTGTGGATGATTTTGTAGATGATTTGCCTAATTTCATTGATGAATCTATCTCACAAGATCATTCACCCGACTTAGAGGTTGTTTCTAGACCCCTAGACTTCCAAAAGTTGCCTAATTTAGGGTTAGAGTTGTGTGTTTCTCAAGTTTTGTTGGATTACTTTGCATCCAAATATCCAGAGGACTTGCCTATTCTTGACACTGTGCATGAACCAATTGATATTTCCCCAATCCCAAATATATCCCCTTATTATGTTCTTTACGCACTTCCCAGTGTAGTAAAAACAAGGTTTGGGGGTAATTCATTCTTTTTGATAGTTTCAGTATCTCCATGTTGCCATGATATAATTGTGAAACTGTCATTTGTATATATTGTATTTTGGGTTGATCCCCAAATTTTCAGGTTATTAGTGTATGGGGATTCTTTCTGTACATATCCAGTTGGTAGATTTTTAGTTTCTTGTTTTTATTTTCTTTTAGGCATTTATTTATTTTTATTTTTAGTGTTCTTTGTTATTACTATCGTTTGATGTGTATGACAGAGAATACTGCTTTTCTTGCGCCAATCAGGTGAGACGTTCCAATTCCTTCTCTTTAATTTACATTTGTTTCTCTTATTTATATTTATTGCAAACCATTCTAGGATGCACGGTTTGAAACATTGAGGACAATGTTAAATTTAGGTTTGGGGGTAGAGTTTCAGAAAATTGATGCCAATAAAGAAACTCCGAAATTTAGAAACATGTGAACAATTCAGGGTGACACTAACCATTCTAGGTAGATGGAAACATAGCTCTTATCTATAGAATTGGTGTGCCCAGCTAAATGGTCTATTCATCTCTGAATGCACTCAGGTGTTAGAAATAACATGATAATCATTGAACAAGCATTTCTCGGAATCATCATAATCATATCACTTTCTATTTTTATTTTTTGTAATTTTATGTTTCTCTAAGTGATTTGGTGGGGCCCAGTATCAAATTGTTATCGCCGTCAGGATGAAATAGATTGTTGAGTTCAAGCTCATTTTTAATTCTTATTCAAAAAAAAAAAAAATTGAATGAAAAATTGACACTTTGATAGCAATATGTGTGTTTTCCCTGTCTCCGTCGCCTAAGCAAGCGTGGAATGCAGGATCCATGGGAACTATCATGTAATCTGCTGAAAAGGAACATGCGCTTGGATTCAAAAGATCTAATCATGTAGTCATTAAAAAAAACAATGTATATAAATAATAATAATAAAAATAGGATTCATCCTGGCATTAACCTTCAGACAGATATGGGAAACACCGTTCACCTTAGTCAACATATGCACCATTCATTATTTCTATTTTCATCTTCTAATCTATCCCTGTGTTTGAATTTGATGATTTTCATCAACATGAATGTTCAATGATTATTTGAGTAGAGTTGCATTTTTATATGAATTTTAGTACGCTGAGTGCAAACTCGTGTACAGTAATTGGATTCATACAGGGTAATGATTCTTATAGTCGCAGAAGTTAGTATGCCAACTAAATAGCTTGTTTAATGTCTATCCTAAATCGTTCACAGGTAGCTAAAATTTGGAGTAAAGGTTTTGTGGGTAAACCTCTTGTAAACCCTCACGAGACTATAACTCGTTCGCTAAGGCCACTTAGGGGTTTAAAGGCTTATTACATATGCTAAATGTAGTCGCGATTCCTGCGAAAGTGAGTTAGGATTTTATTTTATTTTTATATTAGTTTTGCTCGAGGCTAGCAAAATATAGGTTTGGGGGTATTTGATAGGCGCTTAATTTATACATTTTTATCGCCTAATCTATATTTAATAGTACTTGATTTTATATTATTAATAAATTTTTATTGGTTTAATAGGTGATATGCATAAAACCCGAGGTTACGAATTAAACATGGCTAGAGTGAACATTTGTGAAGACACTTCTTATACTTTTATTACACGGTACAGTTGGCATGAAAGTGAACCAACAACTTAACTTGTGCTGAACGTACGGTGCTGGCTACTTCTCTTGGCAGTGGGTGCGTCAGGTAGAGGCTAGGTTTTTCTGTACGTGAAGAGAAGGTAATAGGCTGCCTGGACGTTGACTGTTGAAGGTGACGTGATGGTGTAAGCTTGTGGTAGGTGGTAAGGTGGTTTGTTGGGTTCGGCTGACGCTGAAATAGAGAAGACATGTGAATTAGTGTTAATTAAGGTGATACAGGTGAAAGAGACAAGTCTCAATTCTCTGATGCACCAAAATTATGAGAGAAAATGTGAGTGTCACGTGAAAAAGAAAAGAGACAAGGGGACATAACCTGACTTTGGTTCGGTCAAGGCAAGGGTGTCATGTGAAAGACTCAGCTAAGGTGTAGGCTATTGAAGTGAGAGGAGACAAGGAAGAATTGATTGGTGAGTAGGCTTGGAAGTACAGCTGATGTAAATCATGAACTAAAGAAGAATTGACGTGTGAAGAGAGAACTATGTGGGCATGAGTAGGCTATGGTTGGAGGACAGAAAAGGTACGGCTAGGAATTAGCTAGACTCTTGATATCACACAGACATTAAAGATAGAAGTAGTAGTGGACAAGCCCATGTGACGAGGGAGAGATAGAAACCTAAGGAAATTAGATGTACAACACGTGATTGAGAAAAGTATAAAAGAGGTTGTCCGTGGACTTTTGAGGGGGTTCTGATTGGAGTCTGTACAGGAGTCTGCGCCGGCGGAAAAAGGCGTACAGGAATTGATTTTCTCCTGTATACGGACGGAGATAGAGAAGAAAAGAAAGGAGGAGAAGATTGTTTGCCGGGGGTGACGACGGTGACGGTTTGATCTTCTATACTATTCTTAATTATTTTTATGGGTTTTAAGAAACCCTTCTTCATGTTCTAAATTAATTTGTAACTAGGGTTTAATGTTGAAACCACTTACAGTTTTAGATTAATTGAATTAAATATTTGATACAGACTATTATGATTTAAATAGATTAAATTCATGACTTTAAACAATTGTATTGTCGTTTATGGTGCATGCTTGGCCTATGGTTTTGATGTTCCATGTTTCTGGTACACAGTTGTTATTCTAAAAATATATTTGTCTACTTATTTGATATTCCATGCTTAGGTTAAATCTTTTGATGGGGTATACTTAGAATAGCCAAGTATTATTTGTAGACCTTTAATTAGTTTCGTACAATTTTCTCGCTAGCGCAATTTTATGGTGTATGCTTGAGACTAGGGCTTTTTGATGCATCTTTTTTAGGGCGTCCCAGCGATATTTGCGACTCTAAATATTCATGAATTAAATAGTGGTGGATACTGAAAAACCCTGGTTACCGACTCTCTCTACTCGGTCACATTTTATTAGTTTAGTTAGTTTATTATTTTATTTATCAATCTAAAAATCACAAAAATATTCCTCTTGGTTAGTTTATTAGAGATATTAATTGCAGTATTTCCCCGTTCTCTGTGGGTTCGACCCGTATTTGCCGTTGTTTACTAGTTAGACGCCGTGCGATTGCGGTTATTTATATTGGGTAATTCCAAATCATATCAGTTAGTAGAGGCAGAATTGAACCTTTCCTTATTGAATATAGATATTTCATGGTTCCAAGGTTCTTTTGTACTTCTTGTCGCATTATTGATCATAGAGATGTTGCATGTCCAAGAAAAAGAAAACTAAACAAAAGACCATCCAAGGTGAAACTAGTCATTCTTTGAGTGCTCAATATTCTCTACCGAAGGTCTCTAGATGGATGCCTCCATAACCACCTGTTAGTTCTGCTGAATCAGCCTCAGCTGTCATACCTGAAAACCCACTTTCGATTCGAGCAGAATATTAATATGGACACTCAAGAAGAAACTCTGAATCAAGGCAATATTGACAAAGGGAAAACTGTTGTAGCAGTATCTAATTCCAAAGATACTGAATAAGAAATTTTAAAAATGAAGATCAACATAGGCCTATTCACGAACGGATCAAATGCTTTGAAGATCTAGGATGTGGGCCCAGTTCAAGCCCATCCTCCTACAATCCCTGCAAATGATCTGCAAATGCCACATAAACAGATGATAAATCAAAAAGATAATACAACTGATGCTCCATTGATTCTTCCTAATCGTGTTGAACCTATGGGAACTGTTCATACTTCAAATTCAGTCAGACGATTCAAAATTTCTGATGGTTCTACGACTCTAGCTCAATTGATAACTCTATCTAAAGAGGAATTCATCTTCCTTCTTGTTGAACATGATGCTCTGTCTAGTCTCAAGCGTAAGATTAATCCAAGAGCTGAGATTAGAAAGCGCAACAGAGTTACAAAACCCACTCTAGCTAGTATTGTTGTGGTTCTACTTAAAAATCTTAACAGTTATGAACCAAACTACAACAATCTTTATCCCTTATCACCAATTTGGGTACTCCACCCCCTTTCAACTACAAAGCTTATGCTATCAATGCCTATACCCTGGTTAACCCTTATGGTAGTTTCAATGAGCCTAACTAGCTACTGGAAATTCCTCAATCAACAATGGTGTCCACATTAATTCTCCTCATGAGGCTTCCAATCCGGGTCTGAATGTTTCCCAGAGTTCCCAAATGATTGGTGACTCTGCTAATACCCAACCTAATGGTAGTTATGATTCCACCAATCAGGTAAATGCTTCTACTCCTTCTCTCAATGATTCTGAAAAATAACCTATCTAGTTCTTCCATCCTTTTCCCTGTTAATAATATTAACATGCTTGTCTGGAATGTGCGTAGCCCTGGAAAAAAATCTGATAATAAAGAGTTGAACCTCTTGTTTAAAAACATCAACCCGAATGTTGTTTTCTTGTCTGAAACCAAAATACAAAAGGATGCTGCTGCTAGGAAGCTAAAAAATATGGGTTTTCCCTATGCTTTAAATGTCCCTTGTATTGGAATACGTGGGGACTTAGTCCTGGCACGGAAAAAAAAGATTGACTTGAACATTTTATCCTCCAACTCTAGGGGTATCTATGTCACGACTACATACATCATACATTCTGAAACTTTCCACATCCATTTTATCTTTGGAGAACCTAATAGCAGTCTTAGGCAAGCCTTTTGGAATAATCAATGTCTCCTAGCTCCTCCTCCTCCTCCTCCTCCTCCTCCTAGTGAGCTAGTTTTTTTTATATGAGATTTTAATACTCTTTTAAGCCTTGAGGAAAAAAATGTTGGAGGTAAATATGACACTTTTACAGTCTAAGAAATTTTTGTGATGTGTTTGATTTGCATGATCCTGGGTTTATGGTCCTAGATTTACTTGGTCTAATATGCAATATGGTTCTAATCTTATTCTTGAAATACTTGACAAAAGTCTCATTAATCAATCTACTGAATCTTTATTTCCTAACTCTTGTGTTAATAATTTTCCTAGAGACTCGTCTGATCATTGCCCCGTGCATATATGCTTTAGTTTTGTAGATATTTCATTCCAAAACCCTTTCATTTTATGGCCATGTGGATAGAAGACCCCACTCTTAGAGAAATCATAGCTAATTCTTGGTTCACGAATGTAGTTGGCTCCCCGACTTATAAGTTGAGAGCTAAACTCATGAGTACCAAGAAAGGTCTTAGAGATTGGAATAAATCTTCTTTTGGTAATATTCAAACCAATATATCTACCACTAGAGATGAATTTGCTGAAATACAAACCTCTAATCCTACTGAATCTAGCTCTATCACTCGTCTTAGAGAAAGATTGGCATCTCTGTATAATCTTGAAGAACTATACTGGAAGGATAAGTCTGGAGAGGTATGGCTTATGGAAAGAGACAGGAGTACTCCCTATATCCATAGAGTCACCCTCTTTAGGAGGAAGAGAAATGTCATTAGCTGGATTAAAGACTCTATTGGTAATACTCTAACTGATAGAGAAAGTATAAGTAGTTCTTTTGTTGACTATTTTTAAAACCTTTACCAACCCATGCTCAACAATTCCAGGATGAAATTCTTCAAGATCTCCCTGCTAATTTTTTTATAGAGGATAATCATCATCTTAACACTCAGCTCACTGCTGAAGAAATTAAAAATGGTGTGTTCCAAATGGGAGGGAAAAAAGCCCCTGACCCTGATGGCTTTACTGCTCTCTTTTACCAAAAGCATTATGGGAGAAGTTGTGGTTGATATGACTCAAGCCTGTTTTAGAACAAGGCATATTGCCAAAGTTTTTAATCATATTAATATAGCTTTGATCGAAAAGGTTTCCCTAGCTGAGTTGGTCTCTCAATATAAACCCACTTGGCTCTGTAATTTCATCTACAAAATCTTGTCTAAAACTTTGGCTAATAGATTAAAACATTTTATGGATAATCTGATTTCCTAATATCAGAGTGTTTTTGTCCCTAAAAGAAGTATCTCTGACAACATCCTTCTTGCTAATGAGGTTATCTATTCTGTTAATCATCATAAAGGTAAAAAAGGTATAACATCCATCAAGCTCGATATGTCCAAGGTTTATGATAAGTTGGAATGGTCTTTTCTTGAAAAAGTTTTAACTAAAATGGGTCTGTCTGATCATTGGTCAGATTAATTAGTCAATGTTTGTAAATAATATCTTACTCAGTCCTTTTAAATGGTGTTCCCCCTGGTTTCATTAAATATGTAAGAGGCTTAAGACAAAGAGACCCCTTGTATCCTTATCTCTATATCATTTTCTCTGAGGCTTTGTCTGCGTACATCGATTCTCTTACCATACAAGGTCTTATTGAAGGTATAAGGATTTGTAAGCATGCTCCTAATATTACCCATCTCTTGTTTGTTGATGACTCCCTTATATTCTCTAAGGCTACTGTTAAGGATTTTCAAACCATAAGAGACTATTCACATAAATATTGCTTAGCTTCAGGACAAAAGATAAATTTTGATACATATGGAATTTTGTTCAGAAAGAAAATACCTGATCCCATGATGGATCAATTTTTTTTGTATTTTGAATATACATACTCGTGACTTAGGTGAGAAGTATCTTGGTACACCCATCGCTTTTAAGGCTTTTAGGGTTCAAACTCATAGGGGAACTCTACAGTCTGTGGATGCCAGGATTTCCTCATGGTATCATAAACTTCTTTCTCAGACTGCTAAAACTTCCCTGGTTAAACATATTGGTCAGGCTATTCCTCCTTTCTCAGTACCTTCGTAGGAAAATGGATTCCCATTTGTGTCAATTTTGGTGGGGAGAAACTTTGGATCCGAAAGACAGGAAATTGCATTTGCTGGGTTGGGATATCTTGTGCTCTCCTAAGTATGAAAGTGGTTTAGGATTTAGGAAAGATAAGTTAAACAATTTGGCTATGCTGGCTAGAAATGCTTAGAAACTCATTGATAATCCAGATTGTCTTTTAGGAATCACTTTAAAAGCCAAATATTTCCCTACGACTGATTTTCTTAAAGCTAAATGTTCTAGTAGCCGCTTCTGAACTTGAAGATGTTTGCATACGATAAAAAAATCATTAAACCTTTTATATCTTGGATTGTTGGTAATGGTAAATTCATTGACCCTTGGTGTGACAAATGGATACCAAGTTTAGGTTCAGCTAATCCTAACCCCTTGGTTCCACAAGATCCAAGTATTAAAGTTTCTTACTTTATAAATTAGGATACCATAACTTGGAATTTAAGTAGATTAAACACCTATTTTGACAATGCCTCTATTAAGAAGATTGTCACCATTCCCTTAAGCCAGTTGTACACTCCTGATATGAGGGCTTGGGAGTTTTCAAAGAATGGAAGATTTTCCTCTAAATCTGCCTACTTGAGACCTAGAGGACTCAGATCCTCCCTAGGTATTAAACTTTGGAAGTGCATTTGGAAACATAGATTTCCTTACCGTATTCAAATTTTCATTTGAAAGGCAGCTAAGAATGCCATTCATGCTAAGACTTCTTCTATACCAGAATGCCTATGGTTCTTGTTGATTATCCTAGCTAGATGTTCTGATAGCATGAATCTATTATGCACGCTCTTGTTCTCTTCCCTTTTGCTAGTCATGTTTGGTTCCTTTATAATATTTATGTCAATACTTCTATATTCCTTGATAAATTTATGTATGATTGGCTGTTTTTTTGGCTTGTGGATCCTGTCTCTAGATACGTGATGATTTACATAGCCTTTCGCTACCATTTTATGGTCCATTTGGAGTAGTAGAAATATTCTGATTTTTAATGATAAGAAAGAAATCCATCAAGCTATCTTAAATAGATCCAAAGCCATGTTAATGTCTAGCAAACCTACCTTACAAATCTCATCTAGTTTTGTTGTTAGTAGTCTTGACAAATGGATGCCTCAATCGTTTGGTTGGATAAAGTGTATAATACAGATGGAGCTTTTGATGATATAACCATGGATAATGGTGCAAGATATGTGATGAGGGACTTCTCAAATAAAACTTCCTTTTGTGCTTCAGTCGACCAGATTGAGCACCTGCGATCCTTGGTAACGTAGGTTGGCATACTGTGAGCGATAGAGAATTCTTCCTTTCTCTGGGTTCTCGTCCGTCTTTTAGTTCTTGTCAAGCTAGATGACAGGGCAATCAAAGGGTAGGTATTCCGAACCGGGGATATAGTTCGGAAATGAATATGTCTTTTCCGAACTATGGAAAGCCTAAGTCGAGTAGTAAGCAGTCTGGAAGCATCTAAAGCAAGCGCCTCTCATTATTATTAGATCCGTCAAGTCTGGAAGAAATGAACCCGTTAAACCATCTGGAAAGCCTAAGTTTTGTATGAACAATTATATGCACATCAGCCACCTTATGCTACGTTGAGGGGCTTATTTGCATAGATAGGATGACTCAACCAATACGAATGATCCATTTTAGTCACTGAGTTCTATTCTTACTAAGACTATGACCCCTATTGCTGCATCTAGAACCTTTTCCTCTGCTCCTTAGCAACCATCCAAATCCCTTTAAGCCAGACTCAGGGTCTCTAGTGTTTATGGAAGGCTACCGCCTAGGGTTAGAGTCTCCTTTTTGGGAAAACACCTTCGAAATTATATACCTCAACTCAAGAAACAGATCTCATTAAATAGCTCTCATCCATATGAGTGGCTTGCCCCTTTTCTGGTCTTCTTTACTGACTTCGATAGTGGCTCTTGATAGTTCTTATACCACCTAGTTCGGAAATGACTCAGTCTTCTAAAGTGTTTCCTTCAGTGTAGGGGTAACCAGTCGTGGGTAAGCACGCCACCACGCTGCTTTGGATATTATCAATAGATTGAATTAGATTGATCAGCTTGATCCGGCCTCAGTTGCTTGACCCAATTCCTAAGTTCTCTTTTCGAAGTCTCTAAAACTTCTTTGGACTAAGGAAGAAGGCATCTGAAACCGTACCGAGGTCACTCCCCATGCTTCATAAACGGATGGCCCTTCTGCATATCCATACAAGACCCGAGTAGGCGGGTCGAGGTCCTACGAAGGCATAGGTCTAAGAGAATACCTTTCCCTGCCTTGTGGAACAAGACAGTAAGTAAACTCCCTGGGATTGGTCGTATGAACTTCAATGGGTACTAGGTTGGGACTACAAGAGAGTAGATTTAATCTGTATTGATCAAAAGAAATGTTTTTCAAAGAAAATTTGAATTTCCGGATCTCGCTGCATGCCTCTTGTAAGGATAAACTTGCGGAAGATTCATTCGTGTCTCAGACGAGTAGGTATCGTCCATCAATCAGTCTGGAGCGAAAGAGAAATAGATGATCGGTCACCTTTCCTACTTTCGATTGTGCAACACCAACGAAGTTATACTTCTTCCATTCAGTCACTCAGGACAGCACAACGGTTCATACAGTCTACATTAGATAGGAAGGACTTCAAACGAAACATAAATAATACAATATTGTAGAGTTTAAGGTAAATATCCAAAAAAATGTTTTATTTTTCAATAATCACTTTACCCTTCATGTTAGAAAATGTGCCTGAGTCGAGTCCACGCTCTTCTAGGTCTTTTTACAGTCTGTTCCCATTAAACACTCGGGCATCGGCCCATGAAGAATCCATTTTAGACTTATGGATAAATCCATGATCAACCTCCGATGATATAAAAAGGAAAAGAACCCCCCTTTAGCTCATCAATGAAGCTCCTAAGAGCAAAGACCAGATCTTCCCCAGCTAAAGATCCCGAGGTCTGCTCTCCTTCCACTGGTAACAAGAACGGATAATGTAAGAAAGACTAGATTCCACTACATATAACGTAACCCCTCTAGGTTGGAGTTAGGGGACCCATTCACATGAGTCCCATAGAGGATTTCTGGAGAAAAATTGGATATCTTAATTTTGCAGGGTGTAAGACTCACTCTAAAAATACGGGGTGTTAGTGTCGTACACTGATCGAGTCCTTTTCAGAAATGGGCTCAGAGTAGTAGTATGAGCCGCCGAGAAAAGCAAAAGTAGAATTTGACATAGCTCAGGGCCATAACCACTCAAAAGTCTACGAAGGGACCACTTTCTAAAGTAGTGAGCCTAGGAGTCGAGTGACGTAACACGCGTCAGTGCTACTAAGTGCCAACACCTTCTAGGTCCTTTAGGGCTCAGACTAATAGATAGCAAGATAGAGCAAGACCTACAGACTAGGAAGACTCTATCTATATCTAGTTCAAGCGAGAGCCGCCCGATAGTTGGCACGGTATAATGGTACTTAGTGGTCATAGTACTACTGCCACCAAATGACTTCGAAAGAATCAAGGTGCGGCTTTTGAAGTGGCTTCTACTGAGGAAGCTAAAGCCAGGGCTATGTGGGATGTTCTTAAGAAAGCTGTGGAGTTGAAGATTACCCATATTATCATTGAAAGCGATGCTAAGATTTTGATCGATCAATTTTCTAAAAGAAGGTTTACAGATGATCAAAAGACTTTAATGCCCCTGGAATGTAACATCTGTAAAGTGGGTAAAGAATCGTGCATCGCGCAATATTTAGTATTGAAAGGATCTAATGATCTAATATTTTGTGTTACGGTATTATTAAGCCGACAACTTAGTATTTAAGACTCTGTCAACTCCATTAGTGGCTGCCATTTGGGAAGAAAAAAAAACACTATTAGTGCCATCTCTTAATTGACAACACCTACTCATATTTAATCAATATAATCCATTCTTCGTGGAAGTTTAATTTGCTTAGAGTACAAGTAAAGTTAATTACTTGATCATTCTAATTTCTAAATTAAGGGGATGCATCACCCATCTTGGTTACGTTCTAATTTTAATTCAACCTTTTTTTTTAAGCAATTCAACTTGTTCAATTCAACATCTATGTATTTAACGTTTTTTATACTTCCTCTGTTTCAATAAACATGTTGCTATTATTTTTTTTATTTTAATATATTTTTAGATTAATTAAATATAAAAATGATAATACTTTTTTTTCTTAAACGGAGATAGTATTAGACTTGATATAGATAATCCGTCTATATGTTTCTTTAAGGATACGTGATATTTTCTTGAAAAAAAAGAGCCGTGCAATATTTAAGAAGAAGTGATTAACATCTAGCTAATCTCATACTCCCTCTGTTTTAGGAAAAGAGTTACTATCACTTTTTTATTTTAGCCTATTTTTAGACTAAAATAAAAAAGTGATAGTAACTCTTTTCCTGAAACAGAGGTAGTATTATCTTTCTTCTTATTCTAGTTCTTCTTTTTACTTTAATTTTTTTTGCAATTTGGAGTTTGATCAGAGGTATCCAGAATTATTAAAGAAGAGTCCGTCCAGGTATGTCTAGCTTTCCTGACGATATCATCGTCAATATCTTTTCTAAGTTACTGGTAAAAGATATTTCACGATTCAAGTCTGTATGCAAATCATGGTGTGTAAGTTATTTAGTGATTCTCATTTTGTGAAAATGCATCTTAATCATTCTATACAAAACAAAAGCTTTAATCTCATGATTACTGGACCAAAACATGCTCACTCTGTAGATGATTGTTATGAATCACTAATGTCCTCGCCGCCATGTTATAATCAAGCAGAGCAGGTCTCACAAATCAATTACCCCTTTGACAAATCGGAATGTATTCAAACTTTAGGGTCTTATAATGGCTTATGTTGTATCATCTTTAAGGGAGACACTCTTTGCTATTGGAATCCGTCCACTAAGCAATACAAGATAGTACCGACATTAGCCTTACCGATCGATTATCATCGGTTATCCAGCAGATGTGGGTTTGGTTATGACAGCAGAGTCGAAGATTACAAATTGGTTAAAATGGCAAGCGCGTATGATAATGGCCGATATAGTTATATAGTCCACGTCTATTCATTACTGTCAGATTCATGGAAAAGCATACCAAACCTCCCATCTATCCTCTGCAATCTAACTGCAGGTTACGGAACAGCGCCTGGGGTGTTCGTTGATGGAGTGATTCATTGGATATTCTACTGCTTCAGGAAAGGTCACCAAATCATTATATCCTTTTATCTTAGTAATGACAACAAGTTCAGCATATGAAATATGAGCACGTTGGAAGGCCGGCTTTGCTTGTTGGTTCGTGAGGGTAATAAAAGAGTCTTGATGTATGGGTGGTGAAAGATTATCGCTTGAGTGAATCCTGGGATTTACTGTTCACCATCAATGCCCAGCAAACATCTATTTTTCGTAACGTTGGAGGTTTCAAGACAGTACAGGCTTTCAAGAACGGTGATCAGGTTTTATTCGAGAAGGATAGAAGCACTTTGGTTTTATATGACCCGAATTCTGAAAGAGCTAGAATTATAAAAATCCGTGGCATTCGAAAATTCTTCTTGGCAGAGATTTACATGCCGAGTTTAGTTTCTCCTAATTTGATGAAGAATGCCGATGCAGAATGATTTAAGAGTATTTGTGTGTGTGTGTTTTGATGAGAAGAACAAATATATTAATCAAGAAATGTGGTACAATAGGTTGGAATTTCTTTGCCTAGTAAATACATTATTGTTGCATATGTGTGGACATATATTGAAGACATCTAATTCTAGCTTCCTTTGCCAAGTAGTTTGCCGCTGTATTTGTGTGTCAATAATAAGAATTAATGTCATGTTGTTATTTTGCTGATTTGAGCATGCCGGGAAAAAAATGAAAAATAGCATGTCTAGGAAGAATGATTTTTTTTTTTGTATGAAACTAGTCATACACCTTGAAGCAAAATAGATTGCAAAATTAAACGGAAGAAATATAGGAAAGGGAGCATTTGAAGAAGGGGTTACCTACTGTTGAGGACCGAGCTACAGAATTAATAATAAGGGAAGAAGACCTGCTCGTGATCAGTGCTTGGAATTCCGATGGAGATCTAACAACACGGACGTCACAACTTCCGAATGGTGAACAATCGACCTCTCACGAAGACAGAGTGGTTGTCCAGCAAAGAGGGCGGTTCAAAGAGATGACCAAGATAAGAAATGGAAATGGAGAGGACAATGCCATAACCTACTGATCAACAAAAAAAAGTGCTTGTTGAATTGCGATGACAAGAAGGTATCATCTCATATATCTAGGCTGATTGAATTTTGATTTGTTTCCGGACTATGCTGAATTTGATTGTTACAAAAACCTATTAGAGATTGGAAATTGGTGAATTCCTTAATGCTTTTTGTTCTTTAATCACATAGCTATGAGAGTTCAAATTTGTATATTAATATTTGTATGAAACTAGTCATACATACACCTTGAAGCGAAATAGATTGCAAAATTGACGCAAGAAATATACCTGAGGAGTGGGTTATGCTGATGTTGGTGTTTATAGCCAACTACAACATTTAGACCTGAGAGATGAGAGATTTGGTGGTGCTACTCAGCATCCCCTCCCTCGTCCCTGCAGCTCTCTTTCGTAACACAAAGGCTTGATTTATAATCAATTACATCACTAAATAATAGCCGGAGATGGACTATAAGTTTATAATGCCGATGCATGATGCCTGATGCAGGGTTGACAATGCAAACAGCAGCGTGCACTAGGTGCGTATATCCTACTTCACTTCCAACTGCTACATTTTTTTCGCCCAGGCAGGCATCTCTCATTTGCAGCGAAAGCTCAGACTTGCAAGCAATTATAACATGTGATGATGCATAGAAATCCAGTCCCTCCTATGTCCGGCCATGAGAGGACCGTGCCTAAGTTCTATTTTGGACCCCAAATATTCTAGGGCTGATATCTCAGGGGATAAGGTTAAGGTAAGAAGGATTACATAGCTGAAAATAAAGAGACTCCCTTTTTTCAGTTCTTCTTCCTCTTTCCCCAGAAATCTCTGTAATCATGAAAACCCTAATCCACTCAAACTTAATTCCATGGATAAACCCTAAAAATGTTTCTCCAATTTGCTGCTTTTCTTTCATTTCAGTTCGGGAGAGGAGACAATCCAAAGCCCTAGTTGTAAAATGCAGTTTAGAAAATGGGGGTTTAAAGGATGTTGTATCTGGTTTAGTAGATAAAAGAGTTGAACAACTGTTAAACAAAGAAGAAAATAAGGTATTATTAGATGGGTTAACAAAAGCCAATGAAAGAGTTGAGTTAGCAAAGAAAGAACTTGCTGAATTTGATAAAAAACAACTTGAAGATGCTCAGATGAAGAACTATGTTAATCAGCTTGAGAGCAGAACTAGTGAGATTGCAGAATGCCAAAGGGAAATACTAGAAGCAAAAGCGATGATTCGCGAGGCTGAGCTCTCTCTGTCAGGAAAAATTGATGATGATGCTGATGATGTTTTAGAGGAGAAAGAAGAAAATGTTGTGGAGATTGACAAAAATACTGAGAGATTGGAGTCTGTTAAAGCAGCATCTGTTTCGGCTGTAATTGGAACTCTTGCAGCAATACCAATTTCACTCACTCCAGTGACAGGTATTACTGAATTAATACTCCCTCTGGGCATTACCTTTGTTAGCTGTGCATTGTTCGGAGTTACATTTCGTTACACGATAAGAAGAGACTTGGATGATTCTCATCTCAAGAGTGGCATTTCTGCTGCATTTGCCTGTGTTAAAGGCCTGGCTGTACTGGAGGCAGGACCACCTTTGGAATTAGATACACAGAGTTTGTTGTCTCATGCTGTTGATGGTGCAGTGAATATATCTGAGAATCTGTTAATATTTGTTTTTGCTTCTGTTGCTCTTGATTTCTGCTTTAAGATGAGGTTATTGAGTCCTTTCCCTGTGAAAAGGAGGTCAGTTTCACAACTAAGGTGAAGAATCCCTTGTTTGTAAACCCCAAACTTTTATTGGATATCGATATATTTAAGGTCCACTTTGAGATTACCACCATTACAAATGGCAAAAAATATGGTGCAACTATCTGGTCAAAAGCTTGATTTACAGATGATAAGAGATACATAGTTGATTTACCAGCGAGTGAAGAGCCAAATGTAGAATTGCAAGAACACAGAATTGCAAAGGAATGTAACTATTTAGTCAAAAGCTCTATTTACAAAGTCTAATGGAGCTGGTTCTGTTCTATTTACAAAGTCTAATGGAGCTCTCAAATAGATCAAGTAGTTGTCCAGCAAAGAGGACGGTTCAAAGTGACGACCGAGATTAGAAGTGGAAACAAGGAGAACAATGCCAGAACCTACTCAGCAAAAAGAAGTGCTCATTGAATTGCAATGACAGGAAGGTAATGTCTTATATATCTAGGTTGATTGACTTTTGATTTGTTTCCTGACAATGCTGAATTTGTATGTAAATTGTTCTAAAACCGATTAGAGATTAGAAATTGGTGAGTACTCCTTTATACTTTTGTTCTTTGGTCACACAGTATTGAGAGGTTAAATTTGTGTATGTATATGTAGGAAACCAGACATACCATGATGCTACTCAGCATCCCCTCGTCACTGCAGCTCTATAAAGAAAGTGCTTTATGATCAATTTCATCACAAAAACATAGCCCGAGGCAGATAGACTATATTGTTGATGCCTGATTCAGGGTTAGCATATGTACATCAAGAATCCACACATTGACAATCCAGGATTTTTCTAGAACTAGAATAGGGAATAGGAACATTGCAAACAGCATGTACACTAGGTGCATAAATCTTACTTCACTTCCCAACTCTACATTTTTTTGCTCATGCAGGCATCTCCTGTTTGCAACGGAAGCTCAGACTTGCAATTATAACATGTGATGCATAGAGATCCCAATCCCTCCCAAGTCTGGCCATGCCAGGGTCCAGGGAAAAGTCTGAGAAGTATTCAAAAAGATGTGGTCCCTGGACTACAAACACCAGCTAAATAGAAAAATCCATGAGAAGTATTCAAAAAGATTTCAATTTAATGTCCTATCGAGTAATCTAAATAGACCAATTCCATGAGAAGTATTCAAAAAGATTATTATTCTTCCTGCTACTTCACCAGTAGTACTATTACCAAATACTAGCTAGTACAGTGACATTGAACCAGTCAATCCTACACATATACTGAAACTACAGGTGGTAAATAGATTATATAATCAGAGTCATGCTTTTAGTTGCTAGCTAGCTTCTCCTACATATGAAGCGAGTTGATACCAATGTTAATAATCATGGTTAACATTGTAATTTTGATCTTATTTACACATGTATGGAGCTGTTTTTGTTACACTTCTTTCTTGTTTGGTGATTCTCTCGTTGATTCTGGAAACAATGACTATCTTATCACCTTATCTAAAGCTGATTCTCCACCATATGGCATCGATTTTATTCCCTCCAAAGGGCAGCCAACTGGAAGATTTACAAATGGCCGAACTGTTTCCGACATTATAGGTATTAGTTATACTAAGTAAAATTCTTACTAGGAGATGATGCATGATTAGATTTCATTAAAACATCTTTTTCTAAGATTTCTACTTAGAATTTGTTCAAAATTCAGAAACATATTCATTTCCAGGCTTTTAGGACTATGTATGATAGAGTTATATTGATACTTAAACATAGTATTAATTCATCGATTCATGTTGATCAGCGCAAGCTTTGGGTTCAAAGTCATTTCCTCCGCCATTTCTAGCTCCTACTACTCGTGGCGAGGCTATTTTCAAAGGCGTCAATTATGCCTCTGGATCATCAGGCATCTTGGATAAGACGGGATCTGTTTTTGTAAGTCCACATAACAAAAAATTAATCTGACCAAACTATTTATATATTTACTTATTGTTGAATATATCGACTTCCCCTGTATGAGTTCTAGAAGATCCATCGTCATGTGCAGGTAGAAAGAGTACCATTAAGAAAACAAATCAATGATTTTGAGCAGAGTCGAGTTGAAATGATGAGCATGCTTGGAGAGAACGGTACTACAGAATTTCTCAAGCAGGTTGTTTTCTCTATTACCTCTGGTTCCAATGATCTCTTGAATTACCTTCAACCTTCTATACCATTTTTCAAAGAAGACAAAGTTTCTCCTGCAATGCTACAAGATTTTATGGTGTCGAACTTAACCCTACAACTCAAGGTATTAGCAACAGTTTTTCGCACTCTCCCTTGTCTATCTTTTGTCATGTACACTTGTTGAGAATGGTTATGTCGGTTATGAGTTATTACTAATTACTTACTTTTATCTTTGTTATTTCTCTAAGCGACTCTATGAAATGGGAGGTCGAAAGTTTCTAGTCGTCGATGTTGGTCCTTTGGGATGCATACCATTCGTTCGTGCCATCAAGCTAATGCCAGTGGGGATGTGCTCGTCGGAAGCAAATAAATTGATTCAGGGATACAATAGGAAACTTAAGAAGTCGGTTGATACTCTAAATAAAAATTTAGGGCCTGAAACTGTTTTTGTCTATGCAAATTCCTACGACATTGTTATGGGGATTATCGAAAGATATCGAAAATATGGTTAGTATTCTTCCCTGTGTCTAATCAACAGTACTATTATTTGTGCTGTAATGGAATTTACTGACATTTTCAGGATTCAAAAATGTGGATGATCCATGTTGCGGCGGCAATTTTCCACCGTTTACTTGCTTCAAGGGAGGTAGTGGAAATATAAGCTCTGTGTTATGCAAGGATCGGTCAAAATACGTGTTTTGGGATGCATATCATCCCACAGAAGCTACAAACCTTATCATTGCGAAAAAGTTTCTTTACGGAGATGAAAGTATTGTTTCTCCTGTTAATGTCCGTGAACTGTACAACTATAATCTTCCTTAATTACTAGTATGTTGTTTTATTTCTGTAATTGAATTATCAATCAGTCATTTAAATCATCCGAACTTACCAATTCCCTGTTCTATAAATTTACGTCGGGAACTATGAAAAATTAAGGTGTATCCGAATATCGAAATTTAGTGAAAGTTTTAAAATCAAGTACCACTTGCTCGGCTTACCAAGCGAAACTGTTATAATGGCTATGCAAACAGCAGTTTACACAAAGTGCATAAAGTCTTACTTCACTTCCCGTCTAGGCTGGCATCTCCCATTTGCAGCATCCTGTGTTCAGAGATGTTGCTGTTGCCTACATAAGAAAGCCCAATCTTTTTTTGTGTTTATAGAGTTGTGTGTTTACAGAGTTGTTGTTGCTCTCTTGCCTACAAAAGAAAAAGAAAAGAGAGTCCAAAAAAGGTGGTTGTTCAACTGACTCGGCTCACCAGGCTGAGTAGGAAGTAGGGGCACATCAACTCGTTATCCTACTACTGTCAAGAGAAGGAGGTATTCGCTGCTATGTGAAACCAGCCTGACGCGGTACCCTCCGCTTTAGTGATCACGCAACCCAAGCCTACGCCCGGACCGTGTGACCAACTCCCAACTTGGAACAGGCGAGTCAACATGTTGTGCACACAAGAACCTACCGGGTGAATCCGGTTCGGTGTTCAACCTCCTCAATGTTCCCACTTGGATTACAAGCTCGGGCAACAAAGCTCGACGTACACTAAGCGAACCTCAAGATCTAAATACCAAATACGGTGAAACTTCGATAAATTAATAACCTTGGGACTGCTGAATTCTATCAATTTAACGAATTATTAATTTATCGATGAATTAATTAAGTTATTAATATATCGAAATATACCAAAGTTAATTTTCAAAAATAAGTGTGTAGGTTATTTTTTTACAATAACAAATATCTAGAGACTTTATATTCAATATAAATTATTTGTTAATGTTTTATATCATAATATAAGATAATATATCACATATATGTGTGTAAATGTATATAATTTGTTGTTAAAATTAAAACAATAAGAAGAACAACACAACAAAACCACTCCAAAACTTCTCAAGAGAATAAAAACAATTAGAGATAAAGTCCAATGTTATATAAATGTGAACAAGAAACAAACAACCGTTGATTCATATTTTAATAAAGCATCAAAATTTAGTGCAGTGATTATTAATTTATATATTAGTTGGGCCCTATTGGAAACTTAAATTTTTTATTATCGTATAAATTTAGCGAGGTTATTAATTTATCACACTGGTCTAAATCGAGACTAGCAAAAAATATTATTTTAATGAAATTATTAATTTATCGTGGATTAATTTAACGAAGTTCTACCGTATAGTTTTCAGTTTTAAGCGATGTGGCATTAAACACATCTCTTCTGCACGTGCTTTTGACAGGACAAAAGAACATTAAGCCCTATAATGGGCTTTCAATTTATCGAAATAAAGTGAGCAAATCATACAGGTATAAGTAAAGAGAGAAGCCACATACCAAATATATATGAAGGAGTATGTAATGAGTAATTCGGGATTGTGTGCCTTATTTCATTTGATTTGATCTATTTTTTGTTGTAACAATGAGCAGTCTAGAGCAGGTAAACTACCTGGTGATATCCGTGAAGTCGTTGGTTTTATAGAATTTTAAGGCTCAGTTTTCGTGTTTTTTCTGATTTTTAAGAATTTCTAATTTCTTTTATTATCGTTTCTTAGTGATTATTTGTTTTTGGTTATTGTTGTGGGCGTCAAGAACTATATGTGCTCTCAGTTGGATCTACCAAAGAAGTATTTTTGCTTGCAGACAAAAAAAATTCATTTCTTAAGGATGATTTTTATGTTTCTATATATTTAATTTTTTTTGGGTTCCTTAGAGTGGTAATATGTGTTTCAAACCTCAGGGTATAGAAAAGGGTAGCACAACTATGTCCATCATCAAATTTAGGGGTCCATGGTGAGAGAAGTTAATTGACAGGGAAACAAAGTCTGCCTAGAGTTAGAACAGTGAATTAAGGAGCGCAAAACAATTAGGTAATATCTTGGAATACTCTTTGCTGTCTTTTGGATATTGACTTACATTTTCAGATAGATAGCCTTTGGAAATTAGTTCATTTATATGCTTCATTCTGTATTGCAGATTCAATACTCCGCAAGGTTCTCAGATGAAAAAGGTCTGATATTTGCTATAACCATGGTAGAGATGCACATCAGTGTTGTTAAATTATTCACAAAATCACCACTAAAATCAGTTAGTTTTCAGAAAGATGAGTTAGTTTCAGATCATCAAATTAAATTAGCTAGCCTTCCGCGCGATCCATCAGTTGAGATATAATCTTTAAATTCATGTTTTCTTTCTTTAATTTTGCCTTTTCTCACTCATATTTGTCTAAATTCAGTTGTGATTATTTTTATTTCTCTATGGTTTATGAAACATTCTTATTTGCTGCGCTTCTCTTATTGCTCTGATGCATATCTTTTAACCAACTAATACAGCTTTGACTGGAAGTTTACTCTTAAGAGTATTGAGCAATAGTGGGATGGTAACTTGTAGTTTAGGAATGGTTATTGCAGCTAATTTTGCTTTCTTATAGCAGATCAATCTTGAATGGAATTTAGTATTTAAGTAACCAAGTTATTCACGCATCAGACTCCACTTCCTCTCGTTGCAGTTTGTGTGCGAGATACCTATCTAACTTATGGATATCTAGTGAGAAATCTTGACCTAAAAACTTCACTCTTTAATACGTAGTATATTTTTTTCCTTATTTTTGTGTCTGTAAAATGAATTTTATATCTAAAACGCACATCATAGATAAAGTTCCAGGTTGTCTTATAGCAGTGAGAACAAGTTTCCTACACTTGACCACAAAAAATTTGCCAATTTCTGGACAGAAAAGGGGGTTCCTTTTTTGGTTATGTGACTATTTCCCATCTTTAGTAGTACGAAATTCCGACAAAACAGAGAAATACACACTTTGAACTATGGAGACATAAATAGAACCGTGACATAGAATTGACCCAAGCACAAATGAATGTTTTTGAGGTGAAAGAAATACATCACTGATAAATATTTAACCTTTTAGTGTTGTTTGTCAGCTACAACAATATTTTCCATGAAAATTACTTGCAATAAACACCAGCAAACTGACTTATCTAAAGATGTTTTACTAAAATTTGTTGGAAATTAAATCCATAAGCGAGAAGAATAATGCGGTTCGGAAAGATACCCTTGACAATAAAATTTGAGAATTCAATATTATTGGGATGGGCATTCTTTCGTGTCCTTTCAATTATTTTAAATTTTTAAGTGTTAATCACTATGACCTGCATGTGAGCGAGGTTGTGGGTTACCAAAACCTCCGGGTGATTATTATGCTTATCCGCCTTAAAAAAATGATTGATAAAAAAATTTAGTGTTGACGTATTTTAACCTGGTTATTTTGAGGGCTAATTAAAATTAATTTGAGGCTACTATTTTAAATTCATCCCGTAGAGGTGGTTATAGGATAATCTAATGGTATATAAAAATACCTATAAACCCTTTCACTAATTTAAAAAATACCTTTAACCCTTTTTACTAATCTAAAAAAATAATTTTTATTTTTATTTATTTTCAATTTTTTTATTATTTTGATAACTTTTTATTAAAATCATTGTATAATCGGTAGTTTTGAAAATTTTGATTACTAGCGATTATTCAATAAGTCAAATGGAATTTTTCTACTATCATAATCGGTAGTTTCGGAAAATTAGTTATCTACCGATTATGAATTTTTTCAATTTGATAATATTGTTGAAAAAAATGTTGGAAATTTGATAATTTTTTCAATTTTGAATTTGGGGCAACATACACAATCGGTAGTTTAAAAAATTCTTAGACTACCGATTCTACATGTTCAAAATGTTGAAATTTTGATAATTTTTTCGATTTTCAATTTGGGGCAACATACATAATCGGTAGTTTAAAAAATTCTTAGACTACCGATTATGCATGTTCAAAATGTTAAAATTTTGATAATTTTTTCGATTTTCAATTTGGGGCAACACATTATAATCTGTAGGTTAAAAAATTCTTAGACTACCGATTATGCATTTTCAAAATGTCGGAATTTTGATAATTTTTCGATTTTCAATTTGGGGCAACACATTATAATCGGTAGTTTTAAAAACTTCTTAGACTACCGATTATGCATGTTTAAAATGTTGGAATTTTGATAATTTTTTTGGTTTTCAATTTGGGACAACATACACAATCGGTAGTTTAAAAAATTCTTAGACTACCGATTATGCATGTTTAAAATGTTGGAACTTTGATAATTTTTTCAATTTTTAATTTGGGGCAACACATTATAATCAGTAGGTTAAAAAATCTTAGACTGCCGACTATGCATTTTCAAAATGTTGGAATTTTCATAATTTTTTCGATTTTCAATTTGGAGCAACATACATAATCGGTAGTTTAAAAAAAATAGACTACCGATTATGCATGTTCAAAATGTTGAATTTTGATAATTTTTTCGATTTTCAATTTGGGGCAACACATTTTAATCGGTAGGTCAAAAAATTCTTAGACTACCGATTATGCATGTTTAAAATGTTGAAATTTTGATAATTTTTTTGATTTTTAATTTGGGGCATTCTACATAATCGGTAGTTTAAAAAATTCTTAGACTACCATTTATGCATGTTCAAAATGTTGGAATTTCGATAATTTTTTCGATTTTCAATTTGGGGCAAAACATTATAATCGGTAGTTTAAAAAAATCTTAGGCTACCGATTATGCATGTTCAAAATATTGGAATTTCGATAATTTTTTCGATTTTCAATTTGGGGCAACACACATAATCAGTAGTTTAAAAAAAATAGATTACCGATTATGCATGTTTAAAATGTTGGAATTTTGATAATTTTTTCGGTTTTCAATTTGGGGCAACACATTATAATCGGTAGTTTAAAAAATTCTTAGACTACCGATTATGCATAGAAAATATTAATCGATAGTTCATCATGTTCCCGTACTATCGATTATAGCAAAACAAGTATAATCGGAGGATTAATTTGTTCATTAAACTACCGATTACAATGGAATCGGTAGATATGGTACTCCATTATCTACCGATTATGAGGCTTCCATGGCACTAAATGCATGCAAAAAATGAATTTTTGTTTGTTAACGATCACAAAACATTGCATTAATATTTTTTTATATATTTATGTTCAAAATATATATTCAAAATCAACTACTCACCATCCTAGGTCAAATCAATTGGATCCTTTCCTGAGCTCGTTTCATAATCGGTAGTTTCGACAAAATTTGTTATCTACCGATTATGAAACTAGCCTCAGAAATAAATTTTCTTAAACTTTAAATTTTTTAAATTTTTCTACTAATATAATCGGTAGTTTCGGAAAATTAGTTATCTACCAATTATTTATTTTAGTTTTTTAACAAAAAAATAATTATTTTTAAATAAAAATTAATAAAAATCTATCAAAAGAAAGTAAAAAACTATAAAATTAAAAAAAAAATGAAAAAATATTATTTTTAAATGATAATAATTAATTAATTATTATTTAACTAGTTTAATTAATTTTAACACTAACTAAGCAAGGATAGATTAATCATTAAAAATATATATATAAATAAGGGATGTGCTGATTTTACTTTATAATGACCTTATTTTGTTTTATTCGTTACCCCAAATTAATTTTGAGAAGCCCTGAAATTGACCAAATATTTCAAGTTATTGGTATCCACCTTTGTAATTTTTGATTGCCAATTTAGTAGGCAAGGGTATAAACATTAACAATCTCTCTAAACTAGCCACCATATTTAAATACTCATGATTTCTATTTTTGACAACCAAAATCCGTGTTGTTATGGCACGGGGTATATTCTAGTAAAACATAAAAGACAAAGAAAGGGAAATCCTTTAAAGTTTTGATATTTTGTTTTTTATGATCATAACAGTAATACTTGCAAAATCAACACAAATCTAAGTTAGTTTCTAGAGTTGAATTCTGTTGGTTCAAATTTTGTTTGTCAATAGAATCTCTTTAAAATACTTGAATGCATCAGTGAGCTTCAAGGTTAGACCACAAAATCTGATGCAGTAATACAGAATGCAAGGTTAATTAACCAATGAACACAGGAGAAAACAGGAATGGACCCAGGAATCAGGATGGCTAAAAATGCGATTTTTGCCCGGCCTAAAACATTATTCAGCCAATAATACGTTGCCTAATGGGTATAATTTTAGTTAGTGAACTTTTGGGGCTAACCCATGTTTGAGCCTTGTTTAACCCCCACACAGATACGTCCCAATTGTACGTACTTAGCTTTGTTATTACTGTGGAGGTGGTCTGTATGATGGTATTTATCGAAAAAACTAAACGTGGAATAATTTTTATGGTTCAAATATAGGCCAATAAAATCCAACTATTCAAAGTTTTTTTAAAGATCCCACTTAAGCCTTAAATTTCCACCCTTAGGATGAACAATGGATAAAACTCGTGGATTTGGTGTCATCCGAATACTATCCTTCAAAATGACGGATGCTAGTAGCGGCGAATCCAAAACAAGAGATTTAAGTGGGGGCACACTATATTTTTGAAAATCATTACTAAGAATGTCATAAGGAAAAATCTTATACACCGTCATGGAACCAAATTAAAACATTGTACGATGCATTCAGATTCAAGATTAAATTTAATTATTATAATTTTCATCCAAAATTACTAAACATTGAGTTTGAAAGATATATGAAAAATCAAAATAATAGTATTTCTTTTGGGTAAGACAGATTGAGATATATCTCAAATCCTTAATTTTTTGGATGTTTTGTTGGTGAGGATAGGATTGAATCAGTTTTAAAGCTAAGAAACCAGAAAAACTCTCGTATGTATATATGATTCTTAACAAAAAATTTTTTTGCAATTTTCTTTTGTGGGGGTAGGTGGCTTATATTTTGATCGTACACGTTTTAGCTCCTCCATTACTAGTGGTAGATTTTGAAATTCTTATGGGGCATGCGACCCCACATGCCCCCTAGCATATCCATCCCTGGGTGCTAGATATATATCCGTGTCCAATCCATCATCCACGGATTGGACACCCATGGATAGGCGGGTGGACGGACAAGATACGGGTAAATCCACGGATTTTATATTTTTTTTATTAGGAAAAATAGAAATAGTTGACATGTCAACAAAAAATCTAATTTAAACATTTGATTACTGAAATATGAAGAATTAATATATTAAGTTATTACAACATAACAATACTAAAATTATAATAATGTCATCAACACAAACAAAAGTAAAACTTAAAGAGTATATTCAACGATGCTTGCTTGTAAATTTGATTCATCGACACAACTAGGTTAGAATAAAAACATTAAAAATCATATAGTAGCTTCGAAGTATATATATATCTCTTCGTATTTTATAAATTTCCTATTTACACTTAAATATAACGGGTGTGGGTGTCTAATAGATTTTTAGACTTGGACCCGCACCTAATCCACTATTTAGTGGATTTTAAAAATACATTCATGTCCAACCCGTCCATATACGGGTTAGATATTCATCCACCAAACCGTGGATGGATTGTGTCGGGTTAGCGTATTTGGGTTCATATACTCATCCTTACCACCCCCTATTGATCTCAATGGTAGAGGGGATTGGTCCGTTTTCGGATCAATCCCCTTAGTCCACACCTTAGTTAGTAATTTTCCAAATAATATACGTATGATATGTAGCAGCATCATTTCCGTCGGAACCACACGCGTTTCCTTCGTTAATTCCTTCTTTTATTAAACTCTAAATACATCCATGTCAAACCCGTCCATAAACGGGTTAGATATCCATCCACCAAACCGTGGATGGATTGCGTCGGGTTAGCGGATTTAGGTTCATATACTCATCCTTACCACCCCTATTGATCCCTTATTTTATTAAACTCTAAATACATCCATGTCCAACCCGTCTATAAACGGGTTAGATATCCATCCACCAAACCGTGGATGGATTGCGTCGGGTTAGCAGATTTGGGTTCATATACTCATCCTTACCACCCTCTATTGATCCCAATGGTGGAGGGGATTGGTCCATTTTCGGACCATCCCCTTAGTTAGTAATTCATCGAATAATATACGTACGATACGTGGCAGCATCATTTTCGTCGGAACCACATGTGTTTCCTTCGTTAATTCCTTCTTTTATTAAACTCTACACGTTTTATTCTTTTATTCCTTCTTTCATTAAACTTTGAAAAAATCTTGTGGGTAAAGACTAAAGAGGATTGAACCTGTGAGGCTATAAAATCCCAAACTACACGTGGACCAATACAACGGAAGAAGCATCAGGTTACAATAAAACGAGAAACACTGAAACAAAGCTTTATAAGAAGTACTGAAACAGACAACTTCGTTGCATGATCGACACGTGGGATGCGGGGAAGTATGGCACACTGCTCAAAACAGATAGCTTTGTTGTTTCACTGACACATAAGTTACGGGAAAGCATGACACAGTAAAGGAAACTGACAAGCATCGATGCATGAGAGACACGTTTCAAATGTACAGGCTGTGGAACAAAAGAAACTAAAGCATGATAAATCATATTCAATGTCCACATGTCAGACATGCCATGATTCTAATAAGGCCGCAAGGTTCATCCATATCCAAAACAACAACTTGAGTTAAAATCCGCAAAAGAGTTGCGGGATATCAAGCGAGAAACTAAATGAAATGGGAAATACGCATGCTAAGTCTTGCGGGATTACATTTTGCTCCAGAGGATGGATAAGAACAAATAGGTGGAAAGGTAAAATGGGGGGACCCATAAAATTGGCTATAAATACCAAGCTCATAAACAGGAAGAAGGACTGGAAAATATTTAGAAAATTTGGACATAAGGCATAAGATCATAGCTAAGAGTTTAGGTATGAGACTTGTGTAAAGTTTTAGTTCAGTTGTTCTTTTGTTAACATGATTATAATTTTATAGAATATCATCTTTCTGTAATATATGATGATGATGAATAAAAATAATACAAATCTTTACTACCCGTGGATGTAGACAATTTGATTGTCGAACCACGTTAAATACTTGTGTCAATTCATTTCTTGTTCTGATTGATTATCATGTTATAAGTATTAATATGAGTTGATTTTATTATAAGATATCAAACTTCACTATATTTCAAATTTTGTTAGTTGTGATCCAAAGGTAGATTTTTGGTAATCACAATTTGACGCTAGAAACAGGAAGTGGAGGTAGTAAAGAATTTATTCTACATGTCCAAATTTTCATCTTTAAAATCTTGAATCTTGTTATGTTAAAGAAAAAACTCATTTTCCTACAAATACAATGATTTAAAGTGATATTATAAAAACTTTATATATAGTTTTCTTTAAACTTATCAGTTGATATTAATATAGATTTAATTATTATGTTCATATATAAAACTTCTTTATTTCATAACTCTCATATATGTCAAATTACCAAAGATGTTCTTTAAACCATGAGTTTGAAAACTTAGCTCATAAATTTTCACCAAAAATTTGTTTATAACAATTTTGTAAAAAGAAATTTGCTCTGAAATCATTAAGTTTATACGCTTCAAATTTTGCTGATTGTATAGATTAAAATTGTGTTACGTCAAACTAGTTTTTGATTCTTGTCAAAATTGTAAAATAAGTTTTGAGTTGAATTTCCGAACTTGATTTTGATTTATCTGCAAAAAATGATTTCTTGAACTTATAAAACCTGAGTTAAATTAGAAAATTGTCTAGCATATTTGTGATATGTTAAATTTTAGCTAGATATTTTCTATCTATCAAATTGCTTTATATATTTATTGTGGATGTTAGAATGTAATGAAATACATAACTCATTATCTGAACTCTTTTTAAAATATTGATAAAGAAACTTCTATAACAACATAAGATTGATCCAAGAAAAAATCACAATATCTCAAAAAAGATTACATAAATGGAAACAGTGGCAAATAGAACCATGCAAGACCAAGATGATAATATAGGAAATTTGGGGAGTCAGGCAATAGAGATACCTCGAGAAAGGGAAATAGTGGAAGAATCACAAGGACCACATCCCATGAATGATCAAGTAAACAATCTTGTAAATCAAATATCTAATCAATCACCTGAAGAAATATCTCAAAATAGGGTTGAGCCATTCATCAGTTAATGGAAGAAATGAATGAGATGCTCAAGGTACAACAGACTTGTGCAGAAAAAATTGCACTTTTGATCCAAGAAAACCAAATGCTTAAACAAAAGGTCCAGCAGGATGCGGAAGCATCTATAACTAGAATACAGGGGAAAAAAGCAAGCTCCAATAGACCCGCAAGAAGAAAAGCAAAAATCAATAAAGATCAAAGTGTGATGGTAGTGGAACCCGCACATCAGCGGTATGAACATGATAGATTAGATTTTGATGATTCAGAGTTGCAAAACAACAGATGGAAAAAATATTGTGAGGACATGGAACAAATGTGAGAAGAAATCAAAATTTTGAAAAATAAAGAGGGAGGACAACTTGAAGAAGTGATAAAAGAAGCAAGAAGAACATCGTTGGCACCACACCTTGCGTTTGCGTCAATATCGCATAAGTGCAATCTTCCCATCTTTGAATGTTATGATGGTACAAAGGATCCAGCGACTCACCTAAAATACTACAACCGCATCATGACCCGATAGGAACAAGATGATGTTATTATGTGTCGATATTTTGCGTCAAGTTTGAAAGGGACAACTTTAACATGGTATGATAATCTTCCAGAAGGATCAGTGCATTCTTACACAAAATTGACCCGCAAGTTCCTAGAGACATACATGTATAACAAACCCGCAGACGCAAGGATGGACAAGTTATTTTCCCTTGCATCTTGGACAGAGGAGACCATCCGAGACTACACATATCGATGGAAGAAGATCTGTCAAGCAGTAGGGGATGTAACTCCAGAAATTGCTATTAACTGCTACAAATTGGGGATAGCCAACCGAGAAAGCCCACTCTTTGTTGATATTCATGGAAAAAATCCGAAAACCGAAGGGGATCTCAAGGATATTATTGAAAAATGTGCAAGATTGCAGGATATTCAAAAGCAGCATCCGATAATAATATCCCAACATCAGAGGGTTGTCAACATGGAAAATTTTGTAGAACCATCAACAAGTTCCGGAAAGAGGGTTGCGGGAGAAAATCCTGACATTGAATCAAAACGAGGTAAGACAGATGATGAAAGAAAGTTTAACCGCCAATTTGAGGAGTGGGTTTTCACTAAACTCAACACCCCTTACCCACAAATTCTAAATGCAATAAATAACATGCAATATTTTCATTGGCCATGGACAAAAGGAAAGCAGCCTTCACACACACAGAATTCGAAGGAGTATTGTGAATTTCATTGCTATCAGGGCCACTCCACAAGCCGATGCAGGAATTTGAAGATGCAAGTTCAAAAATTGACTGATATGGGGGAGATGAAAGAATTTATTTATTTTCCCAATCCTCCACCAAGGATTAATATGGGAAAAAATGTAAATATTTCACAAAATGACCAAACTATTAATATGATTTCTTATTATGAATCGGGACAATCATCTATGAATGTAGCTATTGATAATAAGCTACATAAAAGGGTTCGCAGTCATGAAGTCTTCAAAGTTGCGGGAAAAGTTACGGAAACATGAGAAGAATGGATGGCTTCCCCACACAATGATCCGTTGGTGCTTACTTTACCAGTATCTGGATGGAATGTCAAGAAGATTCTTCTGGATGGGGGTAGTTCTCTTAATGTATTATTTTATGACACATTGGATATCAAACATGGTGATTGTACCAAAAAAGAGTGCGGGAGTAAGAATTTGCATAGACTTCACCAACTTAAACAAAGCATGCCCAAAAGATAGTTATCCGCTTCCCAACATTGATCAGTTGGTGGACGATGTAGAAGGACATGAGGCCTTATCCTTTATGGACGGGCATTCAGAGTATAATCAGATTGCTCTAGATGAAGGAGATCAAGAACATACTGCATTCTTCACTCTACACGGTTTGTACTGTTACACCAGAATGTCATTTGGGCTAAGAAATGCAGGAGCAACTTATCAGCGATTGGTAGACGCAATTTTTAAACCATGGATAGGCCGCACCCTGGAAGTTTATGTAGATGATATGTTGATAAAAAGTAAACTTTAAAAAGATCATCTACAAGACTTGAAAGAAATATTTGAGGCCTTACGAAAATTCAAAATGAAAGTCAATCCATACAAATGCATTTTTGGGGTTACGTCAGGAAGTTTTTGGGGTATTTGGTCACCAAAAAAGGGATTGAAGTTCATCCGTCAAAAATTCAGGAAATCGCTGACATGCCATCTCCAAGGAATGTCAAAGAAGTGTAGAAATTAAATAGTTGTTTGGCCGCACTCAGCAGATTCATTGCCAAATCATCGGACAGATGCAAACCCTTTTTTGACACCTTAAAAAAGAAAAATAAATTTGTATGGAACGAGAATTGTGAGCAAGCTTTCCAAAATATCAAAGTTTATCTCGTTATATTACCTTCACTGAATCCAAAGCCTGAAGAAGTTCTGGCCTTATACATAGCAGCAACAGAATATGCAGTATGTGTGGTATTAGTACGGACAAATGAGAAGGTAGAAAAGCCAGTATACTACATCAGTAAAACTCTGAACCTTGCAGAAAGGAACTATACTTAAATAGAACAATTGATATTAACACTGGTCTTTGCTACACAGAAATTGCCCACATATTTTCTAACACATTATGTGCGAATACCAAGTAAAGCTCCTCTAGAGTCCGTATTGAAGAATGCAGGAAAAGTAGGAAGGATAGCAAAATGGAATGCACAACTGGAACAATTCCACATTTTATTTGAATTACAAACTGCACAAAAGTCACAAGTCCTGCCAGATTTCCTTGCGGATTTTCCGCTAGATGATGATTTTGAAATCCAAGGTTTGCCCGGAATTGAAGATGATGATTCCCAAGATATTCTAAGCTCTGTAAATTCCCATAGATAGGAAGTATTTGTTGATGGGGCACGGAATAAAGAAGGTGCGGGAATTAGAATTGTGATTACGACTCCTACATAAGATCGAATGGTACATGCATTTCGACTTGAGTTCCGCAAACATACAAATAACATAGTGGAGTATGAGGCTGTGGTTCATGCTCTTCGGCTCATCATTGAATTGGGGATAAGCGATGTGCGACTCATAAGTGACTCACAATTAATAATTCAGCATGTTGAATTAAAATATCAAGCGCTTGATGATGACCAGATAGAATACAAGAATCTTGTGCAAAAATTAGCGTTTCAAGTCCCAAATATAACCTTTCGGTATTTATCCAGAGATAAGAATCGCCATGCTGATGTATTAGCATTTATTTCTTCAATGATAAAAGATCAGAATACATCAGCAGTCAAAATTGGGCGCATTTATGAACCATCAATTAAGTTGTGGGAAGTCGAAAACATGGAAGAAGAAGTTGGGGAAGACATTGAAGATGCAGCTGTTAAAGATGATACAAATTTTCCACAAAAATCAGAAAATGAACCATCCGGAGAAGATTGGAGGATTTCAATACATCAATACTTGCAAGATGGGATTTTGTCCGCAAACACTAAAGAGGAAAGGAAGGTGCAATCAAAATCTGTGAATTATCAGTTGCGGGATAAAATTTTGTACCGCAGATCTTTTTTGGGACCGTTACTTCGATGTTTATCACAAGAAGAAGGATAGTAAATTTTCAAAGATATACATTATGGAGATACGGGAAATCATATTGGAAGACGATCACTTGCATTAAAAACAAAAACGCAAGGATATTACTGGCCATGTATGCATAAAGATGCGAAAAATGTGGTAAAAAGATATGAAGAATGTCAGCGCTATGCGAAAAGAATAAAATATCCCGCAACAGAAATTAATTCCGTACTCAGCCCATGGCCATTTGCAGAATGGGGGATAAACATTGTTGGGCATTAGTGGAAGGTAATCAAAAAAGAAAATATTTGATTGTAGCCACAGACTATTTCACTAAATGGGTGGAGGCCAAAGCTCTTGCACATATCAGAGATACGGATGTTTTCAAACTTTTATTTGAGAATATAATCTGTAGATTTGGAATTCTGGTAGCCATAGTTCCGGATAATGGACAGAAATTACAAGGGAAAATTATCGATATGCTTTTCGAAGCATTCAATATTCAAAAGAACAAGTTCACTCCGCTCTATCCACAAAGCAATGGACAAGCCGAAGCAACAAATAAAACAATTGTCATGAATCTGAA